>JAMPIV010005723.1:0-234746 GCA_024509875.1 Oreohelix idahoensis | reverse complement strand
TATGGAGGTTATGTAGTTAGGGGGGGATTGTAGATTAGGATTATGGTTTTATTTGGTTAAGGTAGCTTAGACTTCCTGCAAGAGGTACACCTGCAGCTGTGGTGATGTCGCGCGCTACTTGCGGGCGAAGAAGGAACATCATCGGAGACATCAGTTAGTTGACCTTTCCCATCAAGAATAGAACTACTACCCCCTCTGGAATACTGTACCAGGCCACTAATATCAGGTTGCGCGTGAAGCTGACAATCTCATCGTGTCAAATAAATTGCTACATTAAAAGAAATTACTGCACGTTTATATGACTTCTCTATTAGGAGAGGAGCTACAGTCGTGGCCAGAGTTGTCTTCGAGTCTTTTCTAACAAGTCTCAAGTCGAGTGTCAAGTCTCTTAGTACAAGTCTGAAGTCGATACTCAAGTCCCTAACATTAGCTTTCAAGTTGAGTCTAAATTTTGATCTAAAACTGTTTATTAATCACAAAATCGCTTTTATTCAAGCATTCAATATAAATATTAATGAAAAATAATAATCTAAATTTTTGTATTTTATTTACTGACTGTTTTCATATTTATCAAACTCTGTTGGCGCATATATTTTATCGATTTAAAGAAACCCTGTTTTCAGTTTCTCTCGATGATTGCGTTATGAATGTGGGTGACGAAGTTGGTTCGCCAAAATTGGCAAGTGCCGAGTCGAGTCGAGTTACTAATAAAACTCGTGTCGAGTCGTTGTGGGGACTTTAGTCCGACTCGAGTCGCCAACACAGGTGGTTGCTTCATGCTCCGTAAGGCTCGAAATGGGAAACAGTAATGGCGTTACAGTTTTTTTCAGTTTATTCAACAATTTACGATGTAATAATTCCCAGCACAAAATAATTCCCAGCACAAATTCATTTTGACCTATTTTGTTGTTACTTTTGTGGTGGCGCATAGGGCGTAACTCAACTTCTTTCTTCAGAAGTATTACCTAAACTGAGCAGTTCTTAAAATAGATAGATCCGCCCTAGATAGCTTGAAAATGCCTGTTCGCACTTCGACTATATATTTAATATAATACGCTTTGGCGACAGGTGTCGAGGGTACAAAGATTTCTCGTTGTTGTCGTATCAGGGAATGACACCGCACGTCTGAAGTGCAGATTGTTAGTGCCAGTGGGTATAGACGTTCGGAACTACACGTAGGCAAACATTCTTGAATCTTGACTGTTGGTTCTTAACTTGTGACCCGCGGGCCTCTTGTTGGCCATGAGTGTTAGCTAATGATTAACGGGCAGATCTATTCTACTTACTTTTTACTTTAGGGGTAGTCGACATATGTCACGCAATGATTGGTTCAAAAATGTGTTCCATCCTCATAGGTTACTTTTATCCGCAATAGTTAACAACTCCCTCGTGGACAACTTACATCAATATTATAATCTCAGCTGAAATATATGGTAATTGTTATGATCTTTAACTGGTTTAAACTGTCTTTTTTATATTAGGCCTATATATTCCTTTTTTTAAATGTAATGTAATACAAACCTTTAAAAAAATGCAGACAAAATAACGTTGTACTTTAAAATTAGATTTTAAAAAAAGACAATTACTAATTCTCACCATTTACTAAAACAGTCAGATGAGATAAAAGACAATAGTTTTGGAAGTTGATAGACGTTTTTCGTGCTGGTATGAACGTTTGAACTTGTGTGCGTTGTGGGGTGGTGGTTGGGGGATGCAGAATTTGCAATATTTAACCAACAGAAGCCGTCTTTATAACCGCCTGATTAATTTAACACTATATTACTTAAAAGATTTTTATTGTTGTCACAAAATTAACCGTGATACAACGTTAAAATATCCCCAATGATACAACGTAAGGATAAAAACTAATGCGTAAGCTGCTAGAATACATGATCGCCCACGCCGCGGGTCATCACCCGCCATGGAAATTAAATTGTTAGACTTGAAGGCAAAACGGAACGGGATGAGAACGGAGATCAAAAGGAAAAATCTGACTGAACGCGTGCTTGACATTAGCAAGGCTAAAAGACGCAAGTGGTGGGGAAAGGAGGAAAAAGTCACGTTCCCCAAGTTGACATAAAGTAAAGAAATCGACAAAAGGGACCTTGGATATTATACGCCACAGTCATTTTTTGGACGCTTTTGCGATAACTTAGTCCGTTTATTTGAATGCAGTGATGAACGCATTCCACAAGATTCTAGAAAATATTTGAAAAGTAACTTTTCTTAATAATAATGTTAGGAATATAAAACCTAGCTGGCCGGATGGCCCATCTTGAGCAGTGAAATAATATGCTTTCATTTATACAGACGGACAGATAATAAGAAAGATATTGACAAAAGACTGTGTTGTTCATATCAACGAACGTCTGCATTGAAATAAAACATGTCACTAATTTTCAAAAAAATTGTGGCCTTGAAGACGCAAGTGCTAAAATCTAGTTGGAATGAAGAGACGGGGTGGGATGGTGAATTGTGGCTAAAAATAACTTTACAGGCAAAATTGTGTAGGGGAAGACAGAGTTGGTTCAAAAAACAAGTGTGTTTTTTTGTGAAACGCAAGTAGAGACGGACGGACCAACAGACAATAAGGCATACTTGACTGAGGTATGACTGAAATGACTTTTTGGTAGGATATTTGAATTTGAAAAATAAAAGGCAGTGATTGGCCATAGATGAATATATTATCGGCGCTCAGACGCGCATTTTGTGCCAGTCATTATAAGTTGTCCTAGTAGACACAGTGAATTATTAAGTGGTGTAATTCCCAGAAGCTATTGAAATACTTAGAGGGATGCCATACTAAGGCCAGCAGCTCAGCTGAGTTTTGCTAGCATTTAACTGTGTTCTATATTCATAATTCTGGTAAGACTGAAATTATTTCTTTGTACATTTTAATATTTGTTTGAGGTTTCGAGTGATTTGATACTGCAATAGCATAATCTGTCCTTTACAACAAGTAAGGATTCGCTCTAGACCCCCCGCCCCAGTTCAGGGTCTAGAGACAAATAAAATACATAAACTCCAGTAAGGATTATGAAGGACAGATCAGGTGTTGAGATCAGTGAAACATATCACCTATCCTATTCTATGGCAGGAAGCTAATGAACATATTTCAGAATACGTAGTCTGGGAGAACTTATCCTATGTGAAACCAACTTGGTAAGATGTGTTGTTTGGTCAGAAAGATCTGACCCGTCTATGTGGTGTTGTTGTTGTGTAGTGTTGTGTCCAGAAATGGTTAGAGGATGGAATTCTGACACATGACTAATACTTTGATTGCAGAACTGTGAGTTTTAGTTGGCACCAATGTGGTGTCAACTGAGTTGTTGAATATTACCAGAGTGGACCCGTGCAGTGACATTTTGTCAGAGCAGCCTATTATAGCCCCCAAGCACGGAGAGGTGATGCCACCAGACTTCTATTATTGCCCCCAAGCACGGAGAGGTGGGGCCACCAGACTTCTGATATTGCCCCCAAGCACGGAGAGGTGGGGCCACCAGATCTCAGCACCAGAGCTACACCTTCAAGCTACGTGAGCGCCTGGTCTGCTGAGAATTCACCAACTCAACTTATTTCCTAACACACCCATAAAATTCCATCAAATAACTGGACAATGTGTAGTCACCATAGACAGGGAGTGATGAGGCCACCCCAACAGCACATCCATTAAATGTTCTCCCAAAATAGATTACAACTATAAACAGTAGTAATATTAACTAGTCTAGTAACATACATATGTACACACCTTGCATTTATTATGTAATATTCATGCATTTCTTTCATAATTGCAAAACCTTTCATATGTTCAGACCAAATTAAAACCTTGGTTCAGAACAAATAAATTTAAAGAAAATTACTATCAAAATTCTACACACTTGAGTTAGTTCAGTGTATTATAACATTTATTAATATTATTAGACTTAGTAAATATCTGTGTGTGTGTATGTAAACTACCACAACACATTACATATCATTACCCTAGACATTTAACGTAGCCACATTCAGTAGAAAAAAAAGATAGGTGTGAGGTCGTAGTGGTAGCACGAAGGGCCTTCTGACAATTCACAGCTACATTTTATCTCAGGAGCCTTCACAGCTGACCTCATGCATCACACTTAGTAATATCACCATCATACAATACCATCAATCCACTACAATTGTGTCTGCACTTGTTAATTAATTTACATTCGATTACTTTCTTTCTTTTTAGCATTCAAAAAATTGAGGAAAGGGTGTGATAAGAGATTTGTAACGTTACACAAGGGGGGGGGGGGGGGGCCCTAAGTTTTTGTGACGAAATGTGTTAAGGGATGGGGGATAGACACTAACGTTAACTTTCACCCAAACCCTGTTTACGACAGGAGGGCAGACCGTACAGTAAAGTGTTATTCGACCGTAATATTATTTTTAATCTTTTAATTGTAACACCTCCACACCTTACGGTAGAAGGGAAACGACTAAGTAAGTTTTAATTGTAAAATAAGAATATTACATTATTTTAAATGTTTGCAGGAATAGTAAACCATCAGGTTGTTCATTTTTATTTCTTCGGTGAGAAATGACTTCTTCAAGTACCACGCCAGCTGGTGTTGCTGATCATGCATGTCCACAACTTCATATCACTAGTTCTGTTTTTGAGTTCTGTTATTGGCTGCTTTCCATGCCACGATATCAAACGGTCCAGTATCTTCTCATTCTGTCCGTCTTCTGTCTCTTTTTTCTTCAACCTTTTCCTGTTGTCACAGTGCATTCCTTCTTTTTTTCTCGTAACGTGCCCAAAGACCGCGAATTACTTCCTTCTGATACGAGGAATACGTGTCAGTGACGTAATGGCTTCTATCAGGACACTTATTACTGTTTTTAGTATTCTTAACGTTCTTCTATAAAACCATATATGTGTAGTTTCCAAGTGTTCTGTTGCTTGTTTACTAATTGTCTATGTCCCACTTCCATGTGTCAAGATTAGCTCCATGTAACACTGGAGAACTCTCTTTCTTATTTCCCTTGACAAAGCTTTGTTGCTTAAAGTACTTTTTATTTTGTGGAAAGCTTCTTTTGTCGGGGATGAGAAGTATGCTACGGATGTAACTGGTCCGCGGTAACTTTGATTCCAGTGAAGTGGTCGCCAGACAAAACGATTTTGCAGAGCCGAGTCAGGTACCTTTTTACACCTGGGTAGACTGGAACATGACGCTACAAGGGTTCAAATTCGGTAATTTTCCTCTTGAAGCAGTCACTCTTAACCACTCCACCATTAGACACTTTAAAAGTCCTCTACACTCACCGCAAAAAAGTAAAACCAAGTGCAGAGGGCAAGGGGAAACTTGTGCGGGGCACTTCAAAACTTTGAAAAAGTTAAACGCTTGGTTAAACATAGCTAGTTGCGGAAATGAGGGCACGAGCTATTCGATTTCAAGCGTAAGTGTTTAAGTCCTGGGGATTTTTGTTCTGGCCACCTTGGCTGTCCGCTGGAAGAAAATCCACTAATGATCACTTTAGGCTATAAGGTTCTGTCACTGACGGCTATACAATGATGCAGAGTTGAGAACGCTTGACAGGTAAAATACACCTGGTCGTTAAAATATAGCGACCTGAGTACTTCAAGCCTTGGTCAGACCCTAAAGACAACACTAGCAATCTTTAGTTCAGGGGTGCCCAACAATTTTGTGGCCCCCGTACCCCTTTGCCTTGTAGTAAACCTTCTCGAGCCCCCTATTCAGTATGAGAGGAAATAAGTTGTTGGAGGTTACCATAAATATTCTGTCATCATTTCTCAACTCACCAAGACAGATAGACCTTCAACACTTCTCAACTCACCAAGACAGATAGGCCTTCAACAAATTTATGCTAAGTCTTTCTGTCCTGTGCCATCAGCTCAATGTCTTGTTATGCCTTCTTCACCCCCTTTATGTGTGTCTTCAGTTCTCTTCTCCCTGTGTGCTTTGGTCGTCCTCTATCTCTCTTGCCCTGGGGATTCCATCTGTCTATTCTACTCAAGCATCCATTTATGAAAGTCTGTAGCATTTTGGTTGTTGTTTTTGTTGTTCTCCATGTTTCAGAGCCATACAACTTGACATTTAAGTTTATCTTATGTGTACACAGAAGAAAATTACTTCATTAGGCCTAATTTTTTAATAAAGAAAACGTTAGTGGGTACATACCATTTTTCTTTAGTATCATAAAATTATTACCGTAAGTGTTTGTCAGAGTTGTACAGTAAAATAAATTATTGAGACTCTTCATGCAGATTTTTTTGTCCATCAACAGTTTTATTCTCCTCGGTACAATATACCCGGATGTTCATCCTCTAATTTGTTCCATGCTTTGGATGTGACAAGCTTCTCGTGCCACCTATGGGGTACATGGACCCCAGGATGAGAGCCCTGCTGTCGGATACAGAATAAGCGGGACACACCAGTGTCTCTAGGGGTGGACATTCCAGCTGTGGGCATGTCAGTGCATTCAAATTAGTGTCCCATTAGAACGGTCAACAGGGTCAAACTTATTAGACGCCCTCTATAATTAGACGTTACTTCAAGGGTGATCACTCTGTAGGCGTGTCCAGGAAAGAAAGGTTCTGATACAGGTAAATCAGACGTATTAAAAGAGGTTTTGTGAGACGTAAGTTGGACGGTTGGGGGAAGGGGGGGGGGGGGGGTGACGTGGAAAATATGATAATGAGGGAAAGGGAAAAAATAGGGAGGGGGACAAGGGAAGGACTGGGTGTGAGAAAGTGGTCAGGAAAAGTGAAAGAGGTTAAGTCTCAGAAGCGTAAGTGTGAAAGGTATATTCCGCGTGGTATAAATCTGAGAGTTGTAAGTGAGAGGGTTAATAACAGTGAGTCAGGTATATGTGAGAGGTGTACGTAAGAGTGGTATAAGGGTGAGGTATAAAGCAGAGAAAAAGAAGTAAAAGTGAGCGAGGTATGTGTGAAAGAGGTAAAAGTGAAAGTAGTATTCATTCATAACCCTCTACTCCCAGAGGAGCATAGGCCTTCAACAAACACATGCCAAGTCCTCCTGTCACGTGCCATCATCTCAAGTTCTTTCCACGTTCCCCTCATCATTTTCACTTCTGTTTCCAGCCCTCTTCTCCATGTGCTTCTTGGTCTACCTCTGCCTCTCTTGCCCTGGGGATTCCAGAACAAGGGCTGCCTTGTAATGCTATCAACAGGTTTCCTCAGTGTGTGTCCTATCCATCGCCATCGTCTTCTTCTCATCTCTTGTTCCACTGGCACTTGTCTAGTTCTTGTCATCAGTTCCACGTTGGTAACCGTGTCATACCATTTTAATCCCTCTATTCTACGCAAGCACCCATTTATGAAAGTCTGTAGCTTTTTGGTTGTTGTCTTTGTTGTTCTCCATGTCTCAGAGCCATATAATGGTACTGACTTCACATTTGAGTTGAAGATTCTTATTTTCGTGTTGGATCCGATTTCTCTTGATCTCCATATATTTCCCAATGCAATGAAAGCTCCTCTTGCTTTTTGTATTCTTATTTTGATATCACTGTCTGTCCCTCCAACTTTGTCTATATTGCTGCCAAGATATGTGTACGATTCTACATCTTGTATTGGTGTTTCTTCAAGTTCAACCCTGTTATCATTACCTGCATTTATTCTCATTATCTTTGTATTTTGCCTGTGTATTTTCAGACCCAATTGCTGTGGCCTCTCATCGAGTGTTTTCAATTTGTCCTGCATCTGATTACGGTTATGGGACAGAAGAGCTAAGTCATCAGCAAAATCCAGATCATCCAACTGCTTAGTCAGAGTCCACTGGATTCCATTTATGTTGTGTGTTGTCAATGTTCTCGTAACCCAGTCTATTGCTAGTAAGAAAAGAAATGGAGACAAGAGGCATCCCTGTTGCACTCCTGTTCTTATCCCAAAAGGTTCTGTAAGCTGTCCTTCATGAAGAACTCTGCATGTCATGTCTTCATATTTTTTCTTTATTAAATTAATGATCTTCAGGGGAACTCCATAATGCCTCATCAATTTCCAAAGTGATTCTCTGTCTACACTGTCAAATGCCTTTTCGTAGTCCACAAATCAATGTATAGTGGTGAATTCCATTCCAGACTTTGTTCAACTATTATTCTCAAAGTGGCTATCTGGTCTGTACAGGATCTGTTTTGTCGAAAACCTGCTTGTTCATCTCTCAGTTTCTTGTCTATGGACTCTTTTAATCTTTCAAGGATAATCCTGTTTAATACTTTTCCTGGCACTGAAAGTAACATTATTCCTCTATAATTTGTGCACTCTTGTAAATTTCCCTTGGGCAACTTATTCTCTCAAATTCCCTTTGGCTGCAGCATCTTCTGCCTCTCTTGCCAACTCCTCAATATACTTCCTCTTGTCTCTTTTGATACTTCTTTTTACTTCTTTGTTTGCTTCTGTGTACACTTCTTGAGCCTTGGCTTTGGAACTTCTGGTTTTGCTTGTGTTTAAATCTGCTTTCTTGTTTTTCCTGTCTTTTATCTTATTGATGGTTTCTGTTGTTATCCATGCTTTTTGTTGTCGTTCCCTTTTCCCCAGTATTTCTTCACATGTCTCATTCCATACCGTTTTGATTTGCTGCCAATAGTCTTCTGTATTCTCTGCATCTTCCAGCTGTTGGAGCACTTGGAATTTGTTGGATATTGTGACCGCAAATTTGTCTCTTGTTTCTTGATTTCTTAGATGTCCTACATTAAATTGTTGTCTATAATTTTGCATTGTTGCATATCTCTTGAGTTTCATTTTTACTTTGGCTATCAGTAGGTGGTGATCTGATGCCACATCTGCGCCTCTATATACCTTTACATCCTGCAATGATGATCTAAACTTCTTGTTTATGCACATATGATCAATCTGATTTTCTGTTGTATGGTCTGGTGATATCCATGTTGCCTTGTGTATTCTCTTATGTGGAAACATACTTCCTCCTGTAGCCAGTTGATTTGAAGCACAGAAGTTTGAGAATAGTTCCCCATTTTCATTCATTATTCCTAGCCCCTGTTTTTCCATGACTTCTTCAAAGCCGGTGTTGACTGTACCTATCTTTGCATTCATGTCAGCCATCAAAATTGTGATGTCTCTTCTTTTTACTTTTTCCATAATTTCCTGTAGTCTAGTATAAAATGCTTCTTTCACCGACTCTTCTTTGTCATTAGTTGGTGCATAACATTGGATGACATTTACATTTATTTTCTTTTTAGCTGTTTTAAAAGAAGCTGTTATTATTCTGGATCCAACAGCTTCCCATTCAATGAGTGCTTTCTGTGCTTCTTTAGATAACATAAGAGCTACCGCTTCACTGTGGTGTGAACTTTCATCTTCATGTCTTGAGGACAGCACCAATTCACCTGTGATAAGTTTCTTCCTGTCTACTCCCTTCCACTTTGTTTCACACAGTCCCAGAACCTCGATTTTATATTCCCTCATCTCTGCTGCTACTTGTGCCACTTTCCCTTGTTCGTTTAATGTCCGAACATTCCAGGTGCCAAATCTGGAAGCTCTCCTAGAAGAAAGAAGGTTAGTCAGTAACACAGACTCCTTTCGGCTTTCTCTGTGTTGCATCATACGCCTCCCTGCGAGAGGATCTTCCCCTGTCTTGGATGGCTGTGTTTTATTTTCTTCAATTGACTTGTCCATGTTTGTTGAAGTTTTTTATGGTTTAAATTTGTTACGGGATGGGGTAACCGGCCCCATGCCCAACCCTCCTTAGTCGCTTTCTACGACATGCTTGGCAGGGAACAGTGTTTCTATTCTTTGCTCCCCTTTCGGGCCCCGGTAACACAGGTAACCACTTTATGTCTCACTAAATACTCTTTAGCTCCCCATGGATCATAGGCCTTCAGAAAGCACATGCCACGACTTCCTGTCACGTGTCATGAGCTCAAGTTATTTCCACGTCTTCCTTGTCATTTTCATGTCTAACACCAGTTTTCTTCTCCTTGTGTTTTTTTTTTTGTGTGGTTAATCTCTGCCTCTCTTTCCCTGTGGATTCCAGAACAAGGACTGCCTTGTAATGCTATCAACAGGTTTCCTCAATGTGTGTCTTATCCATCGCCAGCATCCTCTTGTCATCTCTGTTTCCACTGGCAGATGTCTGGTTCATGTCATCAGTTTATGTCTGGCCACCATTTTACTGGGAGGGGGGTTAGCAAACACAGGGGGCCACTTAACTGCATACTCCCACTTTTCACCCCAAGCAAAAACGTGCTTTCCTTGAAATAAAAAGTACTTTATGCAACAAATCTTTGCCAATGGAAATAAGAAAGAAAGCTCTTCAGTGTAATATAGAGCTAATCCTAACATACGGAAGTGAATCGTGGCAGGGTCGGATTAAGCCAAGAAGGGCCCTAGGCTTTAAGGTGTTTGGGCACCTTTCACCTAATAAGCAATAATTTTAAAAAAAAAATTTTCAAACCCCTTAGCATGGTGATGGTACATACTAGTATTGTTAATAGACTGGTATGTTAGTTTGTTACCATGGTGATGGTACATACTAGTATTGTTAATAGACTGGTATGTTAGTTTGTTACCATGGTGATGCTACTTACTAGTATTATTAATAGACTGGTATGTTAGTTTGTTACCATAGTGATGGTTCATACTAGTTTTATTAAAAGACTGGTATGTTTGTTACTATGGTGATGGTACATACTAGTATTATTAATAGACTGGTTTTTTTTTTTTTTTAAGTAGCATTGCTTACCTCTTTTATTAGTATTTATTTTTTATTAATGTTTGTTAGTATTATTTTTATTAGTATTAAGGTAAACACAAGAAACACATTTAATTGAAAAATCTATACATTTTATTTTAACTTATGCACGGACCCCTAAGAGGTGATGGACAATCAGTGAATAAGTGAGAACGTTCCTGGGGGCCACATAAATATGGTTTTACAGAAGAATGTTAACAATACTATAGGCCGCTGAGATGAGTAACGAGTATGTTCTGAGCTAGAGGAAATCTGGAATATATCGTGACAACAAGAAAGATTGAAGGGAAACGAGATACAGGATGACAACAGAGAGATGATACTGGGCAGTTTAACAACGTGCTGTGGGGAAGAAGTCAACAGCAGAACTAATAAACAACATTGAGGACATGAGGTTGTGGAGAGGCATGATCACCTACACCAAATGATGTACGTGAAGAAGATGAAAATTAAGGCAAAGGTTTAGCTTTGTTTAAAGATGAATCTCTCTCTCTCTCTCTGTCTCTGTCACTCTCTGTTTCCCTTTCTCTCTCTCAACTATTACTAGTATCTTTCCGGTAAATTATTTTTTTGTCCTTTACCGTTGTTGGTATTGTCTATCCACTTAAACGTCGTATCTTTGTTTAGAGGTGAATATCTCTCTCTCTCTCTCTCTCTCTCTATCTCTCTCTCTCTCTCTATTGCAAGTATCTATCCAGTTAATTATTTTTTCCCATTACCGTTGATATTATCTATCAACTTAAAAGTTTCAGCTTTGATTAAAGGTGAATCTCTCTCTGTCTTTCTCTCTACTATTGCTAGTATCTATTCTGTTCATTATTTTTTTCCCTTTACCGCTGATATTATCTCTCCACTTTAAAATTTTAACTTTTAGAATACTTCCCCTTTAAGTGACCACGCCCCTTATGCTTCTATCAACAGGCAACATGGCTGAAGATAAGGCCCAAGAAACAGTTCAGACATTTGTGAGATGTGTAATGAACCAAGCCTCAACCTCATCCCACCCCAGCACCAACAGTGGCCCCATGACTCCATTGGTCAAGCATCCTACAAACAGCTTCGAGAAACAAAGAAGTCAGCCCAATTTTCTGTTGAGAAAGACAACACAGATTTAGGTACATCAGTGTTGATCATTGTGATTTAGGTACATCAGTGTTGATCATTATGATTTAGGTACATCAGTGTTGATCATTATGATTTAGGTACATCAGTGTTGATCATTATCATAATCTTTCTTTGTGTTCCATATGGAGCATAGAACCATCACTACAGCTGGTCCCCTTACAGGAGGCCTGCACCAAGCAGTTACAGGCTTTTGCAATGGTGGTCTATTTGTGGCAATTTGTTTGACATGATGAGGCTGCTATCTCGATGCCCAACCTCGTATTAGTACCCTTGTATGACATGCCTGAGGGAATGGTAGTCCTATTCTGTTTTCTGTCTCTTAAGAGACGGCCAAGAACTGCACAGGGCTACCTCAGCATTCAATCAAATCAATACCCTTTAGCTCCCCAAGGAGCATAGGCCTTCAACAAACACATGCCAAGTCTTCCTGTCCTGTGTCATCCGCTCAAGTTATTTCCATGTTTTCCTCATCATTCTCACCTCAGCATTACTGCTGTTTTAAGGTTCAGCATTCTCCGTGGGGTTCCCAGGGGTCTTGATGAGTCAGAGAAAGTATAGGTATACAGCCATAGGGTGGAGTGAAGTATTAGAGACTTTGCTAGACCGGTACTAGGTCCAGCTATGCCAGGTGGGGTGACCAGTTCCATTTCTTGCTACCTTTGCTTTCCCTAACTCAAGAGCAGAGTTAGGTACCCATTTACAGCTAGATAGACTGAAGCGCAATGTCACCATCTTTCAAATCTGGTACCTTTGCTGTGAGAGGCCAGCAGTCTAACCACTCTGCCAGTTGGATGCTCATTGGCATACTGCTCCACCAGAAAGGTCGTAGAGGGCAACTAAGGTCAGGTTGAGCAAGAAACTGGCAACCCCACCATCAATATATATAAAATCCCAGCTTTTTCTGTCACTAATGCTAAGGGATGCAACTTTGGTTGAAAGTTAGACATTAACTGTATTGTTTCCCTTATATGTACTCTCCCAAAAATAGTAACACTCGACAAAGAAGAATGTGCAAATGACGGTGTGCACAAAAATATTTATAGAATGTGTGATCCCGTATACACACATTGGGAGCCTCGCTGCTGCTACGTAGTTCGTGTACTGTGGTGATGCACAGTGGTTTTTAAAAAATACTTTTGAATAAGTAAAATTGCCGTTAGGTATTGGTGCTTTTGAATTTAATTCCCGTCTAATGACGGGCTTTTAGACTAGTGTTAGACAGATTGTTATAGGAACTACCACAGCAAGAGCACATACATGTTTAAGTGCAGCATTCCAGCAAGGAGGCTACTTCAGTGGTGGCCCTATTTGGTGGAAGGGGGGAAGGGGGGCTCAGATAAAACAAATCAAGAATAGGCTAGTGCTTCCTCAAGCATGTCATACAAACAACTAATATAAGTTGTGCTTAGTGCTCTCTGTAACAGTTGGTTACAGGCAGCACCACTGTAGGAGCACATCCTTTGATGTAAGGAGCTCGATGCAGTGTTGGGTTCATGATGTGTAAGGAGTGAGAAAATAAGTCAGCAAATGAGTTGATACTTCTCATGGAATGCACGTGACATCTGAAACATTTCATGGTATTTGTCATCTGGAAGTAAATACATGCACATATAATTATTGTTGAAATAATAAGAATTAATGCATCAAACTATAAGATTGCACTTGAAAAAGCACCCCTGCGAGATGTAGAACCAGACATATATCTTGGGAAAGTTAGAGGGACAGACAGTGATATCAAAATAAGAATATTAAAAGCAAGAGGAGCTGTCATAGCACTGGGAAATATATGAAAATCAAAGGAAATCAAGTCCAACACAAAAATAAGAATTTCCACTCAAAATGTCAAGTCACATTGTATAGCTGTGAAACATGGAGAACAACAAACAAAAAAACAACCTAGAAGCTACAGACTTTCGTAAAAGGATGCTTGTATAGAATAGAAAGATTGAAATAGTACAACAAGATCATCCATGTGGAGCTGAAGAACCAGACAAGTGCCAGTGGGACAAGAGATGAGAAGGTGACATGGGTGATGGATGGGACACACACTGAGAAAACTTGTTGATAGCATGACAAGGCAGACATTGTTCTGGGATCCCCAGTGTATGTGAGGGAGACTGAAAAACACATAGAGAAGAGAACTGGAGACAGAGATGAAAGGAATATAGATGACCTTGAGTGGATGACACAGGACAGGAGGGCTTGGAAGGTATTTGTGAGGTATATGTGAGAGAGACAGGTGTAGGTGAGTGAGGTATATGTGAGAGAGGTGTATGAGAGACAGGTATAGGTGAGTGAGGTATATGTGAGAGAGGTATATGAGAGACGTGTGTAGGTGAGTGAGGTATATGTGAGAGAGGTTTATGAGAGACATGTGTAGGTGAGAGGTATATGTGAGAGAGGTATATGAGAGACATGTGTAGGTGAGTGAGGTATATGTGAGAGAGGTATATGAGAGACAGGTGTATGTGAGAGAGGTATATGAGAGACATATGTAGGTGAGTGAGGTATATGTGAGAGAGGTTTCTGAGAGACGTGTAGGTGAGTGAGGTATATGTGAGAGAGGTATATGAGAGACATGTGTAGGTGAGTGAGGTATATGTGAGAGAGGTATATGTGAGTGAGATATATGTGAGAGAGGTTTATGAGAGACATGTGTAGGTGAGTGAGGTATATGTGAGAGAGTTATATGAGAGACAGGTGTAGGTGAGTGAGGTATATGTGAGAGAGGTATATGAGAGACATGTGTAGGTGAGTGAGGTATATGTGAGAGAGGTTTATGAGAGACATGTGTAGGTGAGTGAGGTATATGTGAGAGAGGTATATGAGAGACAGGTGTAGGTGAGTGAGGTATATGTGAGAGAGGTTTAGAGAGAGACATGTGTAGGTGAGTGAGGTATATGTGAGAGAGGTATATGAGAGACAGGTGTAGGTGAGTGAGGTATATGTGAGAGACGTGTAAGTATAAGGCCTATGCTCCATGATGATCTGGAGGGTGATGATGATGATAATTGTGAGTTGTTTTTGAAATATTGAACCTAGTACATATTTAGACACAAAGTTCTTTCTGTATCATCCACAGATGTTGGGTGATGTCACAATGATTACATTATGACATCAGGATGTTCAACAATCTCTTGACTGTGATATCTGCGCAAGTGCTTCTTCAGCCTGGACTTGAGACATGTATTCAGTCCCACAATCAGTGCTATAATCAGTCCTTCAGCCCCATGATAGGAAACTCTATACAGAGCATGTGCAGGAGGTAGTCTGATCATCAGAAGACTTCCCTCATCAGACAAGTCTTTTGGTCCTTCTATACAATGTACACTCTAAGGGGGTAGACCTGCTTGGGTTATGACTTTCAAGTGTCAGTCGCCTGAAGGGGGTAGACCCACGTGGGTTATGACTTTCAAGTGTCAGTCTCCTGTTGTCCTTTTTTTCTTTTCATTTTTTAAAACCTGCTCTGTGACTTGAACCCACTACACTCATGATTGCAACTTCCAAATTCACTGTTGTTGGTTTTAATCCACTCTACCAACTTGAGGCAGTTATGAAAGCAACAGCTTTGTTGTATATAAATGACTGTTCTGAACTCCATAGACCACTGTGGTTGTCTCAGTCAGTACAATGCCTTTTCCACAGCCTTGTAAGAGCCCTTCTTCTTGTGCCCACTCAAGCCCAACTGTTTTAGTAGATATACACGGAAGCAGCCACAGGAGTTCATGCCCCTACTTTTACAGTTATAGCATTCACTGCTAACGACTCGTATCTCACCTCCGTGTCCAGATCCTTACATTTGGACATTTTGAATGACTGCTGCTCATCTAACCTGGACTCAGATAGTACTTTTAGCTCAATCTTTATAATCTGAAGTAACAAAGACAAATATAGTAATATATCTGGTAATGTTTGAGACTTTGTAATTACATCAGAGTCTGGCCATTGCCCAAGTAGATCTGTCAAACAAGTAGATCTGAACCCTACTTAACAGTGAGCCGACAAAGCCAGACCTTCACCAGTAAATGAACATTGTCAGGTGGCTCCAACCTAAGACTGCAAGTGATTTATGCCACTTCTTCTTTGTCTGGAACTGATAGCCATTAGTCTCAAGCAGTGGCAGACTGACAGTGTGCGGGGCGCTGGGCAACAAACGTCAATTCTAAATGTCTAGGGGAGTGTTGACCCTATACTGCTGTGGACCCTCGAGCAGCCTCCAAAATTCCCAACGCTCAGTCTGCCCCTGGTCTGAAGACACAAGCAACAATCTTTTGGAACATATAAATTTAATAGTGTTATTGATACAGTTTTATAAATTTAATGGTGTTATTGTTGTAGTTATATAAATTTAATGGTGTTTTTGTTATAGTTATTGCAAATTTATGCATTATGTAATAACTCATTCTAACCTGCGAACTGTTTGGTGTGTCAAGATATGGCAAATTATTCTCCCACGTCCGTTCGGCTATAGTCATGTTTCCTTGTATTTACACTTTACATAATATAAAACAAACTTTGTCATTGTTAGCCATCTTTTTACTTTTGAAATATTAAAATAAAACGCTCACAGGTAAGATGTCTCTCCGAAGACGGCGAGTATCTGCCTGAATGGCGAGAGGACACCTGTCAGCGTACAGGGAAAATAAAATACTCAAGTAAAAATCAGTCTCAGGTTAGACATGCTAATCTGAGATTTCGCCTCGAGTAATAGCGGACGTACGTTAAAAAAAAATGTTATTTGGATCAAATGTTATCACTTAAATTATTTGATTCATTCATTTTTTAAAATGTCATGACCCTTTAGTTTCCCTAGAAGCATACACCCTCAACAAAGTCACGCTCAGTCCCTCCTATCTTATGACATCAGCTCAAGGTCGTTCCATGTCTTCCACATCTCTTATATTTCTGTCTCCAGTTCTCTTCTCAGCTCTCTGTTTAGGTCTCCCTCTACCTGACTTACCTTGTTATACTATCAGCAGGTTTCCTCAGTGTGTACCTTACCTTGTTATACTATCAGCAGGTTTCCTCAGTGTGTATCTAATCCATCATCAACGTCTTCTTTTCATCTCTCATTCCACTGACATTTGTCTGGTTCTTGTCATTAGTTCCACATTGGTGACCTTTTCATACCATTTCTTCTTCTTCTTCTTCCTCATTCATCCTGAAAAGGATGTTGGTTACGTTGTCCGGTAACAGCGAAGCTGCGATATTTGTGCCTTTCGGCCGACACACCCGACTTGTGCACGGCATTTTTTGGGACTGGGTTTGCCTTCCCTCTTCGATCCCTACTCTCTCGGCCAGACTGCAGTGATGCAGCCTGTTTCCAGGACCACCACTTGGAGGTGGAGTAGGGTCTTGGTCAGCTCTGATTCGCTGACCCCGACGCAAGCAGTCAAGCTATGAGTCGCTGACTGCATTCATCACTCTTGCTGCGTCTTCAGTCCCATCATACCATTTCAGTCCTTTTGTTCTAAGCCAGCACCATTTTATGAGTCTGTAAACTTCTTGGTTGTTCTCCATTGTTGAAAGCCATGCAGTAGGACTGATGTGACATTTGAGTCCAAGCTTCTTATTTCTGTGTTTTACTTGATTTCCTTTTATCTCCATATATTTCCCAAAGCAATGAAAGCTTTTCTTGTCTTTTATGTTTTTATTTTATATACAATAGTCTGTCCCTCCAACTTTGTCTATATTGTACACTACAGATGATAAATGCTTTATAACACACTATTTGTAAAAATAATCCACCAAGATATTTCCTTTGCTGTCTGTTTTTTTGTATGGTCGGTTTGTGGTATGCATATCGTCTTCTCCTTCGTACACTTTCAGATGTCTGCTTAAATGTTTTCAAAGAAAGCAGTGGTCAGGTTTAGGCTATTTGCATCTCCGTAGAGCTTTTCCACAAATGGTACTGGAGTTGTCCATATGCACTTTCTCTGTCCTGCGTACATTGGGGCAACTTTGAAGCAGATGTTCAGCAGTCATTTTACCAGTGCCACAGTTACACTCATCGGTAGTTCTTATCTTTAGCTTGTTGAATAGATGGTATCTCAATCTGTTGTGGCCCATGTGGAGTCTGAAGATTACCACTTGTTCTGTTCTGTTGAGCTGGTAGTATTCATCATTTTGTATGTGACCTGGATGCTCTACATCCTATTTGTTTCTGTATCTTATTCTGATATAAAACTCTTTGCCTCCTCGAAAGTTATGCTTGCGTCAGGCTGAGGTAGCTTTCCACCTTCCTTTGCCAATCTGTCAGCCTCTTCATTGCCGGTGATGTTACAGTGAGATGGGATCCATCAGATCACAACTCTTTTGAATCGTTGACATAGTTTGTGGAGCACTATTCATAGGTCATCCAGTTCTGTATATCTGAGTCTCATTAGTTTGAATGACTAAGTAATTATTGCCTCTATTTTTATAATTTCAAGTTATAAATTGCTTGCTCTTGTCATTTAGAAGTTGATTGCTTCAAATGTGTTTACAAATATAAAATTGAGCTGTTAACTCAGATGTTGTGAAATTATGTAATAATTTCCCATTGATATCTGCGGTCAATAAACTTAAAGATTGAGAGTAGACACACAACTGTACATACTTGGTGATTGAAAATTGGCTTACTATTTTTACATTATTTTTTTTTTTTGTTACTCTTATCCAACAAATTGTTGTGAAAATAAAGAGAATTAACTGCCATTTTATTACATGAAGGGGAGCTACAGTGGTTAGTGCACTGGCTTCCTAGCTTGGTGGTCCATGGTTCGATCCCCAGTTGAGGTGGAATTTTTAGACTACAAACGGCTCAGGAGTCAACCAGCCTCATGAATTGTGTACCAGAGCAACTCTGGGAAGGTTAAGGCAGCCGGCGTGATGCTGACCACATTAGCCCTAGTGTGGCGATGGTCAAGAAGGTATGGGCCTAACACCATATTCCCAGTATACCACAATGGGTGTGTAATA
The DNA here is from genome assembly GCA_024509875.1 of Oreohelix idahoensis. NCBI lineage: Eukaryota > Metazoa > Mollusca > Gastropoda > Stylommatophora > Oreohelicidae > Oreohelix > Oreohelix idahoensis. The sequence goes on along the minus strand of JAMPIV010005723.1, from coordinate 215,949 downwards.
GGATCCTTTACCTCCTTTTTATTACATGAAATGCGATGCCACATTAGCATTATAGAGAGCAGCAATATTGTTTTCTTCTGTAAAGTCAGTTTATTGACTAGTTCAGATTGTATTTTTGTTTGTGGAAATGAAATGAAAGCTTATTAGTCAAATGGTAGTTGCTGCTCCATCTTTTGGCTTCTATCTATCTTCCCTTCCAGTCATTACTGACCATAGGAGCATACCTCCCGAAATAACTTTCGGTGGCACAAGGTTTGGCAATTGTAGATCAAGCTGTTGCCCATGCAGCAAGACCCGGCCTGGACGTCAGAGGAACGGTCTGGCCGCTACAGTCTGACACCAGTAGCAACGGCCTGTCACTAGTAGGATACGGATCTTGCCCTCTAATCCATCTTTGAATTTGGTCATTTGTGACTGTATAAGGGATGCAGACGCCTCGAGAGCAGAGGGTCTGCGGAAATGCTGGACATTTCGCGTCCTTCCAGTCATAACTGACCATATAAAGGATACGGACGCCTCGAGAGCAGAGGGTCTGCAGAAATGCCGGACATTTTGAGAAATGCAAGCACGTATTAGCTCTAGAATTGCCACAGTTATCCAAGAAGGATCGTGTCATCTAAGGAACCTCGACTGATTTAATGAGCCATTCGCAGTTTCACCAGGAGACAGTGTGAACTTAGACATGCATGGCTTAGTGACATATTTATCCTATAGATACAAGTGAGGATGTAAACATAGGGAGTGATTATTCAGCCATCTTGTAGACATTATTCAGCCATCTTGTAGACATTATTCAGCCATCTTGTAGACATTATTCAGCCATCTTGTAGACATTATTCAGCCATCTTGTAGACAATGTTTGATACTGTATATAATAATAATGACTTTACTTTTACATTTATCTTCCCATACATTTTGTTGATCATCGTCAAGAGTGGTTGTTCTTGTTCTTGGCTTGTTGGTTTTGCTAGCGTGCAACTACTTTGTTTGTTTTGTTCGTGATTACATTAACAATGACTGTCCACTTTTACTAGCACTGCCACGCACCATGATGTCAAATCTTCTGTTATTTAAAGTTAATCCTGAAGTCTGATTAGAATGGTGGAAGAAGAAGCCAGGAATCTCATGGGTACAGCTGACAAAAAAAAAAAAAAAACAGCCCAAGATAGAAATCAGCCTTTATAATCCCCAGGAGACAAAGAAATACAGGACTTCTGCTCCGACATGTTGTACGAGGTGACTAATTTAGGGTTCAATCATGGCAACGTAAATCTGCAGTCAACCCTGACTGTAAATGGATATCTGCTGCTAGCAGCAAAGATGGCAACTGGTTATCACACCTTAAACCTCATCCCGAGTCATAAAGCTCAGACCTAGTATGGCGATGTCTTTGACCCTTCAATCCACGACGGCATTATCTGCTATGGGACTATCTTTATCTTTAATAGTGTGCATGTGGTTGGCAACTTCAACATCTAAAACAGGTTGCTACAGAAACCACACCTGTAAGAGCACATAACTGCTTCGGTGCAGGCTTCCTGCATTGGGGCCAGCAGTAGCGGTGGCTTCATGCCACCATAGGCAGCTAAAAGGGATTGATGATGATGAATGAAATTTAGAAATCAATTGCATGCAACAGTTGCAGCCACATGCTCCATCTGGACCAAAAATGGAATGTAGAAAAAGAAGGCAACTGATTTGGTTGCATTGTGATGAGGTGTCAAGCCATTTTATTTGATGTCTGTCCATGTGATTGAGCTATGGTGGTTTTAATTGACTGATTGATGTTTGGCACACAAGACTTCAAATACCTAGGAAGCATTTTTACTAAAAATGGAAAACCTGACAAAGAAATTGAAACAAGATGTCAAAAAGCCAGTGCAGTGACTTACCAACTGTCACCACAACACAGATATCAGTATGGAAACTGAACAACAGCTGATAAATAGTATATTCATACCAACTCTTTGTTGCCAGTGTCAAATATGGTCCGTAAATAAAGCACAGGCAAGAAAAATCACATCCTGTGAGATGAGATGCTTAAGAAAAACCTTTTATGTTACCAGGAGAGATAGAATCAGAAATGATGACATCAGAAAAATTGTAGGTACTACATCCTGCATCGAGAGACAGAAAATTAAGTGGTTTTGTCGTCTGATGAGAATGGAGCCCAATAAGTAACCACTGTGCACCTACAACAAGAGAAGATCTGGTGTCAGAGCACGAGGAAGACCAAGAGACAGATGGATAGACACATTACAGAAATCCTACAAGAACATGGCCTCACAGAAGCTAATGTGACATGCACCAGAACACAAACTTCAGCTTCCCATGAAATAATGGATCAGAACAGTAAGTAAATAATCCTCGAGAAAAATGATGTTTATCCTGTGCATGGAATGCCCTATGTGGGTTCTAATTAGAGCATATTGTGTTCTTTATTCTATATAATATATTAAATTTGTTGTTTTTCTTTTGGTCGGATCGTCCAGGCTGCTAATTCTCCAGCATTTCTTATATTTCCTAATGTCCATAGTGTAAACGTTACTCCTTTTCACGCTGTTTAAAAATCTCACTTTACACTGTACTTTATGATGTACTTGTAGACTCTGGTTTACTGTATATTTTTCTATTTCCTTTATTGTAATTAAACATTATTTTAAATATATATGTTTTGTTGGATTGGTCAATTTAAAAATGAGACAATTTGCGCTATATTGTTGATTCTGGGTAGAGTGAAATATTTGCAACCTGTTGCCAAGATGGCTACAGCCTGACCACTTGTGTGGTCATATTTTCATAGTCTTTCTGAGTTCTTGTCATGTTTCCTTGTCTTATTCATCAAACAGTTTCAATGCGAGAAGTTTAAACTACCAAACCTAAAAAACAAAACAAATGCAAAACACGTATTTGCAATTGCTTCAATTGTAATAGAAAAGATACTGTAAACTAACATATACAAACCCCTCAAATGCAACAGGGTAAAGATACTTATAATCTATATTTTAGAATGTCTGTCAGTTTGTCCCCTACAGAGACAGGGGACGCAACAATGTTTTTGGTAATGAAAGTTAGACATTAATTGTTTTGTTTCCCTTAACATTAGTCTTGGGTCACTATTTCAGTGGATTTCCCATTAGAAAAAAAATAACAGGATTCAACAAGATCAGGAGTTGCAATTTTGTTTTTAACCGCCAACAACAAAAAAAGAAAGAGGACATGACTGGAGTAGATGTGCTGGAGGTGAGATGTATAGGTGTATAGAGGATGTGCTGGAGGCAAGAGGGACAATGCTGGGAATGTTTGGAGGTGGTGTGCTAGGAGTGAGAGGTATGGTGGAGGACATGATTGAAATGGAGGTGAGAGGTACAATGGAGGACATAATTGGAGTAGATGTGCTGGAGGTGAGAGGTATGGTGGAGGACATGATTGAATTAGATGTGACAGTGAGAGGTACAATGGAGAACATGATTGGAGTAGATATGCTGCAGGTGAGATGTATAGTTGTCATTGGGTTATTCCAAGAATTAACCGTGAATGGTTGGTCCTAGTTGCTCAGAGAATAATGGTGGCTCAGAAGTACCGCAGCCAGGTGATATATTAAAAGTTAAGTTATTTTTTTTTTAACCCGGCAACGCCGGATATATCTGCTAGTATGCTATAATTAGGAACATAGAAGGAGATACACTGCAGACATTAGGAAACAATACTAGAAATGCCAGAGAACTTGCAGCCTGGAAGAACCAACACAAGGGAAAAAAAAACAAATTTCATAAACTATATTGAATAAAGAACACTATATACCCAAATTATAACCCACACAAGGTTGAACCGGGCATTCAATGCACGAGATGATCGCCAGTTTTCCTACGCATGTGGCTCTTTTTGCCATTCCAAAATTTGTTGAGTTGAAGTTATGAGCTCCAAATTTTATCCCAGATATTCGGTCCCTGCTTGACAAGCATTTAAAGGATCCTCACATCTGGTTTCAAGTTAGAAGGGGTTGGCATACTGTACATTCCCTGCCATCCGTGGGGGCTTTCCAAATATGCAGGGCTGAAATACATGTACAATGCTATGGTTCTGGGCTGTCCCATATAATCTTCACATCTTGCACTGTCCAGCTCCCCTTGCTTGTCATCTATCCATTGTGAGATCTTCCTGCTTGCAGCCAGCCATTAAAAGCTGGAGTAAATTATGAGATTCTAGTGACTCCTCCCAAGTTTACTGTGCACTGTAGGGTTCTCAGAATGTTTCGCTTATTTACTTACTAACTTAGTCCCTCCTCTTCTGTCCTGGGGTGTAGAGGTTTGCCAGAGAGAACGTCATACTATCCTATCGACTGTCTTTCTCCTAGCCTGGTTCCAGTCTAGTCTTCGGTTCTTCAGGGATTGTCTAATGTTGTCCTCCCAGGGAACTCTGGGTCATCCCGAGGTCTGGATTCCTGGCTCTTAGCTTCCCATATTTTTCGTGGTAGCCGATCTTTTCCCATTCTGCAGGCATGACCAAACCATCGTAATTGGGACTGTTTCACTTGGGTCTGCAGGAGCTGGGTTTTGAGGCCCTGATGTATGATATGGTTGGAGACCATGTCTCTTCTTGTTACTTCAACCACCTTCCTCACATACCTCATTTCTTAGGTTTGGAGCTGGCTGTAGTGGGTTGCAGTCATTGCCCATGACTCACATCCTCAAGTCAAGACTGGAACATAGGTGGAGCGGTATACAGCCATCTTCGTCTTCTTGCCAACTTCTCTTTTGCTGAGGAATCCTCGATTTATGGCCCGAAAAAGTCTGCCAGCTGCTGCTCTTAGGGCAGCCAACTCTTCCTTGATGCCTCCCTTCCAGTCTATGACAGCTCCGAGGTATTTAAACTGGCTGAACTGCTCCAGAATGTTTCACAACAAGGTCAATCATTGTGTTGGGCTACTCAGTTGTGGCTACAAGATTCCTGAGCATTGGTCAGGCAACTAGAAGGTTGCCTGCTTTGAGGATGTACTGTTTGGAGGGTGTTTCAGGATCTTGGTTAGAAATCTCTCCCCTCCCCCTCTCTCGTGAAAACACTGTTTCTGTAAATGTGTTTGGGGCAAAGATGCCGGGTTCGATTCTAGGTATCAACAAGCTAAAGTCTACCCAGCTGTAGATGGGTACCTGACTTTGCTATTGAGTTAGGGAAGGAAAAGACAAGGAGGAAAGGAATTGGTCACCCCACCTCTCGATGCTGAACCTAGTACAGTGAAGTCTCTAACACTTCACTCCCCTACGACAAGTTCTACTGTAAGACCACTTTTACCTTTACTCTGGCAGTGGAGAGTGTATATAAATGATGTCATTATTCATTATTTTACATGGTCTATAAAAGAATAAATTAATTAAAGTATACAAACTGACAACGAAATTTGTATTTAGTTTTTTGGGTCAAGTTTCTGAGTTGACTGGCGTCTACATTCTGCAATAGTAGATACACTGGTAATCTACTAAAATTCATGTTAACAGCCTCACAAATAAATCATACACTACATACTGTGGCCTTTCGGGTTAAACCTTTCGTCAGACAATAGTCATAAAAGGGAGACAACGATGAGAATTGTATACAGGTAATGAGAAATTGACAAAGGATACGACCAACACGTGGAAGAAAAATGTACAGTATAAATGAAGTGGCAAAGGCCATGATAAACACCAGAAAGCAATTAAAAATACAGAACGAGAAAGAAATATCAACGGAAAGGGGAGAAAAATCTTCAAATTAAAAAAAAAAAAGAATGATCGAAGGCGGTAGAAGATTTTAACGCCGAAAGTAAAAGTTGATTAGAGCTCAAACCGGAGGGATTACCTATAGTGATAAAAGTCAGTAGAAACGCCGAGAAATGAAAATATGAATACAAAAAATCAGATGCACAACTTAACATTTAAAAAAAAAAATGAAGAATGAGAGAAAGCTAGAATGGAAAAATAGGAAGTTACTGAAACAGAGAACAGCCGCCGAATAGCAGAATTTAAATAAAAGAGCATTGGGTACTCAGCTCATCTGGAGAAAGACAACCCATTAAAATTTTTATCAGGCGCTTATTTAAAATAAAAATAAAAAACAACAGAAATGGCCTTAACTCCACACCATTTTTCAATTTTGTTTTCTATCTCTACGAGTTTTACAACAGCAGCCCCTTTTTATTATTTACACATTCAAGTCCAACATAAAGATCATAATCTTTAACTCAAATGTCAAAGTCAGTCCTATTGTATGGCTCTGAAACATGGAGATCAAAAAACCACAACAAAAAAAAGCTTCAGACATCCATAAATGGGTGCTTGCATAGAATAGAAGGATTGTAGTGGTAGGCCTATGACAAGATTACTGATGTAGAACTGATGACAAGATTACTGATGTGGAACTGATGACAAGATAACTGATGACAAGAACCAGACAAGTACCAGTGGAACAACTTTATAATTTTTTTTTTTTTATTGCGTACGCCCGCTATTACTCAGGCGAAATCTCGATTTCTACGTGAGTATCCTTTTTTTTCTTGTGTGTCCCTCGCCATTCGGCAGATACTCGCCGATTTCGGAGGTACCCATTACAGCCGGGTCGGCTCAGGAGCCGCCAGTCCCTGGTCGACGACACTTCTTCAAATGTTTTCAGGGCTCGAGTTAATCCAGTCCAAATCCCGGTCAACGAAAACTCTTCAAATGCCCTCGCCCGGGTTTGATCCTGGGTCACCCGGTCGCTAGCGCAGTTTGGTAACCACTACACCAGCGCGGCTCCCCAGTGGAACAATTGATTTAGATAGAAGGTGGTGGATATGGATATGACAAACATTGAGGAAACATGTTCATAGCATGACAAGACATTCCTTGTTCTGGCATCCCCCTAGTACGAGAGTCAGGGTGAGACTAAAGCAGAGGCGTCCCTCAAGTACTTGTCACCCGGGGTGGATCATACCCTTGACATCTCCTTCCCCAATAAAAAAGTACTTGCAAGTACATTTTCAACAGTAAGTACTATAATAATGGTGTCCGATGGCACCCCTTTTCTGGCTGTCACCCGAGGCGGTCCGCCCACTCGCCCCCCCCCCCCCCCCCCTTCCTTAGTACGCCACTGGACTAAAGAACACATGAAAGAGAAGAGTGCTGGAGACAGACATAAAGTAGATTAAGAAGATATTGAAAAACTTTGAACTGATGTCACGTGACAGAAAAACCTTTGAACTGATGTCACGTGACAGAATAACTTTGAACTGATGTCACGTGACAGAAAGACTTGGTGTATATATTTGTCGAAGGCCTATGCTCCTTGTTGAGCAGAAAGATAATGCTATTTATCAATACAATGAAAGCTCCTACAGCCTTTTATATTGTTATTTTTTATATCATCGTATGTCCCGCCAACTGTGTCTATAGCGCTGCATCGGCATATACAAGACTCGACATCTTGAAGTGGTGTTTTTTTCATAGTTATCATTTCTTGCTCTTTCTTTTCATAATCTGTATCTTCTCCATGTGTATTTTCAGGCCCAAATGCTGTGACCTCTCATTAAATACCGTGTTTTTATTTTGTCTTGCATCTGTTTACGAATATGGGACAGATGAGCCAAGTCGTTGGCAAAATCTGGATCATCAAGCTGTTTAGTTAGATTCGACTGGATTATATTTCTGTTGTGTCAAGTCGATGTTTTGATAACACAATCTATTGCTCGGAAGAGAAGAAATGAAGACGAGGGGCATCCCTGACGCGCTGCCGTTCTTATTCCAAACGGTTCTGTAAGTTGTCCTTCGTGAAGTACTCCTTATTTCGTGTCTTCATAAATTGTCTTTATTAAATTAATAATCTTCAAGGGGACTCTATAACTACCGTATCAATTTCCAAAGTGATTCCCAGTCTACACTGTCAAATGCGTTTTCATATTCCACAAATGTAATGTAAAATGGTGAGTTCACTTCCAGACTTTGCTTAACTACTATTCTCAATGTAGCTAAATGGTGAATACAGGATCTGTTTTGTCTAAAAACCTGCTTGTTCATCTCTCATTTGTCTATCTATGGACTCTTTTAATCTCTCAAGAATGATCCTGTTAAATGTTTTCCTGGCACTGATAGTAACATTATTGCTCTGTAATTTGTTAACTCTTGCAAGTCTCTCTTCTAAGGCAACTTGTCCAGATATCCTCCCTTCCATTCTAAATTAAGCGCTTAATCGATTCAGGGGAAGCAAGTACGCAAATTAAATTAACCCCAAACTTACAAGAGTTATCGTACGAATTTAAATTGATTTGTGTGTTCAATTTTATGTTAGTTACTGAAACTCGATCACTGATTGGACTGTGACGAATTTTTTTAAAAATTTCTGTATGAGTTTGTTACTTAATGGTCTTATTGGTCCATTTCTTTTATTTTTGTCAATGATTGGACAATTGCATCAATTATTATAACTATTGTGTCTTGTTGTCAATGATTGGATATAGCTGTTGTATCTTGTTGTCAGTGATTGGACAATTGCATCAATTATTATAACTGTTGTGTCTTGTTGTCAATGATTGGATATAGCTGTTGTATCTTGTTATCAGTGATTGGACAATTGCATCAATTAGTATAACTGTTGTTTCTTGTTGTCAATGATTGGATATAGCTGTTGTATCTTGTTGTCAGTGATTGGACAATTGCATCAATTATTATAACTGTTGTGTCTTGTTGTCAATGATTGGATATAGCTGTTGTATCTTGTTGTCAGTGATTGCACAATTGCATCAATTATTATAACTGTTGTGTCTTGTTGTCAATGATTGGATATAGCTGTTGTATCTTGTTGTCAGTGATTGGACAATTGCATCAATTATTATAACTGTTGTGTCTTGTTGTCAATGATTGGATATAGCTGTTGTATCTTGTTGTCAGTGATTGGACAATTGCATCAATTATTATAACTATTGTGTCTTGTTGTCAATGATTGGATATAGCTGTTGTATCTTGTTGTCAGTGATTGCACAATTGCATCAATTATTATAACTGTTGTGTCTTGTTGTCAATGATTGGATATAGCTGTTGTATCTTGTTGTCAGTGATTGGACAATTGCATCAATTATTATAACTGTTGTGTCTTGTTGTCAATGATTGGATATAGCTGTTGTATCTTGTTGTCAGTGATTGCACAATTGCATCAATTATTATAACTGTTGTGTCTTGTTGTCAATGATTGGATATAGCTGTTGTATCTTGTTGTCAGTGATTGGACAATTGCATCAATTATTATAACTGTTGTGTCTTGTTGTCAATGATTGGATATAGCTGTTGTATCTTGTTGTCAGTGATTGGACAATTGCATCAATTATTATAACTATTGTGTCTTGTTGTCAATGATTGGATATAGCTGTTGTATCTTGTTGTCAGTGATTGGACAATTGCATCAATTATTATAACTATTGTGTCTTGTTGTCAGTGATTGGATATAGCTGTTGTATCTTGTTATCAGTGATTGGACAATTGCATCAATTATTATAACTGTTGTGTCTTGTTGTCAATGATTGGATATAGCTGTTGTATCTTGTTGTCAGTGATTGGACAATTGCATCAATTATTATAACTATTGTGTCTTGTTGTCAATGATTGGATATAGCTGTTGTATCTTGTTGTCAGTGATTGGACAATTGCATCAATTATTATAACTATTGTGTCTTGTTGTCAATGATTGGATATAGCTGTTGTATCTTGTTATCAGTGATTGGACAATTGCATCAATTATTATAACTGTTGTGTCTTGTTGTCAATGATTGGATATAGCTGTTGTATCTTGTTGTCAGTGATTGGACAATTGCATCAATTATTATAACTATTGTGTCTTGTTGTCAATGATTGGATATAGCTGTTGTATCTTGTTATCAGTGATTGGACAATTGCATCAATTATTATAACTATTGTGTCTTGTTGTCAATGATTGGATATAGCTGTTGTATCTTGTTATCAGTGATTGGACAATTGCATCAATTATTATAACTATTGTGTCTTGTTGTCAATGATTGGATATAGCTGTTGTATCTTGTTATCAGTGATTGGACAATTGCATCAATTATTATAACTATTGTGTCTTGTTGTCAATGATTGGATATAGCTGTTGTATCTTGTTATCAGTGATTGGACAATTGCATCAATTATTATAACTGTTGTGTCTTGTTGTCAATGATTGGATATAGCTGTTGTATCTTGTTGTCAGTGATTGGACAATTGCATCAATTATTATAACTATTGTGTCTTGTTGTCAATGATTGGATATAGCTGTTGTATCTTGTTATCAGTGATTGGACAATTGCATCAATTATTATAACTATTGTGTCTTGTTGTCAATGATTGGATATAGCTGTTGTATCTTGTTATCAGTGATTGGACAATTGCATCAATTATTATAAACTATTGTGTCTTGTTGTCAATGATTGGATATAGCTGTTGTATCTTGTTGTCAGTGATTGGACAATTGCATCAATTATTATAACTATTGTGTCTTGTTGTCAATGATTGGATATAGCTGTTGTATCTTGTTATCAGTGATTGGACAATTGCATCAATTATTATAACTATTGTGTCTTGTTGTCAATGATTGGATATAGCTGTTGTATCTTGTTATCAGTGATTGGACAATTGCATCAATTATTATAACTATTGTGTCTTGTTGTCAATGATTGGATATAGCTGTTGTATCTTGTTGTCAATGATTGGACAATTGCATCAATTATTATAACTGCTGTGTCTTGTTGTCAATGATTGGATATAGCTGTTGTATCTTGTTATCAGTGATTGGACAATTGCATCAATTATTATAACTATTGTGTCTTGTTGTCAATGATTGGATATAGCTGTTGTATCTTGTTATCAGTGATTGGACAATTGCATCAATTATTATAACTATTGTGTCTTGTTGTCAATGATTGGATATAGCTGTTGTATCTTGTTGTCAGTGATTGGACAATTGCATCAATTATTATAACTGTTGTGTCTTGTTGTCAATGATTGGATATAGCTGTTGTATCTTGTTATCAGTGATTGGACAATTGCATCAATTATTATAACTATTGTGTCTTGTTGTCAATGATTGGATATAGCTGTTGTATCTTGTTATCAGTGATTGGACAATTGCATCAATTATTATAACTATTGTGTCTTGTTGTCAATGATTGGATATAGCTGTTGTATCTTGTTGTCAATGATTGGACAATTGCATCAATTATTATAACTGCTGTGTCTTGTTGTCAATGATTGGATATAGCTGTTGTATCTTGTTATCAGTGATTGGACAATTGCATCAATTATTATAACTGTTGTGTCTTGTTGTCAATGATTGGATATAGCTGTTGTATCTTGTTGTCAATGATTGGACAATTGCATCAATTAGTATAACTGTTGTTTCTTGTTGTCAATGATTGGATAAAGCTGTTGTATCTTGTTGTCAGTGATTGGACAATTGCATCAATTATTATAACTATTGTGTCTTGTTGTCAATGATCGGATAAAGCTGTTGTATCTTGTTATCAGTGATTGGACAATTGCATCAATTATTATAACTGCTGTGTCTTGTTGTCAATGATTGGATATAGCTGTTGTATCTTGTTATCAGTGATTGGACAATTGCATCATTTATTATAACTATTGTGTCTTGTTGTCAATGATTGGATATAGCTGTTGTATCTTGTTGTCAATGATTGGACAATTGCATCAATTAGTATAACTGTTGTTTCTTGTTGTCAATGATTGGATAAAGCTGTTGTATCTTGTTGTCAGTGATTGGACAATTGCATCAATTATTATAACTATTGTGTCTTGTTGTCAATGATCGGATAAAGCTGTTGTATCTTGTTATCAGTGATTGGACAATTGCATCAATTATTATAACTGCTGTGTCTTGTTGTCAATGATTGGATATAGCTGTTGTATCTTGTTGTCAGTGATTGGACAATTGCATCAATTAGTATAACTATTGTGTCTTGTTGTCAATGATTGGATATAGCTGTTGTATCTTGTTGTCAATGATTGGACAATTGCATCAATTATTATAACTATTGTGTCTTGTTGTCAATGATTGGATAAAGCTGTTGTATCTTGTTGTCAGTGATTGGACAATTGCATCAATTATTATAACTATTGTGTCTTGTTGTCAATGATCGGATAAAGCTGTTGTATCTTGTTATCAGTGATTGGACAATTGCATCAATTATTATAACTGCTGTGTCTTGTTGTCAATGATTGGATATAGCTGTTGTATCTTGTTGTCAGTGATTGGACAATTGCATCAATTATTATAACTATTGTGTCTTGTTGTCAATGATTGGATATAGCTGTTGTATCTTGTTGTCAGTGATTGGACAATTGCATCAATTATTATAACTATTGTGTCTTGTTGTCAATGATTGGACAATTGCATCAATTATTATAACTATTGTGTCTTGTTGTCAATGATTGGACAATTGCATCAATTATTATAACTATTGTGTCTTGTTGTCAATGATTGGACAATTGCATCAATTATTATAACTATTGTGTCTTGTTGCCAATGATTGGATATAGCTGTTGTATCTTGTTATCAGTGATTGGACAATTGCATCAATTATTATAACTATTGTGTCTTGTTGTCAATGATTGGACAATTGCGTCATTTATTATAACTGTTGTGTCTTGTTGTCAATGATTGGACAATTGCGTCATTTATTATAACTGTTGTGTCTTGTTGTCAATGAGTGAGCAATAGTGTCAGTTGTTATAGATATTGTATCTTGTTGTCACTGATGAACAATAGCGTCAGTTATTATGGCTGTTGTATCTTGTTGTCAATGATTGAACAATAGCGACAGTTATTATAGCTGTTGTATCTTGTTGTCACTGATTGAACAATAGCATCAGTTATGATAGATATTGTATCTTGTTGTCAAGGATTGAACAATAGCGTCAGTTATTATAGATATTGTATCTTGTTGTCAATGACTGAACAATAGCATCAGATATTATAAATATTGTATCTTCTTGTCAATGATTGAACAATAGCGTCAGTTATTATAGCTGTTGTATCTTGTTGTCAATGGTTGGACAATAGCGTCAGTTATTATAGCTGTTGTATCTTGTTGTCACTGATTGAACAATAGCGTCAGTAATTATAGCTGTTGTATCTTGTTGTCAATGATTGGACAATAGCGTCAGTTATTATAGCATTTGTATCTTGTTGTCACTGACTGGACAATAGCGTCAGTTATGATAACTGTTGCATCTTGTCACTCATTGGACAATAGCTTCATTTATTATAGCTGTTGTATCTTGTTGTCACTGATTGGACAATAGCATCAGTTATTATAGCTGTTGTATCTTGTTGTCACTGATTGGATTATAGCGTCAGTTATTTTAACTGTTATATCTTGTTATCCTTGATTGGACAATAGCGTCAGTTATTATAGCTGTTGTATCTTGTTGTCACTGATTGGACAATAGTGTCAGTTATTATAGCTGTTGTATCTTGTTGTCACTGATTGGACAATAGCATCAGTTATTATAGCTGTTGAATCTTGTTGTCACTGATTGGATTATAGCGTCAGTTATTTTAACTGTTATATCTTGTTATCCTTGATTGGACAATAGCGTCAGTTATTATAGCTGTTGTATCTTGTTGTCACTGATTGGACAATAGTGTTAGTTATTATAGCTGTTGTATCTTGTTGTCACTGATTGGACAATAGTGTCAGTTATTATAGCTGTTGTATCTTGTTGTCACTAACTGAAAAATAGCATTAGCTATTATAGATGTTGTATCTTGTTGTCAATGGTTGGACAAAAGCATCAGTTATTATAGATGTTGTATCTTGTTGTCAATAGTTGGACAATAGCGTCAGTTATTATAGATGTTGTATATTGTTGTCAATGATTGGATTATAGCTTCAGTTATTATAACTGTTGTATCTTGTTGTCAATGGTTGGACTATGTCATCAGTTATTATAGCTGTTGTATCTTGTTGTCAGTCAATGGGTTTCCTCAGTGTGCATCTTCCTCTCATCACCAGCGTTCTGTTCTCATCTCCTTGTCAATTGGTAGAACCACGTGGTAATGCTATCTACAGCGTCACTTCAGATTGGGCGAAAAGATGCTCTCACGGCAAGCAGAAGAGAGGAGAACACCAGGAAAATAAGCAGCTGAGGGTTGTCACTTCACGGGAGCATTCCCAAATTTAGTTATGACTGAAGGGGCTATTATCCTATATATAAAACCCCAGCTTTTTCTGTCAGTACGCAACACTAAGGGATGCAACTTTAGTTGAAACTTATACAAAAATTGTATTGTTTCCCTTATATGTACTCTCCCTAAAATAGTAACACTTACCACAGAAGAATGCACAAATAACGGTGTGCTCAAAAATATAGTTATAGAATGTGTGATCCCATATACACACATTGGGATCCTTGCTGCTGCTACGTTGTTTCGTGTACTGTGGGGGTGTGTGAGTGTGTATGTGTGTGTGTATATATGTCTACATTTTTAGTGGTGGTTTTTTTTTTTAAGTACGGTACAATCATGTTATCATTTGCTGGATTTCTAGATTTATTCTCATAATCTGTATTTTCAAACCCAATTGCTGCGACGTTTAATCAAGTATTTAAACAAACACATCTGAGGCCGTTCACAAATTACGTAATGCAATTTTTGACATTTTCAGCACTCCCCCCCCCCCCCCTCGTAACGTGTGCGTAACAAAACCCCACAACATTTCAAACCCCCCCCCCCCCCCCCCCCCCCCCCCCCCCCCGCACCAAAGCGTAACATCTCGGCAACCACCCCCCTTTATTTTCTTTCTCTGTGTTACGTAATTTGTGAACGGCCCCTATTAATTAAGAATGTCGACTCCATGAGAAGCACAAACTGACAGTATGGCCTTCAATCACCACTTTGATGGAGAAACAGTAATGACGACGAGAGAAGCATGAGGCAGACCGCCAACTTTATGAGAAAAATAGATACGATTATATGAGAGCGAGCGACGAGGAAGAAGAAAAGAAAGGTGATGAAAAAATTACTATATCAGAAACACACATAATTGATTTTGTTTTCAAAAATGTTGACAACAAAGTATATTCAAGCGTAATACTTAAGAAACAAATAATTCTGAATTTTTGCTACAAAACAATTAATGAACACAATTAATGTTTTATCATAGAACATTACAAATAGAACTTTCATAACAATTTTTAAAATAAAAAAAAGACTGTCTTTTGCGTGGTTCAGCGATAGAGTCAGACACGCACACAAATATGCATGCACGCTCGTCGAATGATGAAGTCAGCTACATACTCACACTTACACACACACACCTTTGTCCTATCGTGACTATCTTTAATCTGATGCATTGGTTCTGGGTCTGGTTCTCCCCTATGTCTTCGCTTGAAACTATGTGACTTCAGGGTATCCCAACAGTCCCTCACACTCTCCCCCCCCCTCTCTCTCTCTCTCTCTCTCTATATATATATATATATATATATATATATATATATATATATATATATATATATATATATATATATATATATATATATATATATATTCATTTTAAAAAATAGATTTAAATTTGTTAATATTATTTTACAAAATACATTTGGTTTTTTTTTTAATTTACAGAAACTGTCATGGACGACCCGAGTTAGGACTGGATTAAGAACTCTGGAGACACTTGGCTATTAAAATATTTTGGGGTCCCTTCTCAATCTTCTAAAAGGTAAAACTAGAAAAAAAAGAATGGATTTCAGATAAAGGTTTTTTTTATTAATATATAATAGTATGTATTTTTTTTGTTTTAAACAATTATTGTTCGTTACAACCCCCAGATTTTGTTAAAGGTAGTGGGTTCCTGCAACGAAAATATAATTTAAAAAAAAAAAGAATAAAGTGGGGGTGGAAGTAACTAAAACACTAACTGTTGTACATATACTATTACCCTGCACACACCAGCGCACTATCATGCACGTGCCGTTGCTGCAGAGCTCTGTGCGTCATGACTCCTTCGCTTTTTTCGCGGGGGCCCTTTTAAGCCTGAGGTCCGTGTCTAGTGGGCCTAATGAATAATCCAGCGCTGTTCAGCCCTTTTACAATTCAGGAAAGAATAAAAATTACAAAATAGTAATGGTACACGGACTTTTGTGCTATCCTGTACTTCTAAACGTTTGAACAGAAGGAAATGACGCCTGTTTGTGAATATGTAAAGTTTACACGGAACGTTCTTGGTGGGACTGCCTTATTTGCAAACCACTGAGTTGGCCAGATTTCATATTTACGGTGAACAGCCACATTTTATTTCTTGTAAGACAGCTACGGATTGTGATGTTAGGCGGAAAGAGTTGAAGGTCATTTGACTAATTTAATCAAGACACTGGCGCTATAATGTGTTCTATCATTTTTGGTAATATTATTTCATAGGCAGTTACAGTTTCTTAACCTATCTCACGTTGTAATTTTATTTCATCTTTTTTTTTTTTTTTTGGTGTTTAATGCATACTGAAATCCCTTGTTTTCCTGATACGATGTACAGCGGACGTTCGCCGAATTTGTCGTCGCCTTGTAGGAGTCACACGAACACGTGTAACTCCTGCCTTCTTCAGTTACCATGCTAGCGGGCTAGGGTGATCATGTCTGTACACACAAACTCCCATAGCCCCAGATGTATTTATCAATTCCGTTTTTGAATTCTTCCCATGCCAAGTTGTCAAACTGTCCACTATCTTCTCTCATCGTCGGACGCTGTCTTTTCGTATTTTTGTTTTTTTTTTGCCTTCAGTTTTTTGCTGTTGTCATAATCTCATAACATGCAGACAGAAAGTGGATTACTTCGTTCTAACGTGAGAAATGAAGACCAAAGCTATGGTATATAATGTCCGCTTCAGCAAAACGCAGGTGAGTGCTATCAACTCGAGGGCGCATCATCCCAGTAGTCACTTTTGACTTGAGGTGGCTGAATAATAAGCTTTCTTTGTGGACTGGCTTCTTTCAGGACATACATATTGCTCTATTTAGCCGTCCATTCCACTCCTGAGAGCTGGGGTACTGGGCGAAGGATGACTGCCGACCGAGCAGAGTGGAGACAGTTTGTTGTTACCCTACAAGACGCTTGCAGGTGTGACGGTCTGATTGTTTTGCCAGTCAGTTGCCTAGGACCAAAGAAGAAAGAAGATTCCACTCTTGTGCCAGCAAAAATTGATCTTAAATACAAACATGACTTGTTATTGTTGTTGTTGTTTTTGTTTTTTTTTTATCCAGCGGCGCTTGGGCTCTCGACCTTTGGCCCAAGGTCATGTGATATCTGCTGCATGTTGTCGCAAGTTGTTTTGTTTCTCCATACAAGCTGTTCCACTTATCTGACCTGGGAGGAAGGAGAATTTTCTTAACATTGTCGAGTGCTGGGCACTCAAAGAGGTGGTGGTTAACAGTTTGGTAGGGGTAGTTACATAGCTGGCACTCTGGAACGAACGAAATCTTTATTTCATCAGGGTAAAGAAATAGGCAAGAGTTGTGGTTGGATTCTGTTCAAGTGACTGTTGAATGGTATATGTTATGATCTGAGCCGAAAAATGGTGCTCTGACCCCTCATTGTAAGATGGCCGACGTTGTCATTAGAATCAGGACCAGCCATAATCTGTAAACCTCTCTCCCAGAGTTTCTCATGAAACAGCAGTAAACTGAATCGAGCCCCACATGAAAAAAAAAAAAAAAACCAAAAAACACCCCCGTTAGGAACATAAGAATAAATATATCATAATAGGCATCCTTTGTAGGAAAGAAAATAAACAAAATCCATATCATATTGTCACCATTTAGTTAGTACTCTCCAGTAAAAGCAGTCATCCACTGTTCCAAGCAGGCCTGGATTCGTATCTATGTTGTCGTATACTAAGTCGCACTGTTTAGCATTGGTGCGGTAGTTCATTCCCGTGCACTTGGACAAACCTGTGCAAATCGAGCCGCAGTCAACAAGATGCTTAGGTCTTGAAAGAGTTGCAAGCTGTTGTCCTATGTAACAAAAGTTAGTCCGGGCTTGACTAGACACATTGATGGGTGCTGGGAAAATACAAAGTAAAGTCAACTACGTTTAAACAATAGCTCATATGAATTTGAAATCTGTAGCAATGAGAAGTATGTGATAAATATAATGAAAACAATGATGATTGTGAAGATGGCGATTATTCAAGTCATACATCAACTGTTCGAAATTGTGACAGACGAACTCAGCCGACCCTGAATGACCCTGAAGTGTTGGATGATATAGTACGACCTTCGTAGCGACCCCTTGGATAACGTCAGTGCCCCCGAATATTGTAACCTTTCGTCAAACGGGATTTTTCTTTTCACCTGGACTCATTAGCTATGCAACCGTTCCACACAGAGGGCAAACACGTTTGCTGATTAATATGTGGACAGTTTATCTATCGTTCATTCTGGTCATCGCATTGATTAAGGAGAGATTAAATCACGCCCATGGACATCTCTTGAGCAATCATATGCAGTATTTTCATTAACTTGCCCAGAGGGGGCGGCGCCAGAATCAAACAGATAGTAGCGACCACGATCAAAGACACAGACTGGGGGATTTCAGGAAGACTAGCGCCACGATCAAAGACAGCAGTGGTCCCTGAAACGAGCGACGCAAGTTCCTGCAGGTATTTCGCATCTCGGTGTTAAACATAGAACCGATCGCAGCAGCGAGCGGAGATACGAAGACCAGGGTGGCTTCTCTCTTTAGTCTGGCGGTCAGATCCCCAAAAGTGTCCTGAGATCTAAAAAGGTGTCAATTTTCTCATGTCCCACTCATCTTGCAATTAAGTTAGATATATACAGACCACGTAGAAATACACTTTATCACTCGTTGGCCAGACCTTTACAGAAGCACTAGCTATATTTGAAATCCTGCTAGATTATCCCCTGGATTTTTATATATATTTGCAGTGAATTCTATTTCTGTGCAAAACGGTAATATATATACGTATTGTGTAAAGTGATCAGTGGTCTAGTTCATTCATTCTATTTCACTGGATTTTGTGTTAATTTAAATCTATTAAATTAAACCATCTCAATAGTTCGAGTTGTAAATGTAATGATATATCTGCTATATTATTTCCAAAAAAAAGATAATAGAGGCTGAAATGCTTTAATTAACTTTTAAAGTCGCGAATAAATTTATAATTAATAAATTTAGTTAAGTCCTATATTTATAGATGTGTGTTTTAACCATTAGAACTCGCGCAGTGTTTATTAAATACATAAGTAAATACGCGAATATATATATATATATATATATATATATATATATATATATATATATATATCTATATATATATATATATATATATATATATATATATATATATATACTTACTTACTTAGTCGTTCCCCTTCTACCGTGAGGTGTAGAGGTTTGGAAGAGAGAGCGCCAGACCATTCTATCAGCTGTCTTCTTCCTGGCCTGGTTCCATTCTATCCTCGGTCCTTCAAAGATTGTCTAATGTTGTCCTCCCAGCGAACTCTGGGTCGTCCTGGAGGTCTGGATCCCTGGCTCTTTGTTTCCCATGCTTGTCGTGGTAGCCGATCTTCTCCCATTCTGCAGACATGGCCAAACCATCTTAGTTGGGACTGTTCTATTTGGGTCTGCAGCGGATGGGATTTCAGGCCTTGACGTATCGTCTGGTTGCGGACCATGTCTCTTCTTGTTACTTCAACCACTTTCCTCAGATACCTCATTTCTGAGGTTTGGATCTGGCTTTTGTGGGTTGTAGTCATTGCCCACGACTCGCATCCATATGTCAAAACTGGGACATAGGTGGAGCGGTATACAGCCATCTTCGTTTTCTTACCAACCTCTTTCTTGCTGAGGAATCCACGATTTATGGCCTGAAAAAGTCTCCCAGCCGCTGCTTTTCGAGTGGCCAACTCTTCTTTGATACCTCCCTTTCGGTCTATAATAGCTCCGAGATATTTAAAGTGGTCGACCTGCTCCAGGACCTGTTCTCCCAACTTAATCTGATGTTTTCTTTCTTCTCGTGATATCACCATGGATTTTGTTTTTAGAGCTGCTTATGACCATCCCTCTCTTCTCCAGCTCTTCCTTCCAGACTTGCAGGTTGGATTGGAGATGTGCCTCTGATTTAGCAATCAGGGCAACATCATCAGCAAATGCCAGCTCCGAAATATAGACCCTGTCTCATCTTCCAGTACCCCCCACTGAATACTTTCTTGTTCTCTCCTTACATGCCTTTGATGACATCGTCCATGAGGAGTATGAAAAGATAAGGTGACAGGATATCACCTTGTCTTACACCAGTGGTGGTCCCTGAACTCTTCTGACTTATGGTTTGCTGTCCTCACATAATTTCTGCAAGACTTGTAGAAGCTCTGTATAGCATGAATCAGAGGTGCTGGAATATTCTTCCTTGCCAAACAGTCCCAAAGTTTGCTCCAGGGGACTCTGTCAAACGCCTTTTCCAGATCTATGAAACAAAGATGGATCTCACTCTTATACTCAAGGGCCTTTTCACTCAACTGTCTGAGTGTGAAGATTAGGTCTTGAGTACTTCGGTTTGCTCGGAATCCGCACTGGACCTCATCCAATTGTGGCTCAGCTAGGCGTCGGAGTCTCTGCTCTAGGATTCTAGAGTAGATTTTACCAGGGACACGGAGAAGGGATATGCCTCTATGGTTTCCACATTGTCGATTGTCACCCTTTTTGAAAATTGGTGTTATGATGGCAATCTCCCAATCCTTTGGTATGGTCTTGTTGCACCATGCTGCCTGTAGGACCTTTAAGAGTAACAGGTCGCCTGATGCTCCCATGTACTTAACCATTTCTGGTGTTATACCATCATGCCCTGCTGCTTTGCCCATCTTGATTTTCTCTAGTGCTGCCCTCAGTTCTTCCATCTTTATGTCATCTTCACCATCATTGGTTTTCTCTTCTGTGCTAGTGGTTATCATTTCTGTTGCTTCACCATGCTCACCATCCAGGAGTTCTGAGAAATATTCTTTCCATCTTTCCATTACTTCCTTCGGGGCAGTAAGCAATTTGCCTTGCTTGTCCTTTATAAATTTGAGAGGGCATTGTTTTTCCTTCCTCATGTTCTTTAGGGTCTTATAGAACAATTTCTGGTTTTCTTGTGCATCTTTTTCTAGCTTTTCTCCAAATTCTTCCCAGGAACTTCTGTTTTGCTGCTAGCACTTTGTTCTTTGCTTCTGTTCTGAGTGTCACATATTCTCTATATTTTTCCATTTGTCCTGTTGTGTTTTTAGCTCCTAAGTATTGTTTCCATGCCATTTTTTTCTCTCTTATTTTCTCTTTGACTTCCTCTGTCCACCAAGGTGTCCTCTTTCTCTGGTTCCCAAGTCGGACTTCACCGCATGCTTCTGCAGCAGCTGTCTTTATGATATCCTTGAATTTATTCCAGAGGGTTTCCAAGTCATCAGGTCGTTCTTCTGTGTTGCTCACTGCTGTAGCAATAAGCCCCTGATATCTGGTCTTAATTTCTGGCTCTCTCAGCTTGTAGGTCCTAATGCTCATTTCTCCTGCTCGTTTACTTGGTTTCTTGCGTGATGTTGGGCAGTTCCTAGGCTGAGCAACTCTTTCAGTTGTTCGTTTGATTGTTAGCAGGTAGTGATCACTTCCAATCTCTGGCCCCCCTCCAGACTCTTGCATCTCGGACATATCTGAATGAGCTTCTCCTAACAATGGCATAGTCGATCACTGACTTCTCATTCTTGGTTGGTTCACATCTAGTGTATGCATGTATGCGCTTATGGGGGAACTTTGTGTTTTTAATGATCAGATTCTGCTCACTGCAGAATCTAAGGAGTCGCTTTCCATTGTCATTGAGAGTATCTTCTCCATATCTTCCGATAACTCCACCCCATGGTCATTTCCAACTCTGGCATTAAAATCTCCGAGCATAATAACTTCATCTAGGCAGTCATCCACTGTCCTTTGAAGCAGCTCGAAGAATTCCTCCTTGACCTCTGCTCTCTCATCCTCATTTGGCCCATACACTATGACCAGGTTACTATGATTTCTCCTTCTTTTATTTTTACAACCATAATGCGCTCCGAGACAAAGTTCCATCCCTTGATACTATCTTTCTGGTTTTTGGTCACAATGCAACCCACGCCCCCTTTAGCTCTTTACAGAATATGGGTAACCCATAGAGCAACGTGTTGCCATCGAGATCCATGACTCCTTGTCCTTTTTTCTTCGTTTCCGTTATAGCCAGGATTTCTAGTTTTGCTTTCCTCATCTCTTCCACCAGCTCCTCTTCCTTCCCATTTATACTTCTTGTGTTCCAAGTTCCATAAGTCGTAGTCCGTAGTCCGTTCCAGTTCGTCGCCTTTAGAATCAGTCCGGTTTTCTCTCTTGTATTCTCGTAATCATAGTTTAAGACAAACAGGTGATTGGCCTGTTGTGCCTTTGCATGGTGGAGGGGCTGCCTCCTTACGGCCTCCATGCAGGCCGCCCTCCTCCTTTTTCATCCGGGCTTGGGACCGGCATGGGCGGAGTTATATATATATATATATTTTAGAATGTTATTTGATTTTTCGGTATATTACATGTCTTTTTCTTTCATACAGAGTGATCGTAACCTTTGCGATCCCAGCATAAAGAAAGCAATAGAGAAATCATACAGAGTCCTTTTCAGACTCGGTTCTTAACTTCCAGATATATTGATGGAACATTTTTAAATATAATTCTTGTGGCGGTCCGATGCGACCTAGCTATCAATTACATGAAAGAAAGCACCCCCAAGAACTTTTTTTTAAATAACTCATCAAATTTAATTACAATCTGTAATATAAACTGGAAGATGAACAGTGCCAGTAGCGATAATTTATTTACGGCTCTACTGTGAGAGAATACATATTTACCTGACTGTGACTGAGCCTAATTTTTCCTCACTGGATTTAAACCATACCGGTCAGTTGCTATCATCACGCCTTGAAGGAATTTTACCTCCAGCAGCGAAATTAAAGAGACCTCATTTTCACCTCTGTATTGAATTGTGTCAGTGCCATCCCATAGACTCCTTTTATATAATAAAACATAATAACTCTGAGTCTTCAAGTCAGGCGATTAGTGGGAATATTCGCTATCAGCAAACCTCGCTACATCTGGGGCGGGACATCGAAGTACTAGACATTTTCACGTGTCAAGAGTAATTGTTGTTTATATAATTCTATGGATTGTCTGATGCTGCAATCGGTAAGTGTGTGTGGGTGTGTATATGAGTGTGGATCCTCACGCGCGTGCATGAATGACAGGAAATCTAATTGTTTTTGCAAACCATTTGTTAACTTGCCTACCGGGCAATACATTTTCTGTATACCCCGCATTGTTCCTTTAAGTGGGATATTTTGTTAACTCTGTTTAACCCCCTCCCATTTCAATTGCTTAGTAAAGGGAAGAACAATTTGGGATAACAGGATTTTTTTCTACCACCCATACCTAGTATTGTAACCCCTCTTTCAGAGTAATTAACTTCACTGTTAGGTTACATTACCTATGTTCCTGATAACTATCTATCTTTGGACTGGGTTCATCTTTGTCTAATAAGCGGGAAGGGCGTAGTCGATACCCATATTCTTCACCCCTCACCACCTTGTTATTTGCATTTTCTGTACTTATGATATTTTTATGTAACACTTGATATATTTGTTTGTGATTTGATTTTTTTCTAGGTTAATAAACATCATAAACCTAGTTAGCACTGTGTTGGAAATACCCAAAGCCCAACATTTCCCCTATTTGTTTAATATAGTTGTATTCACGTGCGTTTGTGCGTTTGAAGCTCCAAATCGGTGTGAGCGCAGATGTATGTCTAGAAAACTGGCAAATAATTGTTTGACCAGGAGAGACTGAAGAGTAGATTGAGAGAAACGATTTGTCGTAAATAAGTCTGTCTTTACTCTCCTCCAGCACTCTGTGAAGCAACTATTTACTCTCTACAATTTCTATCACTGAGCTTTCATCATCATTCTCCACTCTAAACCGGACCACTATTTCTAAGACTCTTTCTCTCTAAATAAATTTACGACAATATTTGTGGGCTGGTCCTGGGATCTTGAGCTACATTTGAGGCAATCGCATAGCCGGGATAAAGATATTTTGAGTCTGATCTAAGTCTGGGTCTAACTAGATAGAGTGTGAGTGATCTGTCTTTGTGATTTAGGGAAATAAATAAATAATTAATTACACCCCTAGACAACTCCTTTTAGAATTTGGGTCGTCCACACAGCATATTTACAGGTTGTTTTCTTTCCACAGCAGTAGAAAGTACGGATAATCATAAATTCGGTTAGCTAAATTATCCTCTGGCGGAGAAAATTAAATTTTTTCTTTATAAGATTTGCTGGGATTGCGTGATTGGTTTTACAGTCACTAAAGGTTTTTGAAATTAAAAAGAGTTGAGCTTAGCTAAAGACGCCTTGTTCTGAATTTTTAAGTCTAGTTAACATCGTCTCTTCTCATAAATTGACTTCAGGGGCAAGTTTTGTGATGGAGAATTAAACATTTTAGGAAAACAATTTTTTTCTCCTTTTTGTCACAGCATAATTGCGCACTAAATTTTAGAGTGGTTACACTGTAGTGTGATAACCCTGGTATTCATCTTTGGATACCTATCCAGCCGGTTTTTGGCTAGAAGGGAAACCGGAAGAAACGGTTTGGCGGAATAGTTAGTCAAGATATGTCCGCTCGACTGAGAAGTCGTTGATGGCGGTGGTCAGCAGTTTTGCTGGGGAAAGTTATAGAGTTGCCACTATTGCTCATTACTTCTTGCCGTTATTTTCATGAGATCAGGAGTAGTGATTCGTTGCTAGTTTGATATCCTCCTGGATTGTATTTCATGATTGCAATGATGTATTGCGTTTTGTCAGTAGTGTGTTCCGCCTATGTGAGTGATTGTCATGGCGGTTGCTGAGTAGATTAGCTATAGTGTGTGGCAAGTATGTGGCAGTTATTTCAGTGCATTGTGCAATGCATGTTCATGTGTATCGTCAGCCGGGTGCGGCTCCTCTGTGTGTGATATTCATTAAAAGGGTCATTACCTGTTATAGGTGTTATCATGTTATTTATGTCAGCTATTGTGTGCTATGGTTGTACCTTTGAGACAGCGAGCTAAGAGTCTAGTGTGGGAGTACCTTAAACCTATAGTACCAGTAGAGAGTTCGCTCTGACAGCACAAGTATTCTCATGTGTCTAGTTCTGACATCTGGGGGCTCTGGGTCCGGTAAGTTAGAGGCCATGGGGCCAGTGGTTTTCTAGTATTTGGCTCATATTTATTGCGGACTGTTTCTTTGGCTATGGAGGCCTATACGTTATAATATTAGTTCCCAGCTAGCTGACGTGTTAATTGAATATTGTTTGATAATAAGGCCTAAGAGCCTGTGGGGCAGTAATTTTGCCATTATTTATTGTGCACACAGAGTGTTAGAAGGTTAGTAAAGCTACTGTGTTAGCGCCTTCATATTTTCTGCAACTCACTGGGTGAGTTGTTTACATTTCAGGGTCCAGTGTATGTGTCGATCTGTTAGTGTCTTGTTTACGGTCTTTGACCTGACCTCGATTTCCAGGGCTGACCTACTTTCCAGTATCACAGCGGGAATGGCTATTTTGTCAGTATATTTCAGTCCATACACGGTGAAATAAAACGTTGTTAAGTTTCAAGTTGTCTGTTATGGTATTGTTGAAGGGTTGTTTACAATTATTGAAGTATTAAGCTTTTGTTACAATGTGCGTCAGACGAGGCAGTTTGACGTATCTCTGAGTTTGTTTGGTGGTTGGCAACATTGATCCAGCTGGAGCAACGGAGTGACAGGTGGTGTTAGTGGGTCATATAGTATGTAAAGCTGGTTAGTTTGGCAAGCATTGCTGAAATATTGTGTCAAGTGTTTGGAATAGAGGTGCAGTGAAGTCAGGCTTTAAATAGATAGATAGCAAGGTAGTTCTCACGATTTCTTGGTAACATTCGGGGCTCCCTGCGGAGCAAAGTTACGTGTTCAACAGGGCGGGGAGACGAATTCGGTTGTTGCGCTATCCTGCTTGAGTCACTGTAGCTTTGAGTGTTACCGTAGAAGGGTTAGGAGTTGTTGTGGAGGACCTTTGTGAACTTTTAAGTTCATATAGGCATACGAGTATGGTTAGGGTGGTTAGACTATAGGCGATCATCGTGTTCCCGCTACATGAAGGAGCTGTTCAGCTGGACTCTTGCTGTGACCTGCCTTTACTGGGGTGCCCAGCCATGGGTAAATAAGCTCTGACGTGACCTTCCTAAGACAACGCCAGTGACATTGCCTGCCAACACAGACGTGCTTGACAATCAAGTGCTACGCAACCACGGACGAATGTGTTGTGCTCGGTGCCTTGCGGACTTACCTGACACTGTGTTATAAGCTGTGTAGCTGAACTTTAAAAAAGTAGACATTTACATTGATAATATCGACAGTGCTGTGGAAGCATCCTGAAGGATACTAAGGTCTGTGCGTGAAATAATATCATACCGTAACACTCAGATTTGACAGTGAAGTGATTCCTGGACTTATATTCGTTTGGATTTTACGTGTCCTAGTGTGAAGTTTCGTTCGTTCTGTGATCATTATCAGCGTCAGGGCTGAGGATTCTGCTTGCTCAAGCGCCGTTGGAGCTTCAGATAAGTTATTGTTTGTATGTTTATGTATTATATGTTATATTAATATTTTCTTCTTTCTCTGATAATTTATATCTATTAGTTACTTTCACATGGTAAATAGTGTAGTGCTGTTTTTGTATTTGCTTCTCGGTTTGTTATTGTTTTCTTTCCTCATGTTTAACATTTCTTTATTGCGTAAGTGTGACTTGGTGTGTAGGTAGATTGATTGTTAGTTAAATTTGCTCTTGCTCTGTGTTCCTTATAATTTGGAATTTTCTGTATTATATATTTTGATACATTATAGTAATATTCTACTGTTTAGGTACTTAATTTATTTTCACTGAGGTGAATACAGTGCTTGGGGCAATAGTTAGCTTCTAGCTCCTCATTGTTGAGTGTGGTTTTCGTAGTGTCTTTAGTGTTATAGTGTATTGGTGTGTGAGTGTAATCCAGTTTGGCCTTTTATAGGAAAGATTGGATTAGACCAATTCTATTAGGTTGTGGTGTGTTTGTTCTGTGGTGGAGTCTGGCAGACGAATTTCCTGCGACTGCCCTACTTTACATTCCGGAGCCCTGTTGACGTTAGCGGTAGTTGTGAAGTGTGTATTTATATTGTCGTGTACATTCTGTATTTCTTGTGTTCTGTTTAAGTGGTGTGTTATCTTGTCCTATCTTACTATCTTGTAAATACGTTTACAGGTATCCCTTGTTTTCGTTCGTGCTCAGTCACGCATTGTAGATATTAAGCTATCTCTTCTCTTTGTATTCTATCATCTATTTCCTCGTGACTGGAATTTTGTTTTCGTGGTGTGTTGTGTATGTTGCTTTCATTTGTGTAGTTTACATTTGTGTTCATTTGCCATAGGTAGTGCTTGCTTAGCAGAGATTACAGAGTTGAGTAATAAGTGGAGTGTTATTGAATATAGCACCAGTGTGGGTGCCAGTAAAGACTGTGAAGGAAAGTCTAAGTGGTGACTAAGTTGATATAGTGGTATCTTAGCACCATAAAGCATCATAAAGTTGTTATTATACAACTATTGACTATTATAAGTTGTTATATCGGTGTCAAAGTGCAACTATAGACTACTGTAAGTTTGAGTAAGGATTTAGTAGAGAATAAGGGGCCAGAAAGACCTGATTTTCACAAAGTGGTGAGAACATAGCCAAAAGGCTAAGTGAGTCTTTAGCGAGACCATAACGTAAACGTGAATCATATTTACATAATAAACTACGAGGTGGTATTTACTTTCATGCATATATATATATGTGTGTAAATTGATGAAGAGATATCAATATTTACCATATTATTACTGAATATTATTGTAAGCAGAAATTTATTTGCTGACTCAAGTGCAACGTATACAGTCGAGTAATTATATTATAGAGATTTATACTAAAGTTAATAGGAAGAACTACTAGTGTACATCATGGATATGGACACTTGCATGCGGATTGGCACGCAAGCCGGGTACACAGGAAAAGAATTGGTGGAATTTGCCGAGGCAGAATTCAACTCAGTTGAAAATCAAAGATCTTTGAAAGAGAAGGAAGCAAAGGAGGAGAAGGAAAGGAAAGAAAAGGAAGAGAGGGAGAGAACTGATAAACAAAATGCTCTAAGAGATGCTCGAGCTGAGGAGTTAGAGCTAAAAAGAAGAGAATTCGAATTGCAAGAAAAGAAGATGAAAGAAGAAAGTGAGTGGAAACAGAGAGAATTCGAGGTACAAGAAAAGAAGATGAAAGAAGAAAGTGAGTGGAAACAGAGAGAATTCGAGTTACAAGAAAAGAAGATGAAAGAAGAGAGAGAATTACAAGAAAAGATGATGAGAGAAGATAGAGAGTTACAGTTGGAGAAGGAGAGAATGAGAATAGCTCTGGAAGAGAAAATGATGGAGAAGGAGATACAATTAAAGAAGTTAGAAGTGGGTGCGAGTGGTCAGAACTCAACTTCTGGTGGGGCTCATCGTCCTTTTAGGCTGCGGCTACCAAATTTTAATGAGAAAATAGACAGTTTAGATTTCTTTTTAGAAAGATTTGAGGCCGATTGTGTAGCCTATAAGGCTGATAGGGATCAGTGGCCATCTCTTTTGTCGACACTGCTAGTTGGGCCCGCGATGGAGACTTTTTATAGCCTCCCTGTGGAGGAAAGGGCCGATTATAATAAAGTGAAGGAGAGATTGCTCCGGAGGTTCCGTCTGACTGCTGACGGATACCGGACGCGTTTTAAAAACGCGATGCCTAGTTCAGACCAGGACTTCGAGGATTTTATCTCGAAGATCAAACTTCTATTGAATAGATGGATCGAAATGGAGGGAATTGCTAAGGATTATAATGGCTTGCTGGATTTGGTGCTACGAGACAAAGTGTTGTCCTCATGTTCCAGTGAGTTGGTGGCGTTTTTCCAGGAACGCCAACCAAAGAACATTGAGTCCATGGCCCAACTTGGTCACCATTATGCCCTGGCCCATCCGGGCAAATCCATTCAGAAGTCGGGTCTGACAGAAGACGTAGTTGCCAGTGTTGGCAAAGTGCAGCGCCATCCTGGGCGAAATCAGACAGACAGGGATCAAGAACAGAGATATGAGAGGCCCTCTAATCCCTACCAGTCCCGGAGAGGTAGCTATGGGAATTTTCGTTCCCATAGAAACAGTCGTCCGAGGGGACAACATAATAGTTATAGTGACAGGAAGGAGTACCAAACTTATAAGCAGGTACGCTTCGAGGACTCTCGGGACGAAGACAGATTTTGGTACAAAACCAAACATCATAAGCAGAGGAGTGCTTCCTCAGAGAGTCGTTCTTCTGACTCTGATGCGGGGTCTTCGTCCTCGAAGGGCTCCAGCAAAAGCACACGCGAGGAGAAAAAGAAAGAGCGCGTGTGTACCAATTGCGGTGGTAGGGGTCATAGTGCTGATAGCTGCACTACCCCGATTGAACACGCAAATTCCGCGGTTGTGTTGGACACAATGAACAGCGAGGACTGTGCGGGGTGCCGTCCTCTGTTCAATGCGAACGAGAGATTAGTGCTACAATGTGGACATGCGGCACCATGTCTATCGGCAGTGCATGAGACTGGCAAGGTGATCCTCCACGAAGGAAAGGTGGAGAATAGACCAGTCCGGGTGTTGAGAGACACCGGTTGCACAACAATTGGGGTGCGGCGATCGTGCATCGACGACTCCTGTCTGACAGGCAAAACGGTAAAATGCACCACGTTCGGGGGCAAAGTTGAGACTTACCCCCAGGCGTGCATTAGAGTGGACACACCGTTCATTACGGGTAGAGTCTATGCGTTGGTCCTGGAGGATCCGATTGCCGATTTAACCGTCGGTAATGTACGCGGGGTGCATAGTGCCATGGGTGTAGCTGATGCAGATGCTCAGCATCACCAAACTCCCAACGGAGAGAACCACAAGGTACATTGTAGACGCGAGTCGCAACAAGTACAAAACGACAGGAGTAGAAGCAGTAGGGACGTATACGAATGTCCGAATGCTAATAATCGCACAGTTTGGGTGCGTAACGTTCCCCAGAATACTAGTTGGCGCACTCTTAGAAGAGTATTCGACGAAGTCGCGCAGGTTAGATTTGTGGAAGTAGTGCCATTGCGTGACAATACAAAGATGGCACGGGTGACTTTTACCAATAGTTGGGGTGCGCGGAAGGCAGTTAGGCTGAAGCATATGTCCTTGTTTAAGAATCATTTGCTAATAGTTCAGCAATAGCTGGGGTTAGATTTAGGGTCGCGTTCAGGAAGATGTTCGGTTAATATGAACCGAACCTGAGTTGCTCTGACCCACGCCCCCAGTTCGATATTTATATGACTATGGTGATGTATTTTGTTATACAATGTATTGTATATACTGCCATAAAGGTAATATTTATGAAATGGTACGCCATATGTATATAAATCATCATCGTATATTTACGACTAGATTATGAGAGATAATTATTTATACGATAACGTGTTGCTGCTTGGTGACGATTATTTATACAAAATTTTGCGTAACATGCATTAGATGTAAGTTACTCCAGGATTAGTCAGTCGTTGTTATGTTTTACGACTGTCAATACCTGGTATGGATTTGTACATGTTTTCTTGTATCGAATGGGGTGAGTGAGAAGGCATGTATGTCAATGAGGTTGAGCAACTCTGGCATTCCTTATCTGCATATGGAAGTGCCATATTGCCATTTCGGTCGTCCTTACCCAGAGGGGATGGGGCGTACTCCTCCGATGGAAGAAAACTGCGTTTTCTTTCTTAAGAGGGGGGTGGATGTCACAGCATAATTGCGCACTAAATTTTAGAGTGGTTACACTGTAGTGTGATAACCCTGGTATTCATCTTTGGATACCTGTCCAGCCGGTTTTTGGCTAGAAGGGAAACCGGAAGAAACGGTTTGGCGGAATAGTTAGTCAAGATATGTCCGCTCGACTGAGAAGTCGTTGATGGCGGTGGTCAGCAGTTTTGCTGGGGAAAGTTATAGAGTTGCCACTATTGCTCATTACTTCTTGCCGTTATTTTCATGAGATCAGGAGTAGTGATTCGTTGCTAGTTTGATATCCTCCTGGATTGTATTTCATGATTGCAATGATGTATTGCGTTTTGTCAGTAGTGTGTTCCGCCTATGTGAGTGATTGTCATGGCGGTTGCTGAGTAGATTAGCTATAGTGTGTGGCAAGTATGTGGCAGTTATTTCAGTGCATTGTGCAATGCATGTTCATGTGTATCGTCAGCCGGGTGCGGCTCCTCTGTGTGTGATATTCATTAAAAGGGTCATTACCTGTTATAGGTGTTATCATGTTATTTATGTCAGCTATTGTGTGCTATGGTTGTACCTTTGAGACAGCGAGCTAAGAGTCTAGTGTGGGAGTACCTTAAACCCATAGTACCAGTAGAGAGTTCGCTCTGACAGCACAAGTATTCTCATGTGTCTAGTTCTGACACTTTTAAATTGTTTTAATATAAATTTTTCTCTACTGTTAGTAATAGTAGATTCTTTTCTAGTGTAACTTACCATTTTAGTGGCATAGTCGCTTGCGTTAAGAGTCTTAAGTGACAATAATAGCAGCGATAAGTTTGCACATTTCAAATAGGAGGTAACACAAGTAAATTTATACTTTGTGTTTTTTTTCTCGTAGCGGCTTTGAGTTTTTTTTCCTTTCTTGTTCTTTCTTACTATTCTCTAGTCATACTACATCTTATTCTTTGACAATGGCAGAGAGGATAAAGATGAGATCCATCCTGAGGCTGGAAGCGAAAGAGGCAGAATTAGACGCAGAAGCGGCGAACCTGTTTGTCAACCAGGAACTGGAAATATATGATGCGGAGCAACAAAGAGCAGAAGCAGAGAGAAAGGAAAAGAAACAAACTGCAGAAGCTGAGAGGAAGGAAGAAAAAGAGAGAGCAGAGAGGAGAGAAGCACAGGAGAAGGCAGATAGGAAAGAAGCGGAAGATCGTCTATTGGAGCACAAGAAAATTGAGGCAGAGTTGGAAGCCCGCAGGAAAAGAGAGAAGGAGAGACAACGTGAGGAGAGAGACAGGGAAAGACAGCATGAACTGGCGCTTAAGGCTTTAGAGAGTCGGGGCGCCTCTACTTCGAATAACGGAGAGCCGTCTTCGCCCCAGTCTCAGTCAATGGACCTCTCCAGCACTCAATCTGCCCAATTAACTGCGATGTCTTTTGCTTTAGAGTCTTTTCCTAGTCCAAATGAGAAAATTGACAGCTATCTAGAAAAATTCGAGAGGCTCGCAAATCTGTATGGGTTAGAGAGTTCCCGCTGGGCACTTAAACTCTCAACGTCATTAAAAAGCACTGCTTATGACGTGTACACCAGCGGGCTGATCACCCGCTTGCCAGCCATACTGATTACGGAAACAACAATTAATTTTTTGTTGTACCAATAAACGCCATTAGGCGTAACGGAACAACAATTAGTTTCTTGTTGCCCTAAGACGCCTATAGGCGTATTGGCTACGGACTGCTTTGTCGGTCAGTGGCTAAGGATGGAAGAAGAAGATGACGTGTACACAAAGCTGGGAACCAACCAACATGATTACGACATGCTGAAAAAGGCCTTGCTAGAGCGGTTTGAGATTACCGCCCGAAAATTTCTGCAAATGTTCAGAAACAGCCGAAAAGAGAGCACGGAAACATTCCCACAGTTCTCTTCACGTCTCACGGGCTATTTGACAAAGTGCGTTGAATTATCTGACCTACCTCTTACATATGAGGGACTACTTGAACTTGTTCTTGTGGAACAGATAAAATCAACTTTGTCAAACGAAACCCGTAGATTTTTGGCTGAACAGGGCGCAGTCAGGCTTGAGGACATACTCAATAAGGCAGAACGCTATACCAATGCAATGGCCGAACTTCCCAGCACAAAACGTAAACCCACAGATGAGCCATCTCGTAAACAAAATCTAGAGCAGCCATCCTATTCCTCTAATTCCTCTCAGAATTATAACCAACGAAAAAATAATACCCAGAGACCTCCCCAGGAAAAATCGAAATTCTACAAAACCCGATACCCCCCTAACAACAATTCTGATCAACCCACCAAGCCTACGTGACAGCGCGGCCACCAAGGTCAATGAAAAGGGAAGACCCCTACACCAGGAACGTCTGATCAGGGCAAACAAACCGGTCCAAACCGCATCGGATGTTTGCATACAGCCTCGAAAGGTAGAGTCAATGTCAGTGATTCTCAACCTGAGGGGGACCGACCCTCAACTCGAGGAACTGTAATTTTGAATGGTACCTCAACTACTTGTCTCTTTGACACTGGACTAAGCTTTAGTTGTATTGTCGCTAGGCACCTAGTCAAACCCGGTCATGGGAATAACCAGCTCCTAGTACCGACGCAGTACAGAAGCCAGATCTTAGAAATGGGGCACTCTCTTCCCTTTAGCGGACATATGGGACAAAACGCCACTATTCAGCGAATAAAAAACCACTATTGGTGGCCAGGAATGAACTCTGACATTATCAGGTATGTGAAATCCTGCGCCCAGTGCCAACGGGTAGCACCAAAGCACTTGACACCCCCAGTACCTATGGGGCAAATGCCAATAGTGGGTACTCCATTTGAACGGGTTGCTGTCGACATCATTGGACCCCTGGAAAGGACCAAAAGAAGGAACAGGTTCATCCTGACTTTAGTCGACACTTGCACAATGTGGGCCGAAGCTATACCGCTAACATGCACAGATTCCAAGCATGTCGCAGAAGCCCTCGTGCACATTTTTACACGGTTGGGATTCCCTCAACAAGTTTTGACGGACAATGGATCCCAATTCCGTAGCCTGTTAATGGAGGAGATCTTTAAGATCTTGAGGGCCAAACATATCCACACAAGTCCCTACCGTCCGGCCGGAAATGGGCTCGTGGAACGTTTTAATGGCAGCCTCACCACCATGTTACGTAAGCTGGGTCAGGAGAAACCGGAAGACTGGGACCTATATATATCGGCTGCCTTATTCGCCTACCGAGAGGTACCCCAAGCGTCTACGGGATTCGCGCCAGCTACACTTTTATTTGGCAGACCTATTTAAGGGGCCACTAGAAGCCTTACTTCGGTCCCTGACAGACCAAAAGGCTGACGAGACAGTCGTCTCTGCAAGCAAGTATGTATCTGAGCTCAAGGAAAGGCTGAAGCTAGGATGGGATCTAGCTACTACCAACCTTAAGAAAGCCCGCGCTAAACATGCTAAAAGATACAACAAAGCTGCAAAAGAGAGAGAACTACAACCAGGGGAGAAAGTCTTGTTGCTACTTCCAACCGGAAGCAATAAACTTCGCATCGGATGGCAAGGACCCTTTACCGTCCTTAAAAAGATCTCACGTACTAATTACAAGATCTCGATAAAAGGAAAGGAGAAGGTCTTCCAATTAAATCTCCTTAAGAAATATTTGGAGAGACCAGTGCCATCCTCCGAGCATCTCCTGGCTGTCGCCATAGCAACGGAAGACGAGGAAGATGATGATGGTTGCATGGAGTATCCATTGCAACCCACAGAATCCTTTAAAGATGTCAAGTTCGGCGACAATCTCTCACCAGAACAACAAACAGAAACCAGGGCTCTACTAAAACAGTACAGTGCAGTCTTAACGGATGTACCTGGTCGAACAAATCTCATCGAATTTGATATAAAATTAACAAATGAGACCATTGTTCGAACCAGAGTTTACCCCATCCCGTACGCTAAAGCTGATGCACTTCGCGGAGAAATAGACAAGCTGCGTCAGGCAGGAATTATCAGTGAGTCTACATCTCCTTACAGTTCCAGTGTAGTGCTGTTGCAGAAGCCCAATAAGGAAGTTCGGCTGTGTATAGATTACCGGCTGCTAAACGCTGTAACGGAATTCCAGCCCGAACCTCTCCAAACTGTTTCTGGGTTGTTCACCAAGCTCAGCAAAGCAAAGATTTTCTCCAAGATTGACCTCAGTAAAGGTTATTATCAAATACCAGTCAAGGAGGAAATTAAACCTTTGTTAGCTTTCAGCACTAGTGAAGGACATTACACATTTAATGTGATGCCATTCGGTTTGCATAACGCACCAGGAGTGTTCACCAGGATGATGAGGAAGCTTCTAGAACCTTTGCAAAGTCTCCATATCCATAATTTTATGGATGACATATTAATTGCATCGGAAACCTACGAATAACATATTGCTACGGTTGCTATGCTCCTCAGGAGACTACAGGAAACTGGTCTCACAGCCAGACCTAGCAAATGTCTCATCGGGTTTGAACAGTTAGACTTCCTGGGGCATACTATTTCTCACGGATGCAGTTGGCCTATTAAGAAGAACGTGGAAGAAATAGTGGCAGCAAAGAGACCCCGAACGAAGAAAGACGTACATTCCTTCATATCACTATGTGCATACTATCAGAAGTACACCCAGAACTTCAACGGACTGACGGCACCTCTGACTGACCTCACAAAGAAAGGGCGTCCGGATAAGGTCATGTGGGATCAAAAGTGCGAACACGCATACAGCACTTTGAAAGGACAGTTGTCTGCATACCCCATTTTGAGGTTGCCTGACCTCAAGAAACCTTTTGTATTACGGGTCGACGCGTCAGGTCAGGGCATCGGGTCAACACTGCTTCAAGCCGAGGACAGTGACCTGAACATGCTATTTCCAGTTGCCTATGGCAGTCGGAAATTAAATAAAGCTGAACGGAACTACAGCGTAGTCGAACTGGACTACGGAGGAAGAAGAGGAAGTTGAAGATACCAATCATCCTAAAGCTACCGTTCAGGGCAGCTTCATCGTCATAAATCAAACATGAAAAGAGGTTTTCATGTCTCAAAAGAGGGGACGATTGTGACAGACGAACTCAGCCGACCCTGAATGACCCTGAAGTGTTGGATGATATAGTACGACCTTCGTAGCGACCCCTTGGATAACATCAGTGCCCCCGAATATTGTAACCTTTCGTCAAACGGTATTTTTCTTTTCACCTGGACTCATTAGCTATGCAACCGTTCCACACAGAGGGCAAACACGTTTGCTGATTAATATGTGGACAGTTTATCTATCGTTCATTCTGGTCATCGCATTGATTAAGGAGAGATTAAATCACGCCCATGGACATCTCTTGAGCAATCATATGCAGTATTTTCATTAACTTGCCCAGAGGGGGCGGCGCCAGAATCAAACAGATAGTAGCGACCACGATCAAAGACACAGACTGGGGGATTTCAGGAAGACTAGCGCCACGATCAAAGACAGTAGTGGTCACTGAAACGAGCGACGCAAGTTCCTGCAGGTATTTTGCATCTCGGTGTTAAACACAGAACCGATCGCAGCAGCGAGCGGAGATACGAAGACCAGGGGCGTCTTCTCTCTTTAGTCTGGCGGTCAGATCCCCAAAAGTGTCCTGAGATCTAAAAAGGTGTCAATTTTCTCATGTCCCACTCATCTTGCAATTAAGTTAGATATATACAGACCACGTAGAAATACACTTTATAACTCGTTGGCCAGACCTTTACAGAAGCACTAGCTATATTTGAAATCCTGCTAGATTATCCCCTGGATTTTTATATATATTTGCAGTGAATTCTATTTCTGTGCAAAACGGTAATATATATATTGTGTAAAGTGATCAGTGGTCTAGTTCATTCATTCTATTTCACTGGATTTTGTGTTAATTTAAATCTATTAAATTAAACAATCTCAATAGTTCGAGTTGTAAATGTAATGATATATCTGCTATATTATTTCCAAAAAAGATAATAGAGGCTGAAATGCTTTAATTAACTTTTAAAGTCGCGAAGGAATTTATAATTAATAAATTTAGTTAAGTCCTATATTTATAGATGTGTGTTTTAACCATTAGAACTCGCGCAGTGTTTATTAAATACATAATTAAATACGCGAATATATATACAGTATATAATAGTCTTAACGGGAAATTCGTCACGCTTTAGAATGTTATTTGATTTTTCGGTATATTACATGTCTTTTTCTTTCATACAGAGTGATCGTAACCTTTGCGATCCCAGCATAAAGAAAGCAAATAGAGAAATCATACAGAGTCCTTTTCAGACTCGGTTCTTAACTTCCAGATATATTGATGGAACATTTTTAAATATAATTCTTGTGGCGGTCCGATGCGACCTAGCTATCAATTACATGAAAGAAAGCACCCCCAAGAACTTTTTTTAAATAACTCATCAAATTTAATTACAATCTGTAATATAAACTGGAAGATGAACAGTGCCAGTAGCGATAATTTATTTACGGCTCTACTGTGAGAGAATACATATTTACCTGACTGTGACTGAGCCTAATTTTTCCTCACTGGATTTAAACCATACCGGTCAGTTGCTATCATCACGCCTTGAAGGAATTTTACCTCCAGCAGCGAAATTAAAGAGACCTCATTTTCACCTCTGTATTGAATTGTGTCAGTGCCATCCCATAGACTCCTTTTATATAATAAAACATAATAACTCTGAGTCTTCAAGTCCGGCGATTAGTGGGAATATTTGCTATCAGCAAACCTCGCTACATCTGGGGCGGGACATCGAAGTACTAGACATTTTCACGTGTCAAGAGTAATTGTTGTTTATATAATTCTATGGATTGTCTGATGCTGCAATCGGTAAGTGTGTTTGTGTGTGTGTGTGGATCCTCACGCGCGTGCATGAATGACAGGAAATCTAATTGTTTTTGCAAACCATTTGTTAACTTGCCTACCGGGCAATACATTTTCTGTATACCCCGCATTGTTCATTTAAGTGGGATATTTTGTTAACTCTGTTTAACCCCCTCCCATTTCAATTGCTTAGTAAAGGGAAGAACAATTTGGGATAACAGGATTTTTTTCTACCACCCATACCTAGTATTGTAACCCCTCTTTCAGAGTAATCAACTTCACTGTTAGGTTACATTACCTATGTTCCTGATAACTATCTATCTTTGTACTGGGTTCATCTTTGTCTAATAAGCGGGAAGGGCGTAGTCGATACCCATATTCTTCACCCCCTCCCCACCTTGTTATTTGCATTTTCTGTACTTATGATATTTTTATGTAACACTTGATATATTTGTTTGTGATTTGATTTTTTTCTAGGTTAATAAACATCATAAACCTAGTTAGCACTGTGTTGGAAATACCCAAAGCCCAACATTTCCCCTATTTGTTTAATATAGTTGTATTCACGTGCGTTTGTGCGTTTGAAGCACCAAATCGGTGTGAGCGCAGATGTGTGTCTGGAAAACTGGCAAATAATTGTTTGACCAGGAGAGACTGAAGAGTAGATTGAGAGAAACGATTTGTCGTAAATAAGTCTGTCTTTACTCTCCTCCAGCACTCTGTGAAGCAACTATTTACTCTCTACAATTTCTATCACTGAGCTTTCATCATCATTCTCCACTCTAAACCGGACCACTATTTCTAAGACTCTTTCTCTCTAAATAAATTTACGACAGAAATTAACCCCTAGACTTCACGACCCCACGCCGCCTTTTGTTGTTGTTGTTGTTGTTATAATAGCAAAAAATATGCAGCACATAAAGTATGAATAATCTATCAATGAATGGAAAACAAATACACGCATACACAATTAGAAGTATCCATTTACCCTATATACAACACTGTATGTGACGAGGGGAACTAACGCCGTAATAACACAGAAATACTACTTTTTGACAAACTGTCACTTTTTATGTGGAGCTTAATGGGGAATTAAGGTGGTCTTTCACGTGTCCCTGAAGTCAGATCTTCTACTGTTGTAGGGGCGCGGTGGTGATTGATCGGACTCCATTCTCATTAAATGTTCAAACCACTTAATTTTCTGTCTCCCTGTTTGATGTAGCTTCTTAAGTATTTGTGAGGTCATCATTTCTGTTATTCTAGAAACTTTAATTTCTCTCCTTAAGCATCTCATCTCACAAGATATGATTGTTCTTTCATGTGCTTTGGGTAGGGACCATATTCGGACACTGATAGCAAAGAGTTTTTGCTTCATTTGTCCCTTACGGAGACCTTACAGTTCCCGGGGACTCTGAGGGAACATAGAAATAATGGTTCCATCAGGAATACCGTAAGAAGCTATTACAAAAAGGTTATGCATAGTGACTGTCAACATCATCACGTAAAACAGTGGTTCTCAACGCGGGCCATGTGGTCCCCCATGGGACCATGCCATATTTCCAGGAGTCCATAGTAAGATTGTAAAGTACCTTTTTTCCAGCTAACAGCCTTTATGAGGTGGACCATTGAGGTAAATGAGGCTCAGGCACGAGCAACAAATGTTAAGAACCCCTGATGTCAAACACATTGCTGAGAAGACCCTAGCTGCAAGAGCACATGATCGCTTTGGCGAAGACTTCCTGCAAGAGAGGCAGCTGCAGAGATGGCTCCATGATCCACAGCTAGTATAAAGGGAAGTGTTGATGATGCTGGGATAATGAAATTCTTTACATTTTTCAAATGGATAAAATAATGTCCAGAATAATAACCAGCCAATTCGTTCCTTCAGTTGCCCAAAGAGCATGTGACTTTACAAAACTTATGCTAAGTCCCAGGTCTGATGTGACATCAGTTCAACATCTTGCCGTGCCTTCTTTATTCTTGTCATATCTATCTCTAGTTTTCTTCTCCGTGTGTTTTTCGGTCTTTGTCTCTCTTATCTTGGGGGATTCTAGAATAAAGACTGCCTTGTAATGAAATCAACAGGTTGTCTCAATGTGTGTCCTATCTATCGCCAACGTCTTCTTTCCATCACTGG
This sequence comes from Oreohelix idahoensis, assembly GCA_024509875.1. Classification (NCBI taxonomy): domain Eukaryota; kingdom Metazoa; phylum Mollusca; class Gastropoda; order Stylommatophora; family Oreohelicidae; genus Oreohelix; species Oreohelix idahoensis. Next base: position 176,040 of record JAMPIV010005723.1, on the reverse strand, counting down.
AACTTGCCTAGTTCTTGTCACCAGTTCCACATTGGTGACCGTGTCATACTGTTTCAGTCCTTCTATTCTACGCAAGCACCCATTTATGAAAGTCTGTAACTAGTTGATTGTTGTTGTTGTTCTCCGCGATTTAGAGTCATACGATGTGAATGAATTGATATTTCAGTTAAAGATTCAGATTTTTATTTAGGACTTGATTTGTTTTGATTTCCATGAATTTCCTATGAAAGTTTCTCTTCCCTCTTTGTAATAAACAGCATGAAATAACATGACATGAGACAAAAATGATATCCGTGTTTGTACTTTTGTTTTTAATTAATATTTTTTTTTTAAACATTCTGATTTCAGTTTGAAGAGAGACTTTGTGTTTTAAGAGATGTTTTATCCTTGACTGAGAATGTACTCACCGTAATCTCCAAGCAAAGGACTCAGCGTGGTACTTGTAGTGGACATGGTAGTCGTTTGGAAGTATACGCGCTGCAAAGGTAAATTACATTTGAGACGATTTCTTTACTTCATCCATTACTCACCCTTTTTTTTTTTTTTTTTTTTTTTTTTGGGAACATCGACCGTTAACACATTCACGCTAAGCTTTTTATCCTGTACCAAACTATAAATAACCTTTTTGCCTTCTTTATCTTCTTTTTTTTTTAATCCTTTGATATTGTCGAGAATGCCAATTTTTAGTTTGAGTTTTGCTGCCACCTGTGCAGCTTTTCCTTGCTTTTTGAGTGCTTAGTAGAAACATCGGCTTTGTCTCCCCTAGTTTCAAATCCAAAAAAAAAAAAAAAAGTAAGACCAAGCAACGAAAATTAATTGTAATAAAGGCAGTGAAAGCAGTCCCACTTAATAGCGCGGAAAAAAGAACAATAAAAACTACAATGAACAGGATACATCAGTTTATAAGTAGGTGCTTCTGTAGAATAGCAGGTTTAAAATTTGTGTGAATACATTACCGATGAGAAACTAATGTAAAAGCAGCTCAATACGAGTAACTCTGGGGAAGAAATGCGATGACATGATGTCACAGTTGGACGCATTGACCTTGTTATTAAATTCCCTTGTTATCAAAATACAAGACAACCTAAAAACATACGGAAAAGAAAACTGGATAAAGACATAAGAAAGATTTAAACACATTGAAAGAATTTAAATGGTCGGAGCAAAGATGTGAAATAAATTATGAAGAAGACGGTGAGCTTTAGATAAAGATTAACTGACTGTATAAAAATTATCTATATATAAAGACAATTTATTTTAATTTAAAAATGTACTGATGTAATAGGCAGTGAGAATCGATCCAAGGCCATATGAATGATGCAATCGCTCGCTGCGAGAGTGACCGTGTTACGAAAATCGACCACATAAGAGCCACTAAAAATAACGCAGTACCCAAGGTAGTCGCTTACAGTCCAGTGCTCCCCAACCTTCTTTACTTCTCGGCACACTTAAATGGCCTTTAAAATTCCACGACACACTATAATTTTTGAGTAGCTGGGTATGGTACATATTTGTGAACTCGCTGCGATCATGAGGCAAGGCTCCTAATTATTTTTGTGATGGATTAGTGGATGATGATAACTCAACTTATTATTTGGAAAATTATACGCGTGAGATTCTTTCGTAATATTTTACCATGACATAATTGTGTATGCCGTTATATGGTGTATTCTGTTGGTGTCACGGTGTCACACATTTGGTCGTTCTCTTTTACGCATTCTCTCTCTCTCCCTCTCTCTCTCTCTCTCTCTCTCTCTCTCTCTCTCTCTCTCTCTCTCTCTCTGCCATTATTTAATTATTTTTCATTTTCGGAGCACAGAAATCCGTGCCCGAGTCATTGTTTACACTTTCTTCTTGTAATTCACATCATGTTTGTTTAGCTGTCCATCCTCGCTGAGAGTTGATACAGGTTAGACCAGATTTCGTGTGGTGACACCCGGTGTTGTGTTTGCACAGGGAGCGCCGGTCAACTATCCATCTGGTGACATATTAAAGACACACCTGAAGAGGATGGAAATGTTGTAAGAGATTGGGACCCTAAGATGCAGCAATAGTGAATGCAGTCAGCGACTCATAGCTTGACTGCCTGCATCAGGACCAGCGAATCAGAGCTGGTCAAGACCGCACTCCACCTCCACGTGGTGGTCCTGGAAACAGTCTGCAGCAGTGCAGTCTGGCTGAGCGAGTGTGGATCGCAATGGGAAGGCAAACCCGGTCCTAAAAAATGTCGTGCAGAAGTCGGATGTGTCGACCGAAAGGTGCAGATATCACAGCTTAGGCGTAAACAGACACAACGCAACCACCGTCCTTTTCAGGACGAACGAGGAAGAAGAAGAAGAAGTAAGAGATTATTTTTAGAAATTACGAAGTTGTGAGTTGTAAATATGATAATACTAGACTGAAACCACACTACCTTATACGGAAAGTGACTTTTTAAATTCATGCAGAATTTTCCTTTGAGGAAATTGGTGAGAAGAACCCCATCATAATACGCATTTGAATGCTATTGGCTGAGCATTTTAGAGCATATACAACCTTTCTAATTGGAGCCTTGTCAGTTAGTAACAACATATGGCGTGGGCCGAAAGTTGCAATATAATCTGTCACTTTCTCTGGTTTGGAGCACTGCGAAATTCAAATCTTCAAGAAGACAGCCATACAAGCCAGATTAAGACATAGAATCAGGATTTCACATTAAAGGACGGGACAACGTGTTTCAGCATCTTGTGCACTTGGATCCCAGGAAAACTCTAATTTCATTAATACGGAAAGCCCGGAATCCTAGAAACCTGAACACTAAGTCATAGTGGGATTCTATTTGCAAAGTAATACTCAATACCACGTGTAAGAGGCATCTTAAACAAGTTGCCGTAACTATTTCTCTGAGCCAGAAGTCAGTCCATATTCCCAAAGAGATTTTGGGTCGGTGGTACCAATTGAGGGTGCTATCTGTGGAACAAAGGTGTGGTATATGTGGCCTGCAGTCAACGCCATACACCATCATCAGACAGGTCTTGAAGACGCTGAACCAGCTTCGTAATTACTCCTTGATACTTCTTGGAAGTTGTCGCAACCACTAAACTTGATCAGTGACGAGAGTGAGCCGGTCTACAACCTGCAAGGAACCAAACATCGACTGGAGCAGAAACCAACCGACCTCTTACTGGCAGCTAAGTATGCACTTAAAAGCTGCCAAGTGAACTTTCCCAAGACCTAACATTCCCGTAATAACCATAATATCACTTGTGATGATGTTTTACGGAACTATTCGTTTTTTACACTGATAAGTATAATTGATTATTAAATGTGTTATCTGAATATATACAAATTTATAGTTGATTTAATCAGTTTGAGTGTACTGCACCCGTTTGTATCAGTCAATTTTAAATAACACTTAAACAGAGCCATTAAATTAATATTTCACTGAATTAAATAAGCTGGCGGCTTGAACGCGCTAAAATACATAATAATTCTTCATAAAAGGTATCGGGCAAATAAAAAGTTAACAATTGCTCAGTCCAATTCTGCATTGTTCTTACTTACTTACTTAGTCGTTCCTCTTCTACCGTGAGGTGTAGAGGTTTGGAAGAGAGAGCGCCAGACTATTCTATCAGCTGTCTTCTTCCTGGCCTGGTTCCATTCTAGTCCTCGGTCCTTCAAAGATTGTCTAATGTTGTCCTCCCAGCGGACTCTGGGTCGTCCTGGAGGTCTGGATCCCTGGCTCTTTGTTTCCCATGCTTGTCGTGGTAGCCGATCTTCTCCCATTCTGCAGACATGGCCAAACCATCTTAGTTGGGACTGTTCTATTTGGGTCTGCAGCGGGTGGGATTTTAGGCCTTGCTGCATTGTTCTTGATTTCTGAATTATCTAATGAACACTCCCTCGAGATAGAAGCATCATAATCCTTCTATCTACAACTCTGCCAGGAGTTATCTTGTGCGAGGGTATACATTTGAAGACCCTCAATAGATACTCTAGGTTTTGACCATTGTTGGACCAGCACTGCGGAGCAAGGGGAGTAAATCCCGTGACACACTGCACACCGGGCAGATACCCGCGACACACCAGTATACCGCGGCACACTGGTTGCGGAGCACTGGCTTGTACGACACAACCCGCAACTACGGAACCATATATCTGAACGATTCGGCCATTATTATAGAAACTATCGCTATCAAACTCTCATATTTACAAATCTCCTCCGCCGTGTCTCCACCTTGGTGAGGTATAGGAGCTTGTGTGTCCCCATGACCCCAAGAGCTTTGCCGGCGGTAGCATAGCTACCAGCAGGGTCTCCCAAGCTGGACAGGTCCAAGGGTATGGATCAGACCAAGAGAGAAGCACACTTGTTGCCTTGCTGGTAGGCTGGGGACAAAGACTAAGGAATGTGACATGATAGAAATGCCTGTTGAAATCAGATGCACTTCGCCACAGGCCTAAAGAAACAGTGTTGCGTACTTTGCTTATTGATCGAAGATGCATCTCAGAAGTGAAGAGCAGAATAGCTCAGGCTAAAACAGCATTCTATAAAATGGAGAGTATTTTATGCAACAGTTCTGTGTCAATAAAAGTAAGAAAGAGGGTTCTTCAGTGTTATATAGAACCAACCCTGATATATGGATGGGAGAGAGTCATGGACATTTGGTAAGCAGGTAGTGAAAGCACTGCAGGCCACAGAAATGTGGTCTTACAGAAGAATGTTAAAAATACTATGGACCGCCAAAAAGAGTAATGAGGATGTCCTGAAAGAGACTGATGCTCAAAGAAAACTTATTTCACGAGTTAGAAAGAAGCAATCCACTTTTTTGGGGCATGTTAATGAGAAGAGGAAATGTGGAATATATCGTAACAACAGGTAAGATTGAAGAAAAAAGAGATAGGGGAAGACACAGATAGCAAACACTGGACAGTTTGACATGACAGGAAACCTTAAACAGAACGATACAACAGGAGGCTGTCACGGCGCTATTTCGCTGTACGAGAAACCGCTTGGTCGTAAATCGAGCAAGCCATTTGGAAGCTGGAAAGGCTGACGAAGGTAGCCGAATGACTAGGTCATGTGGCCAGCGGAAATTTGGGCGCGAAGTCATTCGCGCTGATTATTCATCGTACGACCGCCGTCCTGTGTGGACGTTCTCTACCAGTTGTGTGTTGTCAGCCCTGGATGGAGTTTTTCGGGAGACAGCATCCGCCATTAGTGCCTTGTCCTGGTACCAATAATTTTGAAAGGTAGTTAGTCTCTCGGTTGGGTCTTCTGTGACCGGAGGTATTTTGTAAGTACGATCGATTTGTATCTGCTAGTCGTCATTGTGACATAGTCATATTTTGCCGCTCATGTGAGCGGAATTCACATGTAACAGATAGGCTGTGTTTTGCCTAAATTTCTAGTATGCATTAGCTGGTAGTGGCAATATTCATTGTGTATGTCATTATGGCCGGATGTGGCCAAATGGTGTTGTGGATTAATAAGGGATTCTAGCTGTTTAGCAGTGTTATTTCCTTGTGTCAGACATTGTGCGTGTGGTCGTCCTCTAGTATACACGAGCCAGTTTTTCGTATGGTAAATCTAACACGAAAGTGGTAAAGCCCTTACGAGTGGGGGTAGCCAGCTAGCACCTTCCCCACCCGGTTAAATAAGCTTCTGACAGAGGCAATCTGATTACTAGAAGAGGTCCCCCCGTCAATCAAGTATTTCGGCTCCTTAATCTCCTTTACACTCTAAAAAAAGGGGGGGGGCAGGCCATGACTCCCAAGTGTCAGCCTCCTGTTGTCATGTGCAGATACTTAACCCACTCCACCTTGGTTGCGGCTTTCAACATCACTACTGTTTTTTTTTTTTTTTGCCAGTTGGAAGCAATTGTGAAAGTAACCCTTGTGTTGAAATTAAATAATGAATGAAACCTTGAGTCCTGTGAACAGTAAATAAATTAGTAAATAAATAAATAAAGGTAATTAACAGATACTCTTTGGTCAGTTCTTTGATGAGTGCTAACTTGACATCTAAAATATTATGTTTCCTTTTCTCATTTCTTGTCAGAGTATAAAGAATAAAAGCATTACTCTGGCATATTTCTAAAAGCCAGTGGAACAGTTTTTTCCACCATTTGTAACTTTTCCTGTTGAAATTATTATAATAAGTCAAAATTTGATTGACGCGGTCGCATCCGTTCATAGAAAAATTATATTCGTGTATCACTTTTGGCTTTGTTTTCATCTGCTTTCTCTTATCTGCTTTAGCAATATTTTCAACTGAAGCCTTGGAGGACACAATAATCACAGGCTTTTTTGCCTTTTTATCTTTCCACGCAGTTACAAGAATTGAGTTATTGTCATCAAGAAATGATTTTGTTTCAAGATGACGAAGCTTCAGAGTTGTGATTACAACAGGAAAGTTTTTCCTATTTATATTCAGAGTGCCTGTAAAATATGTTTTCTGGTTAATCAAGTAAGTTACCAGCTGGTGTGTAGTATATAATATCAATCGGCAAATACATGATGGCCTTTTCCAAATGGTGCCAGCAATGTTTGAAAAACCTTGACTGCCATGCCTCCGTCAAGATTTGCCTCTGGATTATAAGAGGTTTTATTGCCAAAATATGGAAGCAAATTTAAAACATACCCAGTAGTTGAGTTACACAGTCCAAATACTTTGATGTGATACTTCTTTAGCTTACTGCAATTACACTGTTTATACTGCCAACGGCCTGTAAAACCAACCACCATTTCATCCAACGATAAATTTTCAAATGGGTAAAATGCATCGTTGAATTTCGCTAACAGCAAATTCATGAAAGATTCTATTTTGGCTGTACTTTCAGAATCAGGCTGTGAACAATGCAGCATTGTATGAAAAATACTTTCAAAGCGTTCAGGTTTGAACATAGTGCGATAAAATGCAATATAAAAAATTTCATTTCTCGGTTAGTAGTGCTTGATGCGTGGTCGAACATCAATCACTATTGCTATAAGTATGGCCAACAATTTTATCAGCTCATAATATAGTAAGAGGTGTTCAGCTTGAATAAATAGTCCTACTTTTCTGTGGATTGTTCATCATGCATTTATATGTTGCATTTGCATTTATTGAATCACATAAAAGTTGAAGAACATCATCTGTCAACAGAGCCTTGAGACAGTCCAGTGGTGTAGAGCTGTCATTTAGATTCGCATTAACACCTGGTGTTTTATTTGGCATAGATCTAAATGAATTAAACGTGGCACCTTCGCTTACTTCTCTCCAAACATATTTTATAGGTTTAGGGTCAACTTTCCTACGTTTTGTTTTACTGTGACCTGCCTGCGGCGACGCCCCCTTCTCAGCTGCTTCAGAATCACTTATTATAGACTCGTCAGAATTGCTATACATTTCAAATTCAGTATCAGAATCTGATGAAGATCCGCTCATGTCACTTTCACTAGTGTCTAATACAGTTTCCAGCCGTTCTCGGGCCTGAATAGCTGTTAAACGAGCAGGACGATTCGATTGTAAACCGCTTCCATTCTGTGTATTTTCAGCCATTGTTTATCACTACGAAACGCAAATAAAAATTAAGCTAACACACTGAAATTCCCACCAAAAGTGAACAAAGACCGTTCAGAAATGCTTAAAAATGTGTTTACTTCCGTCCTGGATTAAATTCCGGTCATTTTAAAATACTGGATCGGAAAAAGAATCAAAATTAGTTAGCGTCTTTAAAAAGACGTTACGTCCAGAGGAACGGAACTGAGCATCTTTAAAAAGACGTTAGGTACGGAATCACTGTACTGAATTATACTACTGGACAGTAATATAGACAAAGTTGGAGGGACAGACAGCGATATCAAAATAAGAATACAAAAGGCAAGAGGAGCTTTCATTGCATTGGGAAATATATGGAGATCAAGAGAAATCGGATCCAACACGAAAATAAGAATCTTCAACTCAAATGTGAAGTCAGTCCTATTGTATGGCTCTGAGACATGGAGAACAACAAAGACAACAACCAAAAAGCTACAGACTTTCATAAATGGGTGCTTGCGTAGAATAGAGGGATTAAAATGGTATGACAAGGTTACCAACGTAGAACTGATGACAAGAACTAGACAAGTGCCAGTGGAACAAGAGATGAGAAGAAGACGATGGCGATGGATAGGACACACACTGAGGAAACCTGTTGATAGCATTACAAGGCAGTCCTTGTTCTGGAACCCGCAGGGCAAGAGAGGCAGAGGAAGACCAAGAAGTACATGGAGAAGAGAGTTGGAAACAGAGGTGAAAATGATGAGGAGAACATGGAAAGAACTTGAGATGATGGCATGGGACAGGAGGACTTGGCATGTGTTTGTTGAAGGCCTATGCTCCTTTGGGAGTGGAGGGTTATGAATGAATTCAGTTTAGACAAGGTTTATATAATTGATTGGCAAACTGTAAAGACAAGTGAAAATATCATTAAAACTGAGCTCAGAGAAATGTGTATACATTTATGTGTGCACTAGGTTAATTTTTTTTTAAATGTCCAAAAACTGGGTCACTTTAACCCGCACGTGAAAATTGCCATTGTTGCTGCAAAAACTCGTGGTTTTTTGCAACACGCCCCACTAGTTCAAAAGGTGAAAAAGTGAGTTGAATTTGAATGCACGTGGAAAATGATCATCGGCAAAGAGTGTTCACCGTTGGTATGCAATAAATCAGTATGACAAGTGGTCGAAATGATCACTGCATTAGCCATGCCACCAAGGAGAAGTCTCAGCACTGTAGACCGTGGTCGAGCCATGGCATGGATTCAGGATGGTCAATCTGTTCGTCATGTTGCAAGACATTTAGCAGTGTCCCACTCTACCATTCAGAGACTTCTTGAGAGATTTCAAGCTACCGGACGTTTGGAAAATCGACCCTGCTCACGAAGAATTATATAAACCTTGTCTAAACTGAATGGCAGCCCTTAACTTTTGTCCAGTAGTATACATAGCCCGTTGCGGTTGTTCCTCAGCCAGCACGATGCCCTTTCCACAGATTCACTGAGTCTCTTGAGTGCCCTTGATCTTGACTGTCCTTTCAAACCCAACAGTTTCAGTAAATCATACACCGAGGCAGTCACTAGACCCTACCTCAACAGCCATGACCCTTGCAGTGAACCCATCATCTCAAGTTCGTGACCAGATCATTATGTTTCTACTCTTTACCCTGTTATTAATGTGTCTAGGCATTTGAATCTATTGACTTGTTTTAAAACTGTTCCATTTACTTTGATAGTGCAACTTCCTGGTTTCCGTGTTTGTTGATTTTTGATGTCCGTGTTTCAGATTCCTACATTAGAACATCAGTGATGTTTGAGTTAATTATCATTATTTTGCTACTGGAGTTTATTTCATCTGGTTCCATATTTTTCCAAATGCAGCAAAAGCTCCTGCTGCCTTCTGTATTAACTAGGAAAAAATTGATGACAGTAGTTACCATAACTACTGTGATGACAGTAGTTACCATAACTACTGTGATGACAGTAGTTACCATAACTACTGTGATGACAGTAGTTAACATAACTACAGAAATAATACGTTTTACTAGGACTAAAGACAGAAAAAAACTGACGTTGCGGCCGCAAGGCCTTCATCGGGGACAGAAAATGAGAACTAATGAAAAAAAAAAACAATGAAAAATAAAATTTTGGTCCAGTCATGTGCTCCTAATCAAGTGTACTCATCTTTATTTTTTTGTATCTCATTTTCTTTCCTTTATGTTTTTGTTAGTTTGTTACTGGCGAAGGCTTTGTGGCCGCAACGTAGGTTGTTTCTCAACTTTGCCCTAGTAAGAGGCATGTCCACCACCCACTCCACCATAACTACTGTAACAGAACTACACACCACACTACATACTAACTGTCGAACCACGCTTTTCCAATCTCACCTTGCACTCCCCAGCTGTGCTAGCGTCACAGACACAGTACCACGTGATGTAAATGTCGGGCACAGCGCTTCTGTAAGAAATAAAGTACATGATCTAATTAGTTATTCTATGTAACTTCGATCTAATTAAAAAATAAATAGTGACTTTCTGTATTTGTTTTCCTTGTGTGTCTCTTTGATCCCATTTATATCACTGTTGAAAGTATCTTTTATTTTTAACAGATAACAATGTAATAAATCATCATCAATAGTTTCCTTGATGACCTGTCACTTCTGTCCCATAACCGTAATTAGATGCGTCAAATTAAAATACTTGATGAGAGATTACAGCAAGTAGGTCTGAAATACACAGGCAGAAAACAAAGATAATGAGAATAAATGTAGGTTATGATAACAAGATTGTACTAGAAGTAACAGGACTACAAGATATACAAACATACATATACCTTGGCAACAACATAAACGCAGTTGGAGGAATCGCTATTGAGATCAATATAATAGTAAACAAGGCTAGAAGAGCTTTCATTGCATTGGGAAATATATAGAGATCAAGAGAAATTGGGTCCAATACAACAATAGGAATGTTTAATTCAAATGTCAAGTCAGCCCTATTGTATGGTTATGAAACATGGAGAACAACAAAAACAACAACCAAAAAGCTACAGACTTTCATAAATGGATGCTTGCTTAGATTGGAAGGATTGAACTGGTATGACAAGGTCACTAATGTGGAACTGATGACAAGGTTACTAATGTGGAACTGATGACAAGGTCACTAATGTGGAACTGATGACAAGGTCACTAATGTGGAACTGATGACAAGGTCACTGTTAAGGGTAGATTTTGGATGCAGATAAAATAGTGTGGCATGTTACTACACGCTAGCACATTTCCATTTTTATGTGAGGAACTGTGTTCACCTGTAGACAAACAACGGTTTGCACGGATCGTTCACCCGTGGTGAGCGAGGCGTTCACCCTTGTTGAGCGACGGTCAACTAGTGACGTTTCTGTCACATGTCGTGGGGTTCAGTGTGTTAATTAATTGGGCTTCTGTCTTTGTGTTTGCGTCCAAGAGAGATGTAATTTTTCGAGCTCCGGGATAATGGAGAGTGATATAAATATATCCATTGTGGCATTATTGATTTTATGAGGCCGCTACGTTATGTGTAAGATGGTTCATAAAACTTATCTAGAAGTTCATACCATAAATTACTACAAGTAACTTTGAGATAATGAGGCAACTAATATTTTGTTTGGCCTGATTTCTTCTGCCGCATTACTTTGGTTTTCGTGGATTGCCCGAACCTTTAGTACAACTTCCAGGATTGAGTGGAGATGAGAGGAGTGTATTATTATCATATTATTGCCACTTAAAGATGCATAAAGGTTGAACCTTATTGACGGACCAGGGATAATCTACTACGCTTATCCATTGCAATGTACTTTTGATGTTTGATGGATACTATTGTGAAGTGACTTTGTTTATTAAATGTCAATCATGTTTTCCCGTGGACCTGTTCACCTACCGGCTTTTGTTATGTATACAGACAATAATGTCCTGAAAGAACACCTGCTATCATTCGCGTGTTCATGCGTGATCCTCTAAATTATCACACCGTAACACCATATAATTTGGTGAGCCAGTATGGTTGAGGATCGATACTTTCATCAGGACATGGTTTTCAAATTCACGTGAGCAAGTATACCTTCGTACTTTGCAAATCTACAGCTGCCATTTAATCTGTATATTCGATCGTCACCTCTGTTCAGCGTGTTATTGTAAACTCACCACCTCTAGAACTCAGTTATTGCCAGCGGATCCAGTTGGATAACGAACTTTGCCACTGCGCATGTCCAATGTTCCAGTTTCAATGTCCTATTGTTCGCTGTAACGTTCAAGATTACAATTTCAAGCCAACCAGTTTGCAAGTTTATTTCGTGTTCCAGTCTACATCACAACGTTTGTAAGATTCTTTCAAGTTTCAAGTCTGCCACGGCGATGTCAAGTTATTTGTGCCAAGTCAACACAACGTTTCGAGGTCTACACAGTTTATGATGCCCATCTGACTGCGACCGTGTATTTGTTTACATTTATCCGTGCTTCACTTGTATTGAGGGACAGTGTTGTTCCGGTGTTGACGCCTTTTTTTGGACTTGCATCTGATCGGATTGCGATAAGATAAGTGCCTGTTAATACACTCTTGTACCTTTGCCGTGGTGTAAGCCTTTTTGTTACATCTGTGTTATTCGTTTTCTTGGTTTCTATGTCTTTGTACAAATCTGTTGTTAGCGACACATGTCATTGTATAATGACCGCTCAGCGGATATTTCTATAGGTCTTGCTTACATTTCTCAAGCAGGGAAATTTCCGGCACGAGTTTTCTCACCGACGTTTAGTTCACTGCCTGTTTAGTGTGACCTAATTTGTTTAGGTGTGCTGCTCCGTCCTTCTACTTGTCAGTTCTTGTTGTGTGCTGGTTTTGTTTTTCTTCTCCTTAGTTAACAACCATTCTGTTCGTAATGCTAGTCTAACCTTCTATCCCTTGTTTACATTTATATATATTGTTACAGGTCCTCGAAAAGCAGCGGCTGGGAGACTTTATCAGGCCATAAATCGAGGATTCCTCAGCAAGAAAGAGGTTGGTAAGAAAACGAAGATGGCTGTACACCGCTCCACCTATGTCCCAGTCTTGACATATGGAAGCGAGTCATGGGCAATGACTACAACCCACAAAAGCCAGATTCAAACCTCAGAAATGAGGTATCTGAGGAAGGTGGTTGAAGTAACAAGAAGAGACATGGTCCGCAACCAGACGATACATCAAGGCCTAAAATCCCACCCGCTGCAGACCCAAATAGAACAGTCCCAACTAAGATGGTTTGGCCATGTCTGCAGAATGGGAGAAGATCGGCTACCACGACAAGCATGGGAAACAAAGAGCCAGGGATCCAGACCTCCAAGACGACCCAGAGTCCGCTGGGAGGACAACATTAGACAATCTTTGAAGGACCGAGGATTAGAATGGAACCAGGCCAGGAAGAAGACAGCCGATAGGATAGTCTGGCGCTCTCTCTTCCAAACCTCTACACCTCACGGTAGAAGAGGAACGACTAAGTAAGTAAGTAAGTTACAGGTCCTGTCCTGTTTTTTTTAAAGCAGTAAGTCTGTTCTATTTGTTATTTCTCTTTAGTTTCCCATTTGCATTCTTTTTCGTTTACTTGCTGCTGTTATTACATTGTCTTGGTCACTTGTACTTGTCTTTTTGTTTAGTTCCATCAAGTCTGTTCTTGTACATTATCATAATTTTTTTTTACTCTCCTCTCTTTCCCCTCGTATCTTTACTACTGTTGGTCTGTCATACTATATTATTTTGTTATTGATCAGTAATATTAAGAATCTATTTGCATTGATAATATTTCAAAGCATAAAGCTAGTGAATTGGTATTGACGGACTAATTGAGATACATTTATTACATAATTTATAATATTGATAGTAAGATACTGAAGAATAAATAATGGAGTATCAGGAATTTATTACTATGGGCCAAGAATATGGTTACAAGGCGAAGGAATTAATGGACTTTGCCAAAGCGGAATTCAATTCCAAAGAAAATCAAGAAGCCCTTGAGGATAAGAGACAAAGAGATGCACGGTATGAGGAGCGAGAGCTCAAATAAGTAGAGCTACTTGCAGAAGAGAACAAAGGGATTGCAGAACAGCAATTAGAAGAGAAAAAGTTGCAACAAGTTGCTGAAGCAGCAAAACTTGCACATGAAGAGAAAAAGTTGCAACAAGCTGCTGAAGCAGCAAAACTTGCACATGAAGAAAAAATGGCGACTTTACGTATTGAAGAGCAAAGAGGGCAACATCAGAGTAGACAAAATGATGACGCTGAACATAGAGGTTCCTCTAGCAACCACAATAGCGGTTTTGTTAAATTTCGTTTGCCTGTGTTTAAGCCAGAAATAGACGATATTTCGTCCTTCTTACAACGCTATGAAAATGTTTGTGAAGAAAATAATCTTGATAGGTCTCATTGGTGTACAAGATTGATGGATTTCATGACTGGTGAATCCTTAACGGCTCTGTGCCTATTGGACGGGCCAAATAGACGCAATTATGATGCTGCTAAAACATTATTATTAAAACTTCATCAGTTAGACGCTGGCATACAAGCCCTACTTTCTGAACTGTGCAACCAGCGCAGGGTCACCATGCAGTGGATACCGTCTCATTGTGGAATACCAGGAAACGAGAGAGCAGATGGACTGGCTAAAGAAGGTGCTGCAGACGAGCAACCGGATGTACCAGTTACATACCATCAGAAGAAAAAGATGATCAAATCTATCAGAAAGCCATCAGCACCAACGCAGGATGACTACCAAGCTATGAACAGATCAGAACAAATAGTCATTCTGCGCCTCAGAACAGGACACAACCGCCTCCGCAGCCACATGTATACAAAATTCAAGATTGGCAATTCAGCCATGTGTACATGTGGACAGGCACCCCAGACTGCGGAGCACGTACTTCAAGATTGCCCCGAATATGATATATTGAGGCAAACCCACTGGCCCAGAGAAACAACACTGGAAGCAAAACTATATGGACCTCTGTATGAACTACAGAAGACAGTGAAGTTTATACAAGAAACAACATTGCAGATATAGACAATATAGTTCAAGCGAACGAAAGAAGAAGAAGAAGTATGAAGTTCAAACATATGATTCCTGAAACTGGTAAAGATTTTACACAGTTTGTAGCTGCAACTCGACTAACATTTAATAGATGGATACAACTTTCTGGCATTGAAGAGAATTATGAGGGCCTTAAGGACTTATTATTGCGAGACAAAATTTTGTCTTCTGTAAGCAGACCACTGCGAGAATATCTACAGGAAAGAAAGCCGTCGAGTTTGAGTTCAATGGAGGAATTATGTAGGCAATATTGTAATGCACATCCGGGAGTTTGTGTCAGTAACAACACTATTAAGGAAGCTTTACCTGTTGCCGCAGCTACAACTTGGAAACATAACAATTATAGACAAAGATCCTATAGTTTTGATGGGAATTTCAAACCAAGCAAATTCAATAACTCACTACCATATAGAGGTAGACAACCATATAGGAACCATTAACCCCAAAACAGATGTAATTTCCGACAAAACTCAGAAGAGAGAAGGAATGATAATTTTGGTAAATATAATAAGAATTGGAATAACTGGGGACCAAATAACCAAAATTGTTCACATCGGAATAGGTCACAAGACTATAGAAATCAAGGAAACAACAATAGAAACCAAAGAAATAATGACAGGAATCAAAATAACTTTTCCTATGATCAGAGACATAGATCACGTTCTAGAAATACTGCATATTCGAACAACCATGCTAACTCAGCAAACACTGCCGCTACATCCGAGAATGTGCAGGACAACAATGTTGTTAATCATTCAGCTTCATGTTGTTCGTTTGACTTTGATACTGCTTCACAGTGTCCAGATTGCCAAACTTTATTCCAGCCTAATGTGACTTCCTTGTTAAAATGTGGTCATCCGCTACCAGCATTTACTGCTTCATCAGCACATGATGGCACAGGGGCACTACAGCTTCATAGAGGCTTATTGAATGGCACTCAAGTTACAGTACTCCATGATTCTGGTTGCACGACTGTCGGAGTGAGACAGTCATTAGTACATCCGTCTCATGAAACGGGTGACTTTGTTAAATGTGTAACTTTTGGCGGGACAGTTGAATTTTATCCCACAGCCGTGGTGGATATTCACTCACCATTTTTTACAGGCAAGGTTAAAGTGTGTTTGTTAAGAAGAACAATAGCGGATGTCACACTTGGCCGGATACACGGCAGCAATGATTGCTCACCCGAAGAAATTGTTCAATGGGAACGTCAAAATGTATCAACTGCTACTGCAGTTACTACGCGTGCCCAGGCCAAGGCACCAAAGGAAAATGATGATACCGACCCTGGAACTCAGGACAGTTTTCACGTTCACTCTGATATAGACAAACAATCCTTTATCAAACTTCAAAGAGAAGAGAACTCTTTGAAGAAATTATTTAGATTAGTCAGAGATAATGATTATGTTGATGATAGTTTGTCACCCAAACAGTGGTACACACTTAAAAATGATGTATTGGTTAGGAATTTTAAAGATTCATCTTTAATCAGACATCAGGTGATGGTTCCCCAAAAACTTCGTACGTACATTCTACAACATGCACACGATTCTCACTGTGCTGGCCATATGGGCTACTCTAGGACGCGTTCCAGAGTTTTGTCCTCTTTCTTTTGGCCGGGAATTTCCAGAGACACCTCCATATATTGTCGCTCTTGCGTTATTTGTCAAGAGGTGAAATCAAGAGGAGCCTATCATACGGCCCCGATTCAGGCGTGTGATATACCTGTACGCCCCTTTGAGAAAATGGCCGTTGATATTATCGGTCCTTTACCTGTTATGTCCGCTAGAGGACACAGGTATGTGCTCACATGTATTGACATGTGCACTCGATGGCCCGAGGCCATACCTCTTAAGAACATCACTACTAATGACGTTGCGGATGCCCTTTTCTTGATTTTTTTCTATACTTCGTTTTCCTCGAAAACTTCTTTCAGATCGAGGTACCCAATTTGTATCTGACACTTTCACTGCTGTTATGAAACGCCTCAATATCGACAGGTCTCTCAGTAGTGTTTACCATGCAATGAGCAATGGAATGGTGGAACGGCTTAACCGGACGTTAAAGCAGTTATTGGGTAAGGTTACAGTGAAATATCCTCAAGATTGGGACAGGATTTACCCGCCGTGCTATTCGCATACCGTGAGGTAGCGAATGAACCGACCGGTTTCTCGCCTTTTGAGCTTGTGTTTGGAGATCAAACTCGAGGTCCCATGTCACTTATTAAGGACTTACTCATAGACTCAGAGATGACTCAGCACATCCAGTCATCGTATGAATAAGTCGTTAACCTCCGACGTAACACTATAGATGCATGCCAACTGGCTACAGCTTCTTCAGAGGCTGCTAAAGCAAGATCACGCCAGTTCCAAAATCGCAATAGACGATTACGTCAACTATTACCTGGCGATGAAGCTTTTGTATTGCTTCTAAGGAAAGAAAATAGGCTTTTAATTGCTTGGAATGGTCCATATAAAGTGTTGTCACGCATTTCTGATGTTGACTATATCTTAGAGATAAAAGGGAAAAGGAAGACCTTCCACATAAAGATGCTTAAGGAATTCCACAATAGACCGGAACATCTTCAAGCCATCTTTCAAGCAGTTGATGAGCACCCTAGGCCTGCTACTCACTACTCTGCATTATCGGTAATTCAGGAAGAAGAATCGTCTTTTCCGGATATTCCCATGAACTTACCTGTCTTTCCTCTTCAATCGACTGAGACATGGAACGATGTCGCTATTTGTCCAGCTTTGTCTTCTGAACCACATTCCCAAGTCTCTAGTCTTCTACAATCTTTTCCAGATGTCCTTACAGACATCCCAGGTCGTACATCAGTCATTTCGCATGACATCATCCTTACAGATGATCGACCAATTCGTCTATGCCCCTATCCGGTCCCTATTCACTACCAGCACCAGGTTGAAGAAGAATTAAAACAAATGTTTAATTTAGGAATTATAGAACCTTCCAATGCCCCTGACTCATCACCTATGGTCATCGTTCGTAAGAAAGACAAGAATATCAGATTATGTGTAGATTACCGGAAGCTGAATAACATCACAGTCTTCGATGCTGAACCCTTACCCCTACTTGATAATCTTTTGTCTCGTCTCGCCAAGGCCCTTTTCTTTACTAAAATTGACCTTACCAAGGGATACTGGCAAGTTCCCTTGACTGATAGAGCTAAACCACTCACTGCCTTTGCTACACAACGGGGTCTGTATCAGTGGAATGTGATGCCTTTCGGACTTATGAACGCCCCGGCTACCTTTGTCCGTATGATGAGAAAAATTCTCGCTCATCGGTCCGATATAATCACATACATAGATGACATCTGTCTATTCAGTTCCACTTGGGATGAACATTTCTTAGGTTTACATTCTCTTCTGGACACTTTACGTCTCTATCACCTAACAGCCAAGCCCTCAAAGATCTTTATTGCCTTTGAGGAAATTTCATTCTTGGGACATAAGGTGGGTCACGGGTGTCTTCAGACCGTGCCACAGAATGTTTCCAAAATTCTAAAATTGTCTGTGCCCACTACTAAGAAGCAAGTTCGTAGTCTTCTCGGCTTAATTCAATATTACAGTAAATTTATACCCAACTTGTCTTCCATCACTGCAGACCTCTCTGCCTTGCTAAAAAAGGCTTACCGAACCACGTGCACTGGACGCCAGAGTGCCAGGCTGCGTTAAATTATATTCAAAAAAGTTTTCTATGCCACCTATTTTGAGGTTACCAGATACAAATCTGACTTATTATCTCCGCACAGATGCTAGTTCAAAAGGTATGGCGCATCACTGATGCAAGAGTTCGAGGGAAGATTACATCCAACCTTCTATATATCCAGAAAGCTCAATGATGCAGAAAGGAAGTACCCAGTTATAGAAAGGGAGCTGCTGGCTGTTGTCTGGGCGGTATTCAAGCTGGAGCGGTATTTGTTGGGCGCCCCATTCATTATACAGTCAGACCAAAAATCCCTTTCCTCATTGAAGAAGGCGAATCACAAGAATCCAAAGCTAGCCCGGTTCGCCATCCTGCTCCAACCTTTTCAGTGTGAAATCGAGGCAATACCAGGGTCTGCAAATGTGGTCGCAGATGTTTTATCGAGATGCCCACAGCTCGAACCTGAAAATTCATATTCATTTTTTTTTTTTTTTTTTTTTTTTTTTTTTTTTTTTTTTAACCAGCGGCACTTAGGCTTTCAGCCCTTCGGCCCAATGACATATCATTGCGAGGCTGGGGAACCTGAGGACTTTCCTTCCAACCCGGTCAGGAGCTTCGCTCCTTCCCATCCACAGAGGGTTTATCACAGGAGCCGTTCAGGCTATTCAGTCAAATTTCCGGCCGTAAACATTTCTTCAAACGCCGACGCCCGGGTTTGAACCATGAACACCTGATCGCCAGTACAACGCCGAAGCCATTACACCAGCGCGGCTCCCATTCATTTAGTTAATTGACTTTATATTATACATGTGTGAAGCCATGGTGTTTATCCACTACTAGTCACTATGACAAAGGACGATGAAGACACGAACACTAAGTTCAAACCATTCATATTAACATTTGTGATTTACATGACTTTAAGATAATCATTATTCACTTTAACTAGTGGTACAATGAACAGTATTATACTACTTGCAGACATGAACAATTTCCAACTACGACATCATGTTATTATTCTGGAATGCACATTCACATTAATTAAGATTGCTATATTAATGCTACAAATCTAGTCCTGACACGGATAGTTTGGAGTATGATTACATTATTGCAAGTTTGTTTTGGACATTACTTGTCTTGCCACAACGTACAAAAGGTACTTAGAGCAGAATAATTAAGTAATGGAATAATTGTTAATTTGTTATACTTGCGTTCTTGTACTATTTTTTTTTCTCTCTTCTTTCTCTTTTTGTGAGATATTCATGTACTTTAGCTACATTAATGTCATATCGCATTGCTTAAAATCCTATTTGATTCATGTCATGTTTAAATTACATTTAAGCTTTAATTTTAGGATTTCTGACAGCATTGTTAGTTGGAGATAACCTTCTATTTCTTGTTACATTTTATTATTATTATTCATGCATTTTTGAATTTTTGATTTGGATTTTTTGTTTTTATTTTATTTTACATATCTCATACCATTTTCATATATGCATGCTATTTCTTTGATATGTTTATTGTAAACTCACAGTGATCATACATTTATGTATTCTTTTGTTACATCATTGGAATATCGACTGTATATGACTTGTTACTTATGGATATATGACTGCTTATGACTCATGACAAATTCGTCTAATTTGTTATTTAATAATAAGTTACATTAGGCAGACTGACTGCGACTAGATTATCTTCGATATGGCTCAATATTTGTGATACGATCAATTTTGGCCGACATTTCCGCATAGGAAACATTTGAATTGGAAAAAAAAACAAATAAATTTGTTTTTTTTAACACCGCGAAGGGGGTGATATGTTAAGGGTAGATTTGGGATGCAGATAAAATAGTGTGGCATGTTACTACACGCTAGCACATTTCCATTTTTATGTGAGGAACTGTGTTCACCTGTAGACAAACTACGGTTTGCACGGATCGTCCACCCGTGGTGAGCGAGGCGTTCACCCTTGTTGAGCGACGGTCAACTAGTGACGTTTCTGTCACATGTCGTGGGGTTCAGTGTGTTAATTAATTGGGCTTCTGTCTTTGTGTTTGCGTCCAAGAGAGATGTAATTTTTCGAGCTCCGGGATAATGGAGAGTGATATAAATATATCCATTGTGGCATTATTGATTTTATGAGGCCGCTACGTTATGTGTAAGATGGTTCATAAAACTTATCTAGAAGTTCATACCATAAATTACTACAAGTAACTTTGAGATAATGAGGCAACTAATATTTGGTTTGGCCTGATTTCTTCTGCCGCATTACTTTGTTTTTCGTGGATTGTCCGAACCTTTAGTACAACGGCCAGGATTGAGTGGAGATGAGAGGAGTGTATTATTATCATATTATTGCCACTTAAAGATGCATAACGTTTGAACCTTATTGACGGACCAGGGATAATCTACTACGCTTATCCATTGCAATGTACTTTTGATGTTTGATGGATACTATTGTGAAGTGACTTTGTTTATTAAATGTCAACCATGTTTTCCCGTGGACCTGTTCACCTACCGGCTTTTGTTATGTATACAGACAATAATGTCCTGAAAGAACACCTGCTATCATTCGCGTGTCCATGCGTGATCCTCTAAATTATCCCACCGTAACAGTCACTAATGTGGAACTGATGACAAGGTCACTAATGTGGAACTGATGACAAGGTCACTAATGTGGAACTGATGACAAGGTCACTAATGTAGAACTGATGACATGGTCACTAATGTGGAACTGATGACAAGATCACTAATGTGGAACTGATGACAAGATCACTAATGTGGAACTGATGACAAGAACCAGACAAGCGCCAGTGGAACAAGAGATGAGAAGAAGACGCTGGACATGATTAGGACACACATTGAGAAAACCTGTTGATAGCACTACAAGACAATATATGTTCTGGAATCTTCAGGGAAAGAGAGGTAGAGGTTTGGTTTGGTTTTTAAGGACTATCTTCATTGCACACAGACAACGCCATCAGTGTTTCGATCTCCTCCGTTAGATCACACAAGAAGGATCTCAGCACAGTGCACGAACTCCGTAGAGGTAGAGGAAGATCAAAGAACACACGGGAAAGAGAACTGGAGACAGGCATGAAGGGACAGGAAGACTTGGCATAAGTTTGTTGAATGCCTATGCTCCTTAGGGAGTTGAAAAGGAAAGAAGGAGAATATTACCGTTCAGTTCCCCAAAGACCATAGGCCGTCAAAAAATTGACGCCAGGTTATCCCGTCCTGTGGCGGCTGTTCAAGATCTTACCATACCTTCCCTGTCATTTTCATGTCTATCCCGAGTTCTCGTCTCCACGTATTTGTCAGTCTCCCTCAATATTTCTTTCTATGGAACATACAGAACCAGTACTGACCAGTAATGCTATCACCAAGTTTCCTCAATGAATGTTCTATACTTCACCAGCGTCTTCTAGTGTTTGAATATTCTTACTTACTTAGTCGTTTCCCTTCTACCGTGAGGTGTAGAGGTTTGGAAGTGAGAGCGATAGACTATCCTATCGGCTGTCTTCCTCCTGGCCTGGTTCCATTCTAGTCCTCGGTCCTTCAAAGATTGTCTAATGTTGTCCTCCCAGCGGACTCTGGGTCGTCCTAGGGGTCTGGATCCCTGGCTCTTTGTTTCCCATGCTTGTCGTGGTAGCCGATCTTCTCCCATTCTGCAGACATGGCCAAACCATCTTAGTTGGAACTGTTCTACCTGGGTCTGCAGGGGGGTGGGATTTTAGGCCTTGACGTATCGTCTGGTTGCGAACCATGTCTCTTCTTGTTACTTCAACCACCTTCCTCAGATACCTCATTTCTGAGGTTTGGGTTTGAATATTCTAGGAACCAAATCTGGAGATTTTCATAGAAGAGAACAAAAAGTGAGTCAGATGCGTGGACTTCTTTCGGCTTTCTCTGTGCTGCGTCACGAGCCTCCTTAATAGATGACCCCTTCGGTCTTGGGTAAACGAGTAAAATTTAAATGATTATATCATTTAAATATGTATGTACTTTCATCTCAACCTCACCTTCCTACCAGTAGCGTAACTAGCATTTTACGTGGGCCCCAGCACCGGAAAGTAGTAGTTTTTGTTGTTGTTGTTTAACTATGGCTGCTGAGCTTCTCGCTCTTTAGCAGCCAATACCAAGTTGGAGACCCCTTGGTATTATCTACACTGTAGATCTAGGCTTTTCCTGTGGCTTTTCTGCCATTCTGAAATGTGTTGAGTTGAAGTCACGAGCTCCAGTTTCTCCAGCTTGGCTTGCATTTAAAGGATGGTCACATCTGATCCCAAGCTAGGAGTAAGAAGCGCGTGTCAAACTGCGTATTTTCCGCCATCCAAGGGGGCTCTCCAACTATGCAGAGCTAATATACTGTGCTCTGGTACTGGGCTCTCCCAAGGAATTGTCACCCTCTACACAGAGCCACTTCTCAGCTCCCCCTGCCTATCACTGGTTCCGCAGTGATCCACCTATATGCAAGTCAATCAGGTCAAAGCCAAAGAATCACGTCTGGGGCACAAGCGACTTCTCCAAGTTTATTGTGCAATGCTGGGTTCTCAGCAAGTTTTAATTTTCTTTGTTCCTGTGCTAAATTTTCATAGCACAATCTCATTTTCTGGATACATACGTGAACAGGACAAACAAGATATGGATAAATCTTGAGAGGATGGACAGGAGAATCTGTCACAGATTTGTTGAATGCTTCATGGAAAGCTAAAGGGTTGTGGTGATGAACATGATGATGATGATTAAGTAGTTACACTTTTATACAGATTTGCGGTATATTGACTCTAGCTGGTGAGACCATTATGTACGGTGGACCCCGTTACACGCCCATTGAGGCATATTGGGAATAAGGTGTTAGGCCCATATTTTCTTGACCAGCGGGGCACTAGGGATGATGTGGTCAGCAAAACAACCCTGAAGCCATTTGCAGTCTAACAAATCCCAGATCAACTGGGGATAAAATCATGGACCACCGTGCTAGAAAGCCAGTGCACTAACCACGATGCTACCGAGGCTCCATTTTATACAGAACACCCCACTTAATTTGTATAAAAACCATGAGATGATAATCATCTCCTTATCTAAATGGGATATGAATTACGATTACTTTATATAGGTACTACGTATAAAACTTCCAGGTCATATTGTTTCAAAGTTCTACCAATACTTTCAAGTTTCTCGTTGTATATACTGGTTGGCGTGAGCTAGTTTAGAGGTCACACGATTTCTTGCAATATGGAGAGAGCGACGTTTGTTTACCATTGAATATGTTTTCACTAGAACCTTTGCTGTGTGCCGACAACCGATGATGAGTAGAATCGGATAACTGAGAATGAAATGTCTTTATTAATAACATACAGTTCCAGTGTAATGCTGTTACGGCTGCCAAAGCAGTTACAATCTTTTTTTTAATTTTTTTTTTTAGAAAAGTGAGGAGAGCGAACTTGCATCAGATGATAATTTGTCACCGCTCAATCACAATTTTGGTCTACCTTGTTCAACCTATTTGTCGGTTATAATTAGGGTAATCAGTAATGGCCTTTTAAAACGTTAAACAGTCAAACTCATAGATGTATGAAGGTAAGAATCACCTGATTTATGTTTTTGTTAATTTCATCTAATAACAGATAAGTGTATACTTATTATATTTCAAAATAATAAACGGAAAACAGCAATAGTAACATTTCACATAATTACATACATTTTATGATATTTTACAAATGTAATAATTACTTTGTTATTATGTACTTTTGCTGACTGCTTGTTTCTCTTGGAAAGTGAAAGGGGAAAATTACATCCTTTGAAATAAAGTAAGCAAAAATTAAAATTATTTTGTCAAAACTTTACAAATATTTAAACTTCGTTCAAAATCAACAAATAGTGCGCTATGGGCAACATTCCTCCTTCCCACTCCCTTACTTTTAATTGTGCTGCAGATTTTAAAAGGTGTTCACGTTAGCTTTAATTCTTCCCCCCTCCCTCTCCCTGGGGTCAAGGTTCTGGCGGGTACACTTGCTTGTTACTAATAGTCATTAAAGTCAATGACCCCTGTTTTATGTTGCGCATGCGTACATGTTATTTCTCTTTTTTTTTCCAATGTCACATCCTGTCAATCATCATCGTCATTTCCTTTGCGCCCCTGGCGGAGAATAGAGCCATCCCCGCATCTGGTTCCCTTGCTTGAGGCCTGCACCTAGAAGTCACATGACCTTACAGGAAACCTGCACCAAGAAGTCACATGACCTTGCAGGAAACCTGCACCAAGAAGTCACATGACCTTGCAGGAAACCTGCACCAAGAAGTCACATGACCTTGCAGGAAACCTGCACCAAGAAGTCACATGACCTTGCAGGAGGCCTGCACCAAAAAGTCCCATGACCTTGCAGGACGCCTGCACCAAGAATTCACATGACAGCGAGCGGCGTTTTCTTGTACATGATGAGTTTGCCAATGATATGCTCAACCTCATATAAGTCACCTTGTACGACATACTTGAGAGCACATTAGCCTTATCTTTTTGTTATCTCTTCAGAGACACCTGGGAACTGCACGACCCATTCTGTTCAAAGCTATTTTTATAATTTTCATGACACAGTTTTCCTGCCTTTTTTCCCCTTATGTTAGGCGTTGTCAGTGCGGTGTTTGCCTGTGTGTTTGTCATCATCATCAAATGCCATCTCCACAACGAAGGTTGGCTGTAATGGATCTCCAACGTCTTCTGTCTCTTGTCTTGGTGGTGCACTCTGATAGACTCTTTCCTGTCCATCTCTTGATGTTATCTTCCCACTTATAGCGCTGTCTTCCCATTGCACGTTTACCTTCACCTCTCCCTTCTGTTATGGTCTTCTGCAAGGTGTTATGCCTTTTTCTGTGACCAAAGTATTTTAGCTGCCGAACGTTGATCTCCCTCATTAGTTCTCTTTTCATACCTAGATTTTCTAGGACCTCCTTATTTGTTTTCTTCTCTTTCCATGAGATACGCCCCATTCTTCTATATATCCACATTTCAAGAGCCTCAATTCTTTCTTCCAAATGTGTTTGTGCGTGTGTCTTAATATGTGAATAATGTATTGATGCTAAATTGTTAACACTTAGTTTCCCTTGAGGAAGGCAGAGAAACAGACATATAGATAAATAGACAGATATACAGACCGACCAACGGATGGACGGACACACAGACAGACAGACAGACAGACAGACAGACAGACAGACAGACAGACAGACAGACAGACAGACAGACAGACAGACAGACAGACAGACAGACAGACAGACAGACAGACAGACAGACAGACAGACAGACAGACAGACAGATAGACAGATAGATAGATAGATAGATAGATAGATAGATAGATAGATAGATAGATAGATAGATAGATAGATAGATAGATAGATAGAATGAATTTCCACTGCAACTCCGCCAATGCCGGTCCCAAGCCCGGATGAAAAAGGAGGAGGGCGGCCTGCATGGAGGCCGTAAGGAGGCAGCCCCTCCACCGTGCAAAGGCACAACAGGCCAATCACCTGTTTGCTTTAAATCACGATTACGAGCAATACAAGAGAGAAAACTGGACTGATTCTAAAGGCGACGAACTGGAACGGACTACGGACTACGACTTATGGAACTTGGAACACAAGAAGTATAAATGGGAAGGAAGAGGAGCTGGTGGAAGAGATGAGGAAAGCAAAACTAGAAATCCTGGCTATAACGGAAACAAAGAAAAAAGGACAAGGAGTCATGGATCTCGATGGCAACACGCTGCTCTACAGTGGTGTACCCATATCTGAAAGAGCTAAAGGGGGCGTGGGTTGCATTGTGGCCTAAAATCAAAAAGATAGTATCAAGGGTGTGGTGAACTTCTAAATACAATATCTAAATTAGAATATAACAGTATAGTGCATGGAGTCAAGATGGGATAGTGCTGAAAATTTTCGGCGAGAATCGTAGGTTGTCGCCTACGCCTTCAGCTTGTTGTTTGCCGAAAAAAACGGTACCCTATTTTTCAAATTCGTCCTTGACATAAACGCCCCACTTTTCCTAGTTCTAAGAAATATTTGCCTAACTGCATTTGGGGAAAGGAGAGGCAAGGCTAGATAAAACACGCAAATCACGTCTCAAATTGGTTCTAACACTACAACCGACTTGCACGCTTTGCCCTAGGCGGGTTTCCCCAATACGATGAAAAAGTTAGAAATGTGGACACTACGGTCATGGAAATACGTTTAGCTCTTATTGCGAATGACATAAGCTCTCGTATTTAGCTTGAAACTAACATAGAATAAAGATAGAATTTTGAACCAAGCCACATAGCCCCATAAAAATCGTATATTCGTGTACCTAAAGACTTGCTGACCAAGAATATGTTGTTAGTTATCTAAATAGTCCATTAAATAATCAAATATTGATAAAACAATACATAGAGATCAGAGATACTGTCAGGTCAAGTCATATCTGCTTAGATTGGATCGCATATTTTTTTGGGAAAACAATTAGGTGAAAGCTAGGCTAAGATGGTACGATGCAGGGGATTGGGTGGAATTTGAAGTGAGACGAAATATTATTAGCCGACCTCGTACTAAACATATATCACCCGAGTAACGTAGTAGAAAATTGAATTGTAATTTTGAATGACTTTGTTTACAAGTGAAATAAGGGTAATCATTGGCCAGAGTAGTTGATATTGGGGAAAAAGCATTAGTTGGGGACGCCATTTCTAACAAAATTTTGACACGTAGCGATGAGATCAGGCTTGTGCAGTGAAAACCATATTTCTCAAAAGCCTGGACAGAACGGCAGATCGAAAGTGTGCCAGTCATCGTTCACTGTGTATTTCATTGAATAAATGTGGTAAGATTGACTTTATTAACATGTATTTGAAATAAAAATTGAATGTGAGATAATAATATATGTCTGTAAGTGAGTGGGTCTATAGCAACCATTAGGCAAAGCCTAGAGATTGATCCACCATGTGATAGACTGTCAGAGAGGTGTAAAACTACAAGAAAATATGTATGATTGTCATCAAGGAGCATAACACCTATCCTATTATATGGAAAAGATGACAGCTGGAATGGCAGTGGCGTTGTAACTATTAGGGGAGAGGAATACTGGTGTACATTGTCACATCAAAAGATAATGGTGGCATAGGTTGGTATAAAGCTATGACCCTTTTCGTTTGTTTGTAATGTACCTGTACTTAAATGTGGAATAGTATAGTATACTAGGTATAAAGAAGGATGCATAACCTTCACATTTCAGGGTCCTGGGTACTGACGTTAATGTAGTACCAAACGCTTGAAAACTGCTCGATTCAGGACTCTATCTGTATACTTCGAACCCATGCTAGTGGCCATTGCCTATCAAAAGGTGGAAAAGATTGTCAAGCGAGCAGAGGAAACGTTCTACCTGTATTCTCCTGCCAAGATAAGTTCTTGTTCGGCACCTGGCAGCTCAACTAAAAGAACTTAACAGACTAGAAAGTGACATTAAAGAAAACTGTGCCTAGTATTAATATTTCCACAAGTGACACACGAAAACAGACTTAACTTAAAGGGAGTGATTATAACCAACAACCTATGGTGTAATACCAGTATTACCTCAAAGTAGAAGAATATAACCACACACTTATATTATAATAATATTGTATGTATGGACAGAAGATCCACTGTGTTATTGGAATGTTGTAAATGATTCTTTTGATTTCACTTTTGATTGTCAGTCCTGGTTTAAAATAAATTAGAATCAGGATAATAAATTGTACAAAATTTATTTACACAAATTTCAACCCCTGTCTTAAATAAGATAGCCTTTTAAAGTGTCGTTGGTATGTTATTGTTGTAGTACTGTTGGTGGTTGTGGATAATAAACTATTTGTTTGTATATTTGTTGGTTTTTGCACATTACACTCCACATTCATAACCCTAGACACTACACGAAGTCATTTTATATAATAATATAGATTAATTTTGAATGAGATCAAATGGGAAAGGTACTCTGGAAAGTTTAAAGTACTAATTGTTAAATTCAGTGACCTTCATAGCTGATCTCATTTAATCCAATAATAATACATAACAACAATTCATAACATCAAAACCCACCACAAAGGGATGGAACTTTGTCTCGGAGCGCATTATGGTTGTTAAACTAAAAGAAGGAGAAACCATAGTCAACCTGGTCATAGTGTATGGGCCAAATGAGGATGAGAGAGCAGAGGTCAAGGAGGAATTCTTCGAGCTGCTTCAAAGGACAGTGGATGACTGCCTAGATGAAGTTATCATGCTCGGAGATTTTAATGCCAGAGTTGGAAATGACCATGCTAGATGGGGTGGAGTTATCGGAAGATATGGAGAAGATACTCTCAATGACAATGGAAAGCGACTCCTTAGATTCTGCAGTGAGCAGAATCTGATCATTACAAATACAAAGTTCCCCCATAAGCGCATACATGCATACACTAGATGTGAACCAACAAAGAATGAGAAGTCAGTGATCGACTATGCCATTGTTCGGAGAAGCTCATTCAAATATGTCCGAGATGCTAGAGTCTGGAGGGGGCCAGAGATTGGAAGTGATCACTACCTGCTAACAATCAAAAGAACAACTGAAAGAGTTGCTCAGCCTAGGAACTGCCCAATATCACGCAAGAAACCAAGTAAACGAGCAGGAGAAATGAGCATTAGGACCTACAAGCTGAGAGAGCCAGAAATTAAGACCAGATATCAGGGCTTATTGCTGCAGCGGTGAGCAACACAGAAGAACGCCCTGATGACTTGGAAACCCTCTGGATTAAATTCAAGGATATCATAAAGACAGCTGCTGCAGAAGCATGCGGTGAAGTCCGACTTGGGAACAAGAGAAAGAGGACACCTTGGTGGACAGAGGAAGTCAAAGAGAAAATAAGAGAGAAGAAAATGGCATGGAAACAATACTTAGGAGCTAAAAACACAACAGGACAAATGGAAAAATATAGAGAATATGTGACACTCAGAACAGAAGCAAAGAACAAAGTGTTAGCAGCAAAACAGAAGTCCTGGGAAGAATTTGGAGAAAAGCTAGAAAAAGATGCACAAGAAAACCAGAAATTGTTCTATAAGACCCTAAAGAACATGAGGAAGGAAAAACAATGCCCACTCAAATTTATAAAGGACAAGCAAGGCAATTTGCTTACTGCCCCGAAGGAAGTAATGGAAAGATGGAAAGAATATTTCTCAGAACTCCTGGATGGTGAGCATGGTGAAGCATCAGAAATGATAAACACTAGCACAGAAGAGAAAACCAATGATGGTGAAGATGACATAAAGATGGAAGAACTGAAGGCAGCACCGGAGAAAATCAAGATGGGCAAAGCAGCAGGGCATGATGGTATAACACCAGAAATGGTTAAGTTCATGGGAGCATCAGGCGACCTATTACTCTTAAGGGTTTTACAGGCAGCGTGGTACAACAAGACCATACCAAAGGATTGGGAGATTACCATCATAACACCAATTTTCAAAAAGGGTGACAATCGACAGTGTGGAAACCATAGAGGCATATCACTTCTCAGTGTCCCTGGTAAAATCTACTCTAGAATCCTAGAGCAGAGACTCCGACGCCTAGCTGAGCCACAATTGGATGAGGTCCAGTGCGGATTCCGTGCAAACCGAAGTACTCAAGACCTAATCTTCACACTCAGACAGCTGAGTAAAAAGGCCCTTGAGTATAAGAGTGAGATGCATCTTTGTTTCATAGATCTGGAAAAGGCGTTTGACAGGGTCCCCTGGAGCAAACTTTGGGACTGTTTGGCAAGGAAGAATATTCCAGCACCTCTGATTCATGCTATACAGAGCTTCTACAACTCTTGCAGAAATTATGTGAGGACAGCAAACCATAAGTCAGAAGAGTTCAGGACCACCACTGGTGTAAGACAAGGTGATATCCTATCACCTTACCTCTTCATACTCCTCATGGATGATGTCATCAAGGCATGTAAGGAGAGAACAAGAAAGTATGAAGTGGGGTACTGGAAGATGAGACAGGTCTATATTTCGGAGCTGGCATTTGCTGATGATGTTGCCCTGATTGCTAAATCAGAGGCACATCTCCAATCCAACCTGCAAGTCTGGAAGGAAGAGCTGGAGAAGAGAGGGATGGTCATAAGCAGCTCTAAAACAAAATCCATGGTGATATCACGAGAAGAAAGAAGACATCAGATTAAGCTGGGAGAACAGGTCCTGGAGCAGGTCGACCACTTTAAATACCTCGGAGCTATTATAGACCGAAAGGGAGGCATCAAAGAAGAGTTGGCCACTCGAAAAGCAGCAGCTGGGAGACTTTTTCAGGCCATAAATCGAGGATTCCTCAGCAAGAGAGAGGTTGGTAAGAAAACGAAGATGGCTGTATACCACTCCACCTATGTCCCAGTCTTGACATATGGATGCGAGTCATGGGCAATGACTACAGCCCATAAAAGCCAGATCCAAACCTCAGAAATGAGGTATCTGAGGAAGGTGGTTGAAGTAACAAGAAGAGACATGGTACGCAACCAGACGATACGTCAAGGCCTTAAATCCTACCCCCTGCAGACCCAAGTAGAACAGTCCCAATTAAGATGGTTTGGCCATGTCTGCAGAATGGGAGAAGATCGGATACCACGACAAGCATGGGAAACAAAGAGCCAAGGATCCAGATCCCGAGGACGACCCAGAGTCCGCTGGGAGGACAACATTAGACAATCTTTGAAGGACCGAGGACTAGAATGGAATCAGGCCAGGAGGAAGACAGCCGATAGGATAGCCTGGCGCTCTCTCTTCCAAACTTCTACACCTCACGGTAGAAGGGGAACGACTAAGTAAGTAAGAATTTCCACTGCCACCGAAGAGAGATGGTTTAACTATTATTCTTCTAATTTTTGTTATGTCACCATCAGTACGATTTGTCGATTTCACTTTCTCATAAACAATGTCTAGAACCCCGTTGTGCCTTTACTGGTACAAGCCTAAAAATGTAGTATATCCATTTAATATATATGAAAATGTTTAATATGGGTGGTTACATATTTAGCAATGTTTCCTGTATGTCTCTGGGTAGTATAGATTTTTTTTTTTTTTTTTTTTTTTTTTGCGTTCGCCCGCTAATACTCGAGGCGAAATCTCAGGTTATCATTTATGTCTAACCTGACATTGATTTTACGTGAGTATCCCTTTATTTCTTGTACAGAGACAAATGTCCCTCGCCATTCAGGCAAATACTCGCCGATTTCGGAGGTACCCATTGCAGCTGGGTCGGCTCAGGAGCCGCCAGTCCCTGGTCGACGACACTTCTTCAAATGTCCTCGCCAGGTCTCGAGTTAATCCAGTCCAAATCCCGGTCGACGAAAAATCCTCAAATGCCGTCGCCCGGGTTTGATCCTGTATCACCCGGTCGCCAGAGCGGTGTTGTAACCACTACGCTAGCGCGGCTCCCGGTAGTATAGATGTAAAAGACTTTCACTTTGAAGTAATTGTAATCTCAATCCAACAGCAAATGACAGTATCCTCTTCGTCTTTAATCCTTAGCCGCCGACTGTCAAAGCAGTCAGTGGCCATCACGCCTGGTGGTGTCTTGTGGGGCAGCAGCAAACTGCTTCCACTCTGCTTGGTCGGCTGCAATCCTTCGTGCAGTGCCCCAGCTCTGGTTCATTCTTTGCATCTCGGCCTTCACAGTTCTCCGCCAAGTTGTTTTTGATCGGCCTCTCTTTCGCTTTCCTTCGATTGTCCATAGCATAGCTGTTCTTGTAATGGTATCAGGGTCCCTTCTGAGGACGTGGCCAACCCAACTCCAGCGTCTGCCAGCTATGATGGTGTACATGTCCTCTTGGTTACTCCGAGTAAGTAGTTCTTCGTTAGTGATGGTATTCGACCAAAAGATTCGGAGAAATTTCCTTAGGCAGATTGTGTGGAAGGAGGATAGTTTCGACATTTCCTTCGCTGTTACTCTCCAGCATTCCGCACCATAGAGAAGCACAGAAAGTACACAGCTCTCATATAATCTTAATTTGGTGTTTGTACTGGGAAGACTTCCAGATGTTGTTGAGACTAGCAAAGGCTGTTCTCGCTTTATTCATTTTGTTCTTGATGTCTTTGCTTGTTCCGCCGTCTGGTGTTACTATGCATGTATTCTTACAGTATGTTATCACTTAATTTAACATTAGATAAAAAGCTAGATGACAATGAGTAGTTCACACATTCCATTTCGCGCACTAATCTACCTTGTGACGATTTACTTTTCAGTTCATTTAGAATTTGATTTAATTTCTGTTTTTCAAAGACATAGATATTGGAAAAATAAAACATACGATTAAAAGGACCAAAATACATCAGACTAATTAATGACTGCTTTACTGATCTTGGTTGTGGAGCACGACTTAACTTTGTCATATTGGATTTAAATTAAAGTATCACGTCCTTAGCTTGTAACTGTTCAGATGTATTATCAATTGAAATTTCGTGTCCTAGATATACACACAAACATACATATCAGAATCTTTATTCTCCATAAAATACATTTACATGTACCGATATGATGTAAACACATCATATCATAAAAGTAGAATCGTTTATGAGTCCGCAAATGTGTGAAACTCCGCCCAGGAGAGAATCGCTTTGAGTCAACTAAGTTCACTTCGTAAAACGTTTAAAGGCTGATAGTAAAAAAATCGACAGATGAGTTTCCCAGTCTTGTTAATGTTCTTAGGCACACTGGCAAAGATTAAATATTCACACTTCCATAGTATGCACTAGTTTACTCATTTCTCAAAGTTGTTGGACAATTTTTTTTTTTTAAATGAAGTTTATTTCAGCAGGACACACAATTAATTAGGTCAGTGGATGTTTCCATTCAGAATCTTCTTCTTCTTCTTCGTTCGTCCTGAAAAGGACGTTGGTTGCGTTGTGTCCATTTACAGCGAAGCTGCGATATTTGCGCCTTTCGGCCGACACATCCAACTTCAGCACGGCATTTTTGGGACCGGGTTAGCCTTCCCTCTTCGATCCCTACTCGCTCAGCCAGACTGCAGTGATGCAGCCTGTTTCCAGGACCACCACTTGGAGGTGGAGTAGGGTCTTGGTCAGCTCTGGTTCGCTGACCCTGACGCAAGCAGTCTAGCTATGGGTCGCTAACTGCATTTCTTACTGTTGACACGTCTTAGGTCCCTCATTCAGAATGTGGAGTCACTGCTTACAGTCACCAGTGCGGCAATATTCGTAGCTTCTTTCCGGTGCTTCATGAACGAATAATTGTTCATTATAAACAAGAAGGCATATTTAAAAAAGATATACTATATCCATGTCTTACGGGAGCTAAAACCGCGTTTTTACGCGCTAGTTTAGCTATCGTTACCGTCGCGCGCCACTTGAACTGGCGAGCCGTAAAATTGGTACTAAACCCGCGCCACTTCACGGGGCTTGCCGGATACTAAGAGTCTAATATCCCCAGTTTATGTGCTTGTCCCACTTGGGTGTTTTTAGTAGGAGCTTTTATCAATTTCCGCTTCTTAACGTGACAGCTTCAAGTTTAGTAGACCTATTTCTGTTGCCCTAGATCGAACGACACAAAATTGAAAATATATACAGCTACCTCGCTGGTGTTGCCTGTTGATAATGGCGCTACTTTGAATTTCATTATTGATATCGGTTCTCCAAACTTGACATCAGCAGTACCAATATCCATCAATGATGTTGTATTGTTCTGAAGGGCAGACCGGACGAAACATCACAAGACCGCCATCTTCGTTACGGGGACCAACGCGAAGAGTGAACTCGCATGACAATCAAACTTGATTTTATCACCTTTAAAATATTTAGCAACATAATCCTGGACACGATCCCAACACACAACAAACTCATACAGCGTTGATGAGGGATGTTACCACAGACATAGACTCCAACACGACGACATGAAATATACAACACAAAAGTGCTGCCTACCACGCCGCCATCTTGGGGACATACACCATGGCGACCATACGTCCGGATTTGTCCGGCTTTCCAGTCAAAATGAAGCATCCGGCCGGCTTTTTTTTTTAAAAATTGCGATTTGTCCGGCTTTTAAACAAAATTAGAAAAAGAAGAAAAGAATCTAATTTGTTTATTTTAATGCGAAAATAAATTAAAAAAGAATCGAAACTTGGTAAAATTTCGTCAGGTTGACTTCATGACTCAGAAATAGCCAAACAATTTTCGTGTGCAAGGACTAAAACTGAGGCTATTGTTACATCCAGGGCCGTAGATAGGACTTAATTGGGGGGGTTAATACACCATTTTTTTAAATGCACTATTTTGGTACCCGTACAGTATAATCCCCCCCCCCCCCCCCCCCCGTATCTACGGCCCTGGTTACATCCATTATAGCAAAACACTCTGTAAAAATGATTTCGAAAGCCATAAGCAAAAATGTTGCTTGTGTGGCCATTTCAACTGATGGCAGCAACCACGGATCAATAAAAATGTTTCCCATTATTATTCAATACTTCGATTGGAAAGCAGGTGCGATGCAATTAAAGTTGCTTGACGTGGATAATAAAACTAATGAAACTGTTGAAACAATTTCACAATATATATTCGAAACACTGAAAAAATATGGGTTGACAGAAAAGTGCATTGCATTTTCTGGAGAAAATTGCAACACCATGTTTGGAGGTATCCGTGGATATGAAGGAGGTAACAATGTGATTGCAAAATTGAAGTCTTCCTTGCAACAACAAAAAATATTAGCTGGAGTTGGCTGTCCTGCACACATTTTAAATAACTGTGTGCATAATGTAACTGAAAAAAATGGATATAGACATTGAACACATGATTTGTAAAATATACCAATATTTTCATATACACACCACTCGTATGGAGGCTTTGAAAGAATTATGTGAATATGTGGAAATTGAGGAGAAACAGCTGTTGTCCCATAGCAAGACTAGGTGGTTGTCACTATTCCCTGGCATTAGGAGAATGATAGAAATGTATCCTGCTTTGAAATCAGTTTTCTTTTCATTCTCTAATGGGTATTTTCCTCACCAACATAGAATAAATAGAAAGAGAATGCAACTCTACTGTGGAAGTTTTTAACTATGTTAAAAATGTAATAGATATTTTAAAACTCAGGATGAGTGAAGAGTTTGTGCCCATCAAAGTACAATCTATTGTTTGAAGAAAAGCAAAAAAGAAGGACTATCATGTGATAAGTTTTTAGAGGAAAACAAAAGTCTATATGGCAATTGTATCGAATACCTTGAGGCAGAGGTGTCCCTAAAGTACTTGGCACCCGGAGCAGATGTTACACGTGACACCCTGTCGTAAATTTATTTTTGAGAGAAAGAGTCTAGAAATAGTAGTCCGGTTTAGAGTGTAGAATGATGATGAAAACTCAGTGATAGAAATGTATAGATTAAATATGATGCTCCACAGAGTGCTGGAGGAGAGTAAAGACAGACTTATTTACGACAAATCGTTTCTCTCAATCTTCTCTTCCACTCTCCTGGTCAAACAATTATTTGCCAGTTTTCCAGACACACTTCTGCGCTCACACCGATTCGGTGCTTCAAACACTCAGACGACGTGGTGTCGTAGATTTCCGATAGGAGAATTAAGACTAGGTTTGGTCCCTTCTGAATAGGTTTGAATAGGTGATAGACTCAGTGAGAGTTAGTGAAAGGTAATAGAATTTCCACACACGTGAGATGATAGATTTGATATAGTGGCTGTCTCTGAAAGCGAAAAGAATTCTTCTCTCTCTCACCTATCTTCTACAACAGTTGTTACAGCGTCAGACAGACTACACCAATATACATATTACGTATATTTCTATCACTCACAGGCACGCACATACACGTGACGACAGGTAAACACACAGACGTGGGAAAACTATAACAATGATATATATCTTATCTAGAACGAGCTGACCAAACATGATTATTAAGTTCAAGAGCGATTTTATTATCAGGAAAAATCGGCTCACAACATCAAAGAAAGTACATCAAGGAAAATACATATACACATAGTCATAAAAAATCAAGGAAATGTTGCAAGGATGATAGCCCCGTTATAGTGTTAACTCTAGGTTTAGCCCGGCCCCGTTAAGAGAACAGATTATGGCGCCCGAGTCACAGATACATAGGGTTTGAGTCTAAGAGTTGTCTTTGTTTTATCTCGTAATTATATGCACAGAGTTTGAAAAAAATCTGATTTAACCTAAGACAAAACACAAGAACTCTAGCCTTAGCAACAAATTATGCAGATTGAAAAAAAATTAGGACAGCAACAGGGTGTCAAAGATAAAATAGTGAAAAAATATCACTCAAACCAGCGTACACTCATTCATTCCGCCATGGCTTCTCACACTGGTACTCACGACTTTGCTTGCTGCCTCTTGGAACACATTGATTTTAGATTTTCACACAGACTCAAAAAATGCAGTCTTCTGCCAAGAAGTCCCCAGTTCCAAAAGACGTATTTAACTTGGAGTCTCCGGGAACGACTACTTGGGTATGCAAATTTGTTCAAATGTCTGATTAAGTCACCTAACAATTATTCCAGGCGCGGGAGTTAGCAGAGCACAGTGTCAATAGCGTAGGTTTCTAAAAAAATGATGAATGTCAGGTCGGTGCCTTCCCTCAGTATAGGATTCACTTTAGTCACACCACAGATTTGTCCACAAGATATAATCTAGTCGGGAAATGATTGTTAATATTCACGCCACCAGGCAGCAAATTATATAGAGTTTCTAGAAGAAATTAAGTGCTGGCTCCAAGGTCCAGTATTTATCATTACAGTCTTTGAAAAACCGTTATAGGGATATTAGTATTTCTGTCTAACTTGCACCGTCAGATCAGTGTTACTTGAGAAAACCCACGTGGTTCAAAATAAGGACTGTCTATTTCTTCACAAGTATGGAAACTACTACTAGGTGCTGGTAAAGTTAGGGTCACCCCAAAACTTTCACTGTGTGGAGGAAAAATAACACATATAATATAATAAACAGAATCTGTACTGGTTAAAAACTTACATTAAACTTGCAAGCAGAGAGCTTTGCTTATCATTTAAACTTCCCGTGACGTAAGTTATATTTAAAAATCAGCAATCCTCATAAATTAAGAACACGTGCGTATTCCGTCACCATTCATGAGGCTGGATTCTAGAGTTTATACGTTAGTTTAGAAAAATACACTCGACTGAGTATTAGCAGTTAAATTAAATTTATAAATAGCTACAATTGCCGTTATAAGCTAGAAATTTTAATTTTTAGTCTGCTTTCCACTGAATGCTTCCCTAGAAAATATAATAGCCTAC
Source organism: Oreohelix idahoensis (assembly GCA_024509875.1). Classification (NCBI taxonomy): domain Eukaryota; kingdom Metazoa; phylum Mollusca; class Gastropoda; order Stylommatophora; family Oreohelicidae; genus Oreohelix; species Oreohelix idahoensis. Next base: position 138,494 of record JAMPIV010005723.1, on the reverse strand, counting down.
CACTTTATTTCTCTTCTGCGCTAAAGAAATAGATTAAAATGAATTAAGCGATTTAACACTTTAACACTCACAAAATCTATATATCTATCATATTAATTACCTCAACCACAGAATTACAGGTAGTCGCACAACTTAAGAATAAAAATGCTGAAAATATTTCTGGAAGTCTAGAAGTTCGACAAATTGCCGAAACAAACTGAGATCTTCGCTAACAGCTATTCTGTTTTCGAGCGACCTATCTACTGTGGAGTCTATGAGCGAGAATGAAATTAAAGTTTCAAACTTGGCCAATATCTTAAAATCAGACAAAGGGCCCAAACTTATTTCGCCAAGCGAAATTATCTCCCCTACTCCCAACATTTACGTCCGCTTAACGCGTGTCGTAACTGTCACCTACTGACCACGATGTACGCGTGTCAGTTTCAAATCCCAGACAGCCTGACTCCATTTCAGGGCAGTTTTCACACTACAGCTGACCATGGCCCAAGTGAGCGCCGTGTCAGTTTGGGATTTTCCGACAAATGTCTGGATACTGACTGGTGCAGATGTAAAGTATCACACCTCACCGGGACTAATGCCGAGAAGAAGCTCGCGCGCTCGGTGAGAATGTAGACGATTTGCTACGTCCTATGTTCAGCGAACCGACTTATCACGCCTTCTGACGCCCTGCAGCCCTGACATCTACGTAATATCGTCCTAGCGCGATTCTCAGTTTAAGAGAAAGGAAAACAGGTAAAGTTTGCGAATTATATGAAAATAATATTCGCAAAACGAATGGATGAAAAATATACAGGAAAAAAAGAAATACAGAGATAATAAAGAGAGAATTTTATGTGAAAGAATAGGAAGAAGATGTAGGAAATTAAATGAATATAAACCCTACGTGACAGAGCCTCCCCCCTTTAAGATATGGAAGCACTCCATGTCTACGTTATGGAGTTTAATTTCCTATAACCGTAGCTTCGGGGTGTCTGTCCTCTTCCCTCTCATCTTCTTCCCCCTCCATCTCTGTCCAATTCCTACTCAAGTCCACTCCTCAAAGTTTCCTTCCCCCGGAATGTCTCCCATGCGCGCTTGAAAGAGCGTCGCCGCTTCTGACATTTTTGAAAGATTTCCTGTGATAGCGGTGGAATATCCCTGCCACTATCATCATCTTCGTCAGTTTTGGCGATCGTCAGGAGATGGTCGGAGGTTGGCACTGGTTTTTCCAAGTATCTCTTTAAGAGATTTAAATGGAAAACCTTCTCCTTTCCTTCAATAGAGATCTGGTAGTTAGCCTTAGAAATCTTTTTCAGGACGGTAAACGGCCCTTGCCATCCGATCTTCAGTTGGTTGTTCTCGGTAGGGAGTAACACACCAAAACTTTCTCTCCTGCTTCCAGTTCTCTCTCTTCCGCGACTTTCCTGTATCGGTTAGCGTGCTTTGTGCGAGCTCGCTTAAAGTTAGTCGTTGCTAGGTCCCACCCTAGTTTCAACCTTTCCTTTAAAACCGACACATATTTACTTGCTGAGACGACTGTCTCATCCGCCTTCTCGTCTGTCAGAGACTGAAGTAAGGCTTCAAGCGGGCCCTTAATGGGTCTGCCAAATAAGAGTGTAGCTGGCGGAAATCCTGTGGAAGTATGAGGAGATTCTCTGTAGCCAACTAATGCTGCAGGAATACAGAGATCCCAATCTTCAGGTTTCACTTGTGCCAGCTTACTTAGCATCATGGTGAGGTTTCCATTAGCACGTTCCACGAGCCCATTTCCCGCCGGAGTATATGGCTTAGTGTGGATGTGTTGGGTCCTCAAGATCTTAACGATCTCATCCATCAACAGGTTTCGGTATGGAGATCCATTATCCGTCAACACTTGCTGAGGGAATCCCAACCGAGTGAAAATCTGCACGAGGGCTTCTGCGACATGCTTGGCATCTGCGCATGTTAGCGGGATAGCTTCTGCCCATAAAGTGCATGTATCGACTAAGGTCAGGATGAACCTGTTCCTTCTTTTAGTCCTTTCGAAAGGCCCTAAAATGTCGATCACAACCCGTTCGAATGGTGTTCCCATTATTGGCATTTCACCCATGTAACTGGGGGTGCCCGTTGCTTGGGTGGCACACGTTGGCACTGGGCACAGGATTTGACATATCTGATAATATCAGTATTTACTCCTGGCCACCAATAATGAGTGGTTATACGTTGGTTTGTGGCGTTCTGTCCCATATGTCCGCTAAAGGGAAGAGAGTGCCCCATTTCTAGGATTTGGCTTCTGTACTGTTTCGGTACTAGGAGCTGGTTGTAACCTTGGTCAGGCTTGCCCGTTCTCCGATAAAGTACGCCATCCTCAGAAAAAATGTCCCCGTGCTGTTTTGGGTTCCTTAGCCATGGGCAGTTTCCTAAAGCAGGGTGCCAAAGTAGGGTCCTTTTATTGCGCTTTCTTTAAGTTCCATAGGTAACAAATTAGGCGCAGGCTCCCGTTCCTTCTTGGTTTGCCCTCTTGTAGTTACTGCTGCCACAATCGGCTCTTCCGGTTCCCAATACACACGTATCTCCCGCCAAGTATGACTGGGTAGATGGGATCATCCATAACAGCCGCTTTGATCACACCTCTGACAAAGTCAGAGTGTATCTCCACCAATGCGATGGGAAGCGCTGTAGGTGCATCACTCTTACGAACTCCACAAAGTTTGACGGTCTCTCCTGTCTCTTGACCGGGTTTAACCAGGTTTTTGGCAACAATGCAATCATAAGAAAGCCCCGTGTCAAATAAGCAAGAAGTTTGAGAACCGTTCAAAGTAACAGTACCTCGCGTTGAGGGTCTATCCCCAACAGGTTGGGAATCACTGTCAATAATTCCGCCTTGCGAGACTGTCAATAAGCATCCGATGCGTTTAGGCTCGGTGTGCTCGGTCTGATCATATGTCCCGTGCTCAGGGGTTCTCCCTTTGCCCCCTTGTCCTTTCTGGCTACGCTGCCATGTAGGGCGGTCGGGTTGATCAGACTGTTTGGGGTGGTTGGGGTACTTGTTCTTGTAGAACTTGGATTTTTCAGGAGGGGGGTTTTGAGGTCCAGTTTCTCTCTGTGGTTGTTTTGGTTAGAAGCCTGAGAAGATTGCTCTAGGTTATGTTTTCGAAAATGCTCCTCTGTCGGTTTCCGCTTTGTGGCCGGTAGTTCAGCCAGCCCATTGTGATAACGCTCAGACTTTTCCAAAATGTCTTCAAGTTTTTCTGCCCCCTGCTCAGCGAGAAATCTCCGGGTATCCGCAGACAAAGTGTTCTTTATTTGTTTGTTCAGTTAGAACAAGTTCCTCAAGACCTTCATAGGTAGAGGGGAGCTGCGAAAGCTCAAGGCACTTTGTTAGATATCCCTTAAGACGAGATGAGAACTGGTGACAAGTTTCAGAATTCTCTTTCCGGCTGTTGCGAAACAGTTGCAAAAACTTGCGAGCGTTCATTTCAAAGCGCTCCAGTAACGCTTTCTTCAACACATCGTAGTCGTCTTGTTGGCTACTTTCCAGCTTAGAATAAACATCATAAGCAGAACCTTTTAGGGCCTGGGGAAAGTTTCATATTCCAACGCGACCTCTCTAAAACCCGTACAGAGTTGCAATTTTTCTCAAATTTTTTTCTAACCATGTGTGTCAATCTTCTCATTTGGACAAGGAAAAGATTCAAGAGTGAAAGACATAGCATTTAGTTGAAGAGATTGAGTGTTAGCAGGGTCAGTTAAGGAAGAATGAGGAGAAGACTCTCCATTGCTGGAGGTAGAGGCACAGCACCACCAACCCGACTTTTGGAACTCTAGAGTTTAAGGTATCGCGCTCTCTATGACAATGTCTGTCTCTCGATTCTTCATCTAAGCTGTCTCTCCTTTTCAGTGCTTCTAGTGCTGTCTCTCTCCTTCCCATCTCCTTATCAGTTGCTCGAATTGCTGTCCTATCCTTTCTTCATCCTCAGTGACTGCTTAGCAATCTGCGGAATTAGCCATTTCCTCTTCCTCTAATTCACTTTCTTGGGACTGCTGTAAATCTTCGGCGGCTTTTTCTTTCCTCCTTAGCTTCTTATGTTTGTTGAGGCTTTAGCCTTCTTTTCCTCTCCGCATCATATTATCTCTCTCAAGTTCGTCCCTGACAAAAGCTTTCGCTTTTCTTCTCCTTCCAGTCCCTCCTCTCTCTCGCTTTCGTCCCTGAGAAGTTGTCTAAGCTTTGCCCTCTCGGCCATATTATGTCAGTGACTGAGACTAGTGTGAGATAGATTAGAAAATATAGGAAAAAGGTGATAACCTGGTTCCTACCACTTACGAGAAAAAAAAAATTACCAAAAAACAGAAAGATGATATCCTTAACCCTGGTGATACCTCCTCCAAAATAAAAATCTAACTATCGCTGCTATTATCGGCAATTAAAGCATGCTCAATGCAAAACCACGACTACGCCAATAAAAACTAAATGGTAGTTACTAGAAGATATATTACTTTGAAAAATAAGTGTTGCCTACAGTGGAAAAAGCAAAAAGAATATTGCAAAAAATTAAAGAGAAAAAATTAAATCCTCTTAATTTTTAAAAAATCCACTATAAGTTCGCCCCTGAAGTCAGATCGGGTAAGGGAGGGGAGGGAAATTAATATCTGGACAAAAAAGTCCGAAACAACAACACTCCTCCTTAACTTAGTTCAAAACGCCGTTCTGCACGCCTAGTACCAGTGAATTGTTATTTATCACACCACTTTACCAGCATTTAGTATTACAATCAGCAGTTAACATATATCCCGACAAAATCAACCTGTAACCAAAATGTATATTATTCAAAGATGCTGTGGAAAAAAAAAACTTATTAGTTTGTGTGGTCAGCACGCCCGTAAATAATCAGATCGCTAGTCTAGGGGGTAAATTATTTATTTTAAAAAGATACACAAAAGCAATCATATCACCCCTGACATCCATCACACTCTTACTCTATATCAGAATACAGAATCTTAAGTACAAAATCCAGATAGACGAGTCCACGTTTGTCGTACTCGTCTTCCTATTCTAAGTTCAAAGACCGGAAACGAGCCCTCATTTGTCGTAGATTTCCGATAGGAGAATTAAGACTAGGTTTGGTCCCTTCTGAATAGGTTTGAATAGGTGATAGACTCAGTGAGAGTTAGTGAAAGGTAATAGAATTTCCACACACGTGAGATGATAGATTTGATATAGTGGCTGTCTCTGAAAGCGAAAAGAATTCTTCTCTCACCTATCTTCTACAACAGTTGTTACAGCGTCAGACAGACTACACCAATATACATATTACGTATATTTCTATCACTCACAGGCACGCACATACACGTGACGACAGGTAAACACACAGACGTGGGAAAACTCTAACAATGATATATATATATATATTAGAACGAGCTGACCAAACACGACGATTATTAAGTTCAAGAGCGATTTCTTATTATCAGGAAAAATAATCGGCTCACAACATCAAAGAAAGTACATCAAGGAAAATACATATACACATAGTCATAAAAAAATCAAGGAAATGTTGCAAGGATGATAGCCCCGTTATAGTGTTAACTCTAGGTTTAGCCCGGCCCCGTTAAGAGAACAGATGATGGCGCCCGAGTCACAGATACATAGGGTTTGAGTCTAAGAGTTGTCTTTGTTTTATCTCGTAATTATATGCACAGAGTTTTGAAAAAAAAAATCTGATTTAACCTAAGACCAAAACACAAGAACTCTAGCCTTAGCAACAAATTATGCAGATTGGAAAAAAAAAATTAGGACAGCAACAGGGTGTCAAAGATATAATAGTGAAAAATATCACTCAAACCAGCGTAAACACTCATTCATTCCGCCATGGCTTCTCAACTTACTGGTACTCACGACTTTGCTTGCTGCCTCTTGGAAGCAACACATTGATTTTATTAGATTTTCACACAGACACCCAAAAAAAAATGCAGTCTTCTGCCAAGAAGTCCCCAGTTCCAAAAGACGTATTTAACTTGGAGTCTCCGGGAACGACTACTTGGGTATGCAAATTTGTTCAAATGTCTGATTAAGTCACCTAACAATTATTCCAGGCGCGGGAGTTAGCAGAGCACAGAGTGTCAATAGCGTAAGGTTTTTAAAAAATATGATGAATGTCGTTAGGTCAGGTCGGCTGCCTTCCCCTCAGCTAAAGTATAGGATTCACTTTAGTCACACACAGATTTGTCCACAAGATATAATCTAGTCGGGAAATGATTGTTAATATTCACGCCACCAGGCAGCAAATTATATAGAGTTTCTAGAAGAAATTAAGTGCTGGCTCCAAGGTCCAGTATTTATCATTACAGTCTTTGAAAAACCCGTTATAGGGATATTAGTATTTCTGTCTAACTTGCACCGGTCAGTATCAGTGTTACTTGAGAAAACCCACGTGGTTCAAAATAAGGACTGTCTATTTCTTCACAAGTATGGAAACTACTACTAGGTGCTGGTAAAGTTAGGGTCACCCCAAAACTTTCACTGTGTGGAGGAAAAATAACACATATAATATAATAAACAGAATCTGAACTGGTTATAACTTACATTTAAACTTGCAAGCAGACGAATAGCTTTTGCTTATCATTTTAAACTCTCTCCGTTACGTGACGTAATGTTATATTTAAAAATTCAGCTCAATCGCTCATAAATTAAGAACACGCAGTGCGTATTCCCGTCACCATTCATGAGGCCTGGATTCTAGAGTTTATACGTTAGTTTAGAAAAATACACTCCGACTGGAGTAGTAATTAGCAGTTAAAATTAAATTTCATATAAAATCGCTACAATTGTCGTTATAAGCTAGAAATTTTAATTTTATTCTGCTTTCCACTGAATGCTTCCCTAGAAAATATAATAGCCTACCACTTTATTTCTCTTCTGCGCTAAAGAAATAGATTAAAATGAATTAAGCGATTTAACACTTTAACACTCACAAAATCTATATATCTATCATATTAATTACCTCAACCACAGAATTACAGGTAGTCGCACAACTTAAGAATAAAAATGCTGAAAATATTTCTGGAAGTCTAGAAGTTCGACAAATTGCCGAACAAACTGAGATCTTCGCTAACGGCTATTCTGTCTTTCGTTCTTCGAGCGAACCTATACTCTACTGTGGAGTCTATGAGCGAGAATGAAATTATAAGTTTCAAACTTGGCCTAATATCTTAAATCAGGACAATCAAGGCCCTAAAACTTTATTTCGCCAAAGCGCGAAACCTTTATCTCCCCTACTACCCAACATTTTACGTCCCGCCTTATAACGCGTTTCGTCGTAAACTGTGCTCACTCTACATGACCACACGATTTGTAAACGCGTGTCAGTTTCAAATCCCAGTACAGCCTGACACTCCATTGTGCAGGGCAGTTTTTTGTTTACTACTACAGCTGACCCATGGCCCAAGTGAGCGCCGTGTCAGTTTGGGATTTTCCAGACAAATGTCTGGATTACTGACCGGTGCAGATGTAAAGTATCACACCTCACCGGGACTTATATGCCGAGAAGAAGCTCGCGCGCATCATCGGTGAGAATTGTAGAACGATTTGCTACGTCCTGTGTTTCAAGCGCGAACCGGCAGACTTATCACGCCTTCTGACGCCCATGCATGCCCTCTGACACTCTATCGTAATTATTCGTTCTCCTACGACGCGATTTATCAGTTTAATCGAGGAAAGGAAAAAAAGCGTTATAAGTCTTGCGGAAATTATATGGGGAAAATAATATACGCACTAATATACGACAATGGATGAAAAAAACATACTACAGGTAAAAAAGATGTCAATTACAGGAGTTGAATTAATTAGACGAGATTTGGTTGGAAAGATTTGGAAGTAATGTGTAGGAAATTAAATGAATATAAACCCTACGTGAACCAGTGGATTACAGCTTATTATTAAACATGATAGGGATAATTTTTGGGCTTTTTGGGTATTCCAACACAGTTCCCGATTTAAGTTTATGATGTTTTATTTACCTTAAAAATAAATTCACAAAAAACCAATATTCAAGTGTTACATACAAAATTATCATTAAGTACACAGGAAAATGCAAATAACAAGGTAGGGAAGGATGAAGAAGATTGGTGGCGACTAAGCCCTTCCCGCTTGTATTAGACAAAGATAAACACAGTCTCAAGATAGATTAGTTATCAGGAGCATAGGACAAGTTAAACAAAATCGAACAGTAGAAAAAAAATAAGAAAGAAATCTAAAAAAAGGTGAAAAAAAGATTAGTTCATGGTATGTTACGACAAATAAATAAAAAAAAATAATATCCACTAGGGTATAAAATTGTAAATAAAGCAAAAAGAGAAGAAAGGAGTGAGAAATGGGATGATACATTTCAGAGTTTCAAGGGCAACATTTTCCAAACTATTTTGAACGCCGTGCGATATAAATAAAGTAACGTTAATACAAACCAGGTATGCATATAGAAAACAATATATGTATTTGTTGTTGAAGGTAAAACGATGAGTAGTATTAATACAATTTTTATAGTACATTAACGCACTCAATCTTAAGTGCAAGTAAATTGAAACAGTTTCAATAATATGATATTAATAGCAAAGAGTGCTAGAATATTTAAGTGCTACAATTACTCTAGAATGATAAAACATTAAAAAAGGCTTGAGTGTGCGTAGACTTCTAGACATTTAGTAAAGCGTGTCAAATATGCTACCAGTTTTAAATAGAGTTAATTTACTAAAGAGTTGTGGATCATTCATCCGCTTACATAGCGAATGGGAATTGAAAGTTATATGAGAGATCTTATAGAATGCATTATATTTTGTAGCTAGAAGTATTGTATGGAATTAGACTGTTGGCAGTTTAAAACGGTTATGAACTAATGTTTTAATCTCATGGTGATTTGCAGCCTAGGTTTTAGGTTATTGTCGTGTTACTAAAGATATATTTAATCAGGGAACAGACTGTTACCGGTGTATGATTTTGTTAAATCGCGCCAGTGAGTTAGGATAGGAGCAGCAAGTGTTAACAGTGAGCAAATTATTAAGTAATTGGTGTGGTTTCAGTCTAGGTGGATTTGTGGGTATTTAATATCGCTAATAGATTCATATAAATATAATTATTTGTGTATATGTAAATCCATACTCGCTGAATATGTTCCATCTGTGGTATTTATTTAATTATCAGATTGTTGGGGCTGTAATTTGATTGATCCCCGATTTAGACAATGTATGATCGTTTGTGCAGTTGACTTTTTAATGGCGAATTATTGTTTAGCTTTGCGCCGAACAGTGGATACCTAGATACAGTTTGAGTTGATTTTGTAGATTTCTAAAGGGATTCGCCTGTAGTGTCACGTATATGAGAAGGACTGTTTTGGTGATAGTTTTAGTATTTCCTGTTTATGTTATGCTAGTGAAATAGATATTTATTTGTTATTGTGTCTTCATCATTGTAGAAAACGTTGTTTGCAACCTTAGTATACGATTTGAAACCGACCATACTGTCTCTAAAGTGTTACTTTTATTTTTTTTTTGTCGTGCAAAGAAATAATCTGGAGTTTAACGTTTTGAGTTTTGCATTTATTACATGCTCGTTTATAAGATTGTTTGATTGCCATTGATTTTAGGACGTGGTATGTCAATGTTTTTTATATTATTTATGTAAGTAAATTGCGTGATTATTCTAGTGAGAAGTTATATCAAATTGAATTATAATTAGGGGATAATATATTGTAATTTTATTAATAGGTTTTTTATTAAGTTAAATTATAATTTACCAGTTGTAATACTGGGAAGTCCAGGTGAGGTTAACTCTAGCAAGATTTATCGAAATAGTCGACTAGTGCTTGTGTAGGTTCTTTAGTTATGGTTGAGGTAGATGTGTAGTTAGAGTGTATCGTTTATAGGATTTGAAATGATGCTCTTATTGATGAGGTGGATTGGCAGGGAGGTGTGGGGAAAAGAGAAGAATTGGGTAGCTCTGTGAGATGGTGTCTTCTGTACTGGACGGTATTATTGGTATTGGAGAGGTGTGGAGTGCCTTGACTTTATTGATGAAGCCGCTAGTGAATAGGATCGCGTATCTTCGATAACGAGTGAAGTGTCGGTCATTTGCTTTTTCGCTCCGCCGTTAGCTACTAGCGCTGAGATGTTTGAGATTCCGATAATGCTATTATGATGATGTGGGATGACGTTTAGCATTCTGTAGTTTCACATGGCATACCAGGACTAGAGTGGTATTGTTGTTTTTATGCCGCGTTATCGTAATTTAGTTAGGTGTAGTTATATTGCTAATCGTTATGTTGTCTTTATATGATCTCGTGCAGCTCTAGCCTCATAAGGATTTTTGGACTATAGGATGTGGTCTGTTGTTAGGCTTTAATCCGTTTCGCTGTTATGTACTACACGGCTGATTCATCTGCAGAAAAAGTGAAGGTACTCGCAACATTGTTTTGGAAGTGTGGGTTCATCTATGTGTGGGTGTAGGGGATGTAAAAAGTGCCTTTACAAGGGTACATCGTTGAGTATTCATGATTTGTGTAAAATGTGTCATGTGTTTGTGGGAAGTAGCACGTTACTGTCACTAATGTGGAATAGAATAGTGAGGTTTTGAGGAACATGAAACCATTTATGTGTAAGGTGGTTTCATTGTTTTTTACTATGGATAGACGTCGTTCTTTTTTTGCGTGGTTCCTTATATTTATTTTGAGAGAGTATCTGATAATGATACAGTTGTACTTTAGGGTGGAATATTGTAGAATACTATCTGATAGGAATGATTGAGTTTTTTTATAGAATGAATGTGGGTGATAGCTATTATTTTGGGAGTGTTATCGCATGATTGTGGTCAATATGATTTTCCGTGAATAGAAGTTGTTAGTAGATGAGCCGGGTAATTTTTCTTACAGATAGGAGGTGTGTGGTGTTATTGGAGAATCTGCATCCAGCACCTATGAATATCGTAAGCCATGAAATTAAGTGTTTATGTTGTTTTGTTACTCATTTAAGTGGAATAATGTGCACCGTTGTCATGTTATTTATGCTTTGTTGTACATCTCCGCTAATTGTTATCATTCATAATGTAGCGTATATACGGTATTAGTGCGGCAGAGTGAATTCTCTGATTAGTAGATGGGGGTCTAGTGTGTATTTGATGAAGAGTGTAAAATTTCCATAGATCGCAGCAGACTAATGATGTTGACTGTATTTGACCAGGATTACATCGCTAAAGGGACCAGTACTGGAATATATTTTATTTAGATGCGTTGGTATGTGTAGTGTTGATGGTATGTTTTTTGGTCAGTTGTCTTGTGTCAGTTTGGAGACTTGTTGGTGGTTTTTTATTATAGGATGTGTGGAGAATTTGTTTTTTTTACTCCGTTAGGGTAGATAAAGTGTGATTGTGATGACTTCAGCTAGTGTTCCGATTAGGAAGCGAGTGTAGGTATTATACTGCTATAGGATATAGTTTGTGGTAGTTGACTACGAGCAGCGTTGTTTCGTGTGTGTTTGGTATGTTTTCCTTGTGAACTCAATGGTAGAATTTATTCGTATTAAAGAGAGTTGTGATGTCCTGATTCCTTGTATATGTATAATATGAGAAGATGCTATGAAAGTATGTGGGTTATTGAGTCATGTTTTTTAGGGAACGGTTTAAACGGATCCCTTGCCATCCGTATGCTGAGAGTTTTTACAATTTGCTTATCAGGATTGTTTAAGATTAGTGGTTCACAAAACTTCTATCATAAGCTACTCTAGTTTGCCTATGTCTCTCTCATAAGTGTTGCTGAGTCCGTGTGGACATAGATATCCTTCTGTATCTCAATTGTTTCTAGTCCAGCCACGGCCGAAGCTTTTTCTCTGATTACTTGCAGGGATGATATATATTGAAAGGGGGGGGTCCCCCCCCCCCCCCTTGGCGGGTAGCTAGTAGATCCCATCTTGGCGTCTGTATTAGAGGATTCGTCTTTCCTGACGTGCTCTCTAGGTTGTAAGTCATTTTCTCTTCTTGGCAGAAATAGTTTGAAGGATTTTCATTTGTAGTGTCTGTCTGTGTTGCGTCAGCTATGTTTGGGTGTCTTAGTGTGAGTTCTATATTACTTGTGAATGGAATGAGTAGATAGTTTACTTAGATTTGCGATGACGATTAAGGCGGATGTTGGGGTTAGATGGGGGTGGCTTGGGACTCCATAGTAGACGTGTGATAAGGAGATTTTAGCATCGGCTCAGAGTGTTATTTTCCAGTAAGCCGTAGTTATGCTAATGGTGGATAGGAGGATCTAGTCTGGCAGCTAATAGAGGCTTATGTGCCGATATGTTATAGGTGGTTTAGGTATGTTTTTTGTGAGGCGTATTTTGTTTTGGGGGAGTTTGTTTTGTTTCAATTATGATCCGCATTAGCTTTACGTTAACATATTTTTTGTGAGGCGGTAGGAGCGTACACTCATGTAAGAAGCACGTTGTCTCTACGAGGCACCATTTCCACTGGCCGGGATTGGTGTTAAGGGCGACTTGGTGTGGAGTATGTTTGGCCCTTCAAGATCTTAATAAGATCTTCCTCTCATTATCAGGCTACAGAGGATATTGGGATCCACATTGTGGTCTCGTGTCTTAAGATACGTCGTTGGCGGGATTCCCTACATCCTCGTGTAGCATGATTTATGTGGGTTTTGGCGCGATTAGGGGGCATTCATGCGTAACATGCTTGGAATCTGTGCATGTTAGCAGTTGATTAAGGCCTTCGGGCAAATCTCCTGTTGTGCAATGTGTCGACGTTAAGTGTCAGGATGAACCACTGTGATTTATTTTCAGGTCTTGTCCAGGGGTCCAATGTATGTCGCAAAGCAATTAACCGTTCATAAATGGACATTTGCCCCATAGGTTACTGGGGGGTGTCAAAGTGCTTTGGTGACTTACACCGTTGGACAACTGGGCGACTGGTGTGATCATCGTATATCCTTGTTAATGTCAGAGTTCAGTTTCTTGGGCATGAACCAATAGAGGTTTTTTTTTCGCTGAATTGTTGGGCTCGTTTTGGTCCATATGTCCCGCTATAGAGGGACAGAAGTGGGGCTCCACATTTGTTCTAAGGAATCCGGTTCTGTACGCGTCGGTACTAGGAGATGGTTAATTTGGCCCCCGTGTCCGGGTTGCGCGCGTTCTACGATACACAATATCGCCATCTTAGAAAGAGATGTTCTCCGGTTGTTGTTCGTAGGGAGGGTACTTAGCGTTTAGTTATGTGTCGGCAGTTTTTAAAGGCTGAGGTCTCAGAGTCAGGGATGCCTTTTGTGTTGAATCGCGACCTACTTCAGTTCGTTGCCCCCGGGCATAGCTAATAAGTTATGGTCGGAGAGGCTCCCGCACATCACCTTCTTTGGCATTTTGCCCTCTTGTGAGTTACACGCGTCGCAGAGGTCAATCGCTTCCTATGGTTCTAACCGCGATTAAAACTACATTATTTACTATACATCCAGGATAACTGTGGTGTAGATCTAGGTGATCAGATCTCATAATGGTCCGCTGTATATACACGCTTATGATACAAGAAGTCATGAGGCTGTAATTTTTCTACGCCAGGTGCAGATTAGAGGATGATGGGGGTGCGTCCTGGGTGCGTCTCTCTTAAATAATCCACTGTAGCTTTGCCGTGTTTCCTCTGTCTCTGAGTGGTTTTGACTCTAGGTGTCTAGCAACAAATATTACTCAAAACTAAATTTGAATCAGTGTTGTCGCATAGATGGAAAAAGTAGTTTGATGGGTGATTGGGTGACCATTCTAAAATTGTAGCCAGTTCCTCGAGTTGAGGGTCGGGTCTCCCAGCCCTTCAGGTTGAGAGTGTTCACTGTCATTTAGGACTCTACCTTATCGAGGCTGGTATGAAACGATCTCGACGCGGGTTTGGGACCGGTTTTGTTTTGCACCCTGAATACAGGACGTTCCTGCTGTAGGGGGTCTTCACCTTTTCTCCTTGACCTTGGTGGGCAGCGCTGCCACGTTAGGCTTGGTGGGTTGGATCTCAGAATTGTGTTTTTGTTAGGGGTGGTATCGGGGTTTTGTAGTTGAATTCTCGATTTTTCCTGGTGAGAGGTGCTCTGGGTTTTATTTTTCTCGTGGGTTAGGTAATTCGGTGAGTGGAATTATGAGGAATAGGATGATTGATCTGCTCTCAGAGATTTTGTCTACGAGATGGGGCCTCATTCCTGTGGGTTTTATCGTTTTGTGTATGGGAAGAAGTTCTCGGCTCCACTGCAGTTGGGTTTGATTTAGCGTGTCTGATCCTGCCTTGATGAGACTGTCCGTCAATAAGCCTGGTACTGCGCAAATGTTTCAGCCATCATAAATAATCTTATCGGGTTTGCGGGATGGGGTTGGGGGTTTGAACAAAGTTGGACCTTTATCTGTTTCCATACAAGACAAGTTCTAAGTTAGGGTCCTCATTCATATGTAAGAGGTGTTTAGTGTCAGAGTAATTCATATGCACTTTGTCAAATAGGGCCACCCGTGATGAAGTGAAGGGAGTTTAAAATACTGTGAGGGAGATGTTTCACCATGCTCTTCTATTTCCGGCTACTTTTTTGTTTACTAAACATTTGCAGAAAGAAATGTCTTCTGGGCGGTCAGATCTCTAAACGACTTCTAAGCTAAGGCCTTTTTCAGCATGTCGTAATCATTGTTGGTTGGTTCATATTACAGCTTGTTCTTATATACGTACTGTTAGCCTGTACTGTTCTTCAGTGTCACGTTTGAGAGTTTAAGTGGCCCCCGATGCTGGAACTCTCCATCAGATTTAGCGAGCCTCTCGAATTTTTCTAGATATCTGTCAATTTTTTTCATTGACTAGGAAAAGTCTAAGGCAAAAAGACATCGCAGTTAATTGGGCAGACTGAGTGGAGAGATCCATTGACTGCGACTGGGGCGAAGACGGCTCTCCGTTATTCGAAGTAGAGGCGCCCCGACTCTCTAAAGCCTTAAGCGCCAATTCATGCTGTCTTTCCTTGTCTCTCTCTCTCTTCACGTTGTCTCTCCTTCTCTCTTTCCCTGCGGGCGTCCATCTCTGCCTCAATTTTCTTCTGCTCCAATTGACGATCGTCCGCTTCTTTCTTCCTAGCTTCTGCCCTCTCTTCCACTTCCTTTTTCTCTTTTTCTTCTCTCAGTTGGTCCGCGTCATATCTTTCAAGTTCTTTGTTGACAAACAGGTTCGCGGCTTCTCCTTCTAATCCTGAGTCCTTCGCCTCCTGTCTCAAAATGGATCTTATCCTAATTCTCTCTGCCATACCAAAGAACTGGATGCTTCTAAGACTAGAGAATAGTAAGATGGAACAAGAAGGGGAAGAAACTCGGAACCGCTACGAGAAAAACCAAAGTAAAAATTTACTTAAGTTACCTCCTACCTTAAATGTGTTAACTTATCGCTGCTATTATTGTCACTTAAGACTCTTAACGCAAGCGACTATGCCACTAAAATGGTAAGTCACACTAGAAAAGAATCTACTCTTACTAACAGTAGAGAAAAATTTATATTAAAACAATTTAAAGAAATTTTTTTTTTTCTGAAATTTTAATTCTCCACTACAAAAACTCCCCCTGAAGTCAATTATATGAGAAGAGACAGATCACTCACACTCTATCTAGTTAGACCCAGACTTAGATCAGACTCAAAATATCTTTATCCCGGCTATGCGAATGCCTCAAATGTAGCTCAAGATGCAGAACCAGCCCACAAATATGTGTGCATCAAATATATCTCAAAATTATCCCGGCGAGCCAGACAAATATTGTCGTAAATTTATTTTTGAGAGAAAGAGTCTAGAAATAGTAGTCCGGTTTAGAGTGTAGAATGATGATGAAAACTCAGTGATAGAAATGTATACCAGTCTCAAGATAGATAGTTATCAGGAGCATAGGAAAGTTAACCCAACAGTGAATTTAATTACTCTGAAAGAGGTGTTACAATATTAGTTATGGTGGTAGACAAAAAAATACTGTTATCCCAACTGGTGTCTTCCCTTTACTAAGCAAAGAAAGAAAGGGGGGGGGGGGGATGAAACAGAGTTAACAAATTATCCCACTAAAGGAACAATGCCGGGTATACAGAAAACGTATTACCCGGTATGCAAGTTAACAAATGGTTTTTGCAAAAAAATAAATCTCCTGTCATTCATGCACACTGTGCGGATCCACACTCATATATACTCACACACTTACCGAGTTGCAGCATCAGACAATCCCTAGAATGATAAACACAGTGATTTACTCTTGACATGTGAAACTGTCTAGCACTTCTATGTCCCGCCCCAGATATTGCGAGTTTTTACTGAGAGCAAATATTTCCGCTTATCGCCGGACTTGAAGTTTAAAGAGTTCTTGTGTTTTATTATATAAAAGGAGTCTATGGGATGGCACTGACACAATTCAACACAGGGGTGAAAATGAGGTGATGGCAATATTCCTTCACTGCGTGATGACAGCAACTGACCGGTAAAGTTTTTTTAATCCAGTGAGGAAAAACTAGGCTCAGTCACAGTCAGGTAAATCGGTAATCTCTCACAATAGAGCAGTATATAAACTATCGCTACTGGCACTGTTCATCTTCCAGTTTATCTTACAGATTGTAATTTAATTTGATGATAATAATCAAATGATCTTGGGTAGGCTTTCTTTCATGTAATTATGTTAGCTAGGCCGCACCGGACCACCACAAGATTTACTTAAAAAAAATGTCTCATCAAACTCTCTGGAAGTTTAAGAACCGAGTATGGAAACTCTGAAAGATTTCGTTATTGCTGGGATTGCAAAAGGTGGTCAATCTAGAGAAAAAGATAGAAAACCCATAACAACATAATCATACTTTAAAAATCAAATAATCTTCTAAGCGCGCGATAAATTTCCCGTTAAGGCTATTATATATACGCTCGCGTATTTAATTATGTATTTAATAAACACTGCGCGAGTTCTAGTGGTTAAATCACACATCTATAAATATAGGACTTAACTAAATTTATTAATTATAAATTCCTTCGCGACTTTAAAAGTTAATTTAGGCATTAAACATCTATTATCTTTTTGGAAATAGTATAGCAGGTATATCATTACATTTACAACTGGAACTATTGAGACGGTTTAATTTAATAGGTTTAAATTAACACAAAATCCAATGAAATAGAATGAATGAACTAGACCACTGATCACTTTACACAATATATATATATATATATATATATATATATATATATATATATATATATATATATATATATATATATATATATATATATATATATATATATATATATATATATATATTACCGTTTTGCACAGAAATAGAATTCACTGCAAATATAAATGAAAATCCATGGGATAATCTAGCAAGATTTCAAATATCGCTAGTGCTTCTATCAAGTTCTGGCCAGCGAGTGATGAAGTGTATTTCTACGTGATCTGTATATCTACAACTGGAATGCAAGATGAGTGGGACATGAGAAACTTGACAGCCTTTTTGATTTCGGACGGATTTTGGGGATCTGACCGCCAGACCAAAGAGAGAAGCCGCCCTTGGCCTCTCGTATCTTCGCTTGCTGCTTGCGTCAGCTTTCCCCGTTCGCTCTGGCTGCGATCGGTTCCGTGCTTAACACCGAGATGCGAAATCGTTTCAGGGACCACTACTGTCTTTGATAGCATGCCGCCCGTCCATCCTGAGATCTCCACCAGTGTCTTTGATCTCGTGCCGCATACTAAATGAGTCCCGGTGGAATCGATTCGCTCTGGCGAAACGAAAAGTTACAACAAATGTTCAGGGGTTCTAATGTTTTGAAAAGCTAAAAGTCCCTTTAAATCATCCATCATATCAGGAAAAATCCACTTGTCGAACTAGACGTACGTCACACACCCCCATTCCACAAGAAAGAAATACACCAGTAAGTAACATTTTAACTGTATGTACTATATTAATAGTGTCTGATGGCACTCCCTTCCTGGCTGTCACCCGGGGCGGACCGCCCCCTCGCACGCCCCTTAGTACGCCACTGCCTTGAGGTATGGGTAAAACCTTTAGAGAGGCTTTTTTCTTTAATGGAAAGTCAGTGGACAAAGGACAGAAACCAATTCACGGTTGAATATATTAAAAGAATATTACAAGGTCAATACAATTGTAAGAATGTTTCATGTACAGAGTTCCATGAGTATTTAGTTGGAAATTCTGAGAATTTACTGAGAAAAATAATGTCAAGTGAAAAGTACAATGGTGAAGACTGAATATTAAGTGATATTGAAAAAATAATGCTTGACATAAAAATTATTAATTAAAACATGCATTTTATGAAGTTTTTAAAAAAATTGTTTTATTTTGTTGGAGCATTTCTATATATTTTATCATGACTCTTTACATAAGTGTATTAAATTAGTGAAATTAATGCGTCCACCTTTCCTTAAAAAGTGTCCTCCCTTGTCCTCCTGTCAACAAAAAAAAAAATATAGTCACCCTAACAAATACATACATACACAAATACATACCCAAAAGGCCCGAAGTAGTTGATGTTCCAGCAGACTGATGCATTGCGATTTCTTAAATCACCGTTATAGCGGTTTCCTAGTATAAATGTGTAATTGTCGTCTGTTTTATATGTGGAATCATATACCTGAAAAGATCGTTAAATTACTTTTAGAATGTTCTGGAAGCTGGTTGTTTATTGTGTATTAATTAGTCAATCCCCTTCAAGCATCGTCCTACAAGGCGACTAATTTGAGGCTGTGCATAGTTCTGGTAACATCATCATGTTAAACAATTTGCTACAGACACCACCACTACAAGAGCATAAGAATGCCTGGTGCAGGTTTCCTGTAAGGGGAGCTGCTCAAGTTCTGGTGCCATGATCCGTACGGAGCGCAAAGGAGGAAATAAGAATTAGTCAGTTCCTCGTTCTTTTTCTTTTGTCTTCTTCTTCTTCTTCTTCTTCTTCTTCTTCTTCTTCTTCTTCTTCTTCTTCTCGTTCGCTGTTGTTTAGTATATGTCTGCACAAGAAGTCCGGTTCTCTGGATGTATGTTGCTGTGGTTGAAAGTTCGTCAAGACTCCCAAACAGCTTTGTGTGGATGTGCGTCTCTGTGGGCCAATGTTCAGTCCGAAATTGACTAAGCATGTGGCAGACTTGCAGGATATGTTCGGCTATCTGTGCTGCCTGTCCACACGTGCATAGGGGTGATGTATAAGTGACTGTCCAGTCTGTTATGTCCTGTTCTAATACGGAACAGGATCACCTGTTTTGCTCGATCAAGATAGTGATAGTTGTCTCTTTGTTGGTCAATTTTCCTGATGGCCTTGATAAGGGTCTTCTTTTCCTGGAAGGTGATTGTTTGTTCTTTTTTGTTCCCGTGTTGCTCCCTCTTTTGTCTTATAACACTTTTAATAGCACTGACTCTTAACCTGTGGGGTACGCCTACCCAGGGAAAAAAAGGTTGGGGGGGGGGGGGGGGGTTTACAAGGAAGTGTGAGGGGTTTCTAAGAAAATGTATCGCAAACATTCTATCATTCGATACAATTCTAATGTTTAGAATCAAACTATATTCAAACTACAGTGACTGAAAAAAAAAAATTATTACACATACCTCTGACAATCACCAACTAACTTTATGGAACCATGAAACAACTGTAGAAAACCTGAACTTTTCTAAGACTGGCATTGGGCTGCCAAGAGTAGACATGCTCAGCAGCTTTGGGATATTAACAACAACAACAACAGTGATTGAAAAGACACTGCTTACTTACTTAGTCATTCCCCTTCTACCGTGAGGTGTAGAGGTTTGGAAGAGAGAGCGCCAGATTATCCTATCGGCTGTCTTCCTCATGGCCTGGTTCCATTCTAGTCCTCGGTCCTTCAAAGATTGTCTAATGTTGTCCTCCCAGCGGACTCTGGGTCGTCCTGGGGTCTGGATCCGTGGCTCTTTGTTTCCCATGCTTGTCGTGGTAGCCGATCTTCTCCCATTCTGCAGACATGGCCAAACCATCTTAGTTGGGACTGTTCTAGTTGGATCTGCAGGGGGTGGGATTTTAGGCCTTGGCGTATCGTCTGGTTGCGGACCATGTTACTTCAACCACCTTCCTCAGATACCTCATTTCTGAGGTTTGAATCTGGCTTTTATGGGTTGTAGTCATTGCCCATGACTCGCATCCATATGTCAAGACTGGGACATAGGTGGAGCGGTATACAGCTATCTTAGTTTTCTTACCAACCTCTCTCTTGCTGAGGAATCCTCGATTTATGGCCTGAAAAAGTCTCCCAGCTGCTGCTTTTCGAGTGGCCAACTCTTCTTTGATGCCTTCCTTTCGGTCTATAATAGCTCCGAGATATTTAAAGTGGTCGACCTGCTCCAGGACCTGTTCTCCCAGCTTAATCTGATGTCTTCTTTCTTCTCGTGATATCACCATGGATTTTGTTTTAGAGCTGCTTATGACCATCCCTCTCTTCTCCAACTCTTCCTTCCAGACTTGCAGGTTGGATTGGAGATGTGCCTCTGATTTGAAAAGACACTGCCCATGTTTGAATTGTTATTTCTTCACTCCTATTTAAATAAATATTACACACATAAAGGTATGTTTCAGGCACTCTGTGATGGATGAACAATTTAGCACTTTGATCGATCCACTTCATTCTCATCGGAGCCCCTCATTTCTTTTTCAATCTAACAACAACGTGGATTTCCCTCGTTTGCTAATTAAGCATGCACGTTAAACACGTGGAAGCCAGGGTTTCTCTTTCGCCATCTGTCTTAATTTTAATTTAGCCACGCCTACGGTCTTCTCTCAAGAGCCATTATAATTAGCAATCTATGAACCTGTTACTGTCATTTCTTCAAAAGGGGGCGAGGCTATGGGTTTTGTAGCTCGCTAAGAGAGAACAGGTCTGTAATTGCAAATAAAGGGAGTGTTAACCAATTACCGTTTCTCATCCTTTTGATCGCGCGGCCCAAGGGTCGTAAAAGCTCACAGAGTAAGACGGGATCAAAAGGTGCCGCTCGTCCGAGAACGGAATCTTCGAGCGGCGAGGGCGCTAAAAAGAGCCTTCATTCGCTATTCGAACGAAGAAATCTCTCAGAAACGGGCAGAGGTGTAAAATCTGACATGTAGCTAACGATTTCCATCCATTTAATATATATTGAAACCTCCTAAAATTCAAGTTGTCAGTTGCTATCAAGATTTCTGGAATGGTCTAGCTCGCATTTTTGGAGTCTTATTTATTGGATTTCCTATAGAAATAACGTGGAGATTTATTTTAGTTTCTTGATTTGCGGTAATAATATTATTAGCATTTAAGTGTTTTAACGTGTTAAGTTCATTATATTTCACTGGGATTTTTGTGTTAATTTAAACATATTAAATAAACATATAGCAAAGTTATCCAGATGTAAACGAAAATTTAATTACCCGTTATTTCCGAGTAAGAAATGCGTTAAATAATTACAGGCGCTAGGCGATCGAATTTGTTAAATAACAATTTATTTTTATTTCATCATGTGTAAATTCTAAGTAACTAATGTTCATAGCTAGTGTTAAAAGCGATATATATTAGCTAGACACTTGTGGTGTTTTTTAATATAAATAATTAAAAACCGGAGTGATTTTACAGGTCTTACCTAAACGCGGGTGTTAGAATATACTCGTAATTATAGTATGATTACCTGTTATCTATTCTCTTTTATATAGGTTGATCATACCTTTGCGATCCAGCGGTTCTTATAGAGATGTATAGTCAGATGTCTTATGGTATCCCAATTATATGTTCCTAAACATACAAACATTGTCGGTGGAAAAATCTGATGTTGGAGACACTTCGCGGTACACCCTCTCCATCCATGAGAGCGGTTAAATAACAAGAACACTTCAATGTTAAATTTTTTTAAATGTTAAACTGGAACGGGACTATGCCAGAAGATTTTTTTCCATCTTATCCATATAAATTTTCCTGGCCTGATGAGGCAGAACTTAACTTACAGCACTAATTTTCTTTAAACAAACCCATATGACAGTAACGTTTCCCTACCACCAAATTCTACAGAGAGAATTCACGGGTCATACTCGGCTATGTGCTTCCGAGAACAGTCTGGGAGTAACATTCTGCTGTTTTTTTCACATTCACTACGACAGAGAGAGTCATAGCCACAGGAGGCTTAGCCCACTCCGGGAAAAAAAAAAACTATATTAACTTATAAATTTCCAGGTCAGTGCCACCACCTAGAAAAACTTATCCCAAACCAATACCTGCAGTACAAAGAGGAATACCCAGGAAAAAATATAATCAACGCACCAATTCAGCGACTCCGGAAAGAAATAGCAGTTGCCTAGACGGAGATTCTGGGGCTGAACTGGACACATAATAGGACTCATAGTCTTAAATACAATGTGTTTGATAAATTCCATGGAATGTATGCAGCGTCTGCAGAGGGGTAAGCATAACTGAAGTGAGCTCACTGTATGTGTGTAGAGAGTGAAACGGGACGAAATAACTTATTTTCTTAAGTTTCTACTAACATAACACCTTCTCTTTATTTATCTCTCACTAATCTGAATGCCCACGGGATAGTTTAAATTAAGAACATATTCTTTACCCGTCCTGACTACTCTCCACTCCCATTGTTAATCATTTTTTTTTGGATCTTTTGGGTAAATTACCTCTGTTGGGATCTTTCCTAGTTTTCCCTATACCAGAGGGAGGGTTTATGAGAGTTATATTTTCTTTCTCTTATGTAACTATAATTCATGGATGTAATGATTAGTGTGTATTGATGTTGTGATCTATTTTCTAGCGATATAATAAACTTAATAAACCTTTAGCTATTTGTGTTGGTCAAAACCCCCCTGCTATTTATATGTGATCCATAGTTTATCTGTTTCTACGCCTGTACGTACTTCTGTCACAAAATTGTTGTGTGTGCGTACGTGAGGGTAGTGTAATCTGAATCTGTATCAAGTGAGGAAGTGCGTTTCCATTAAAGAGTGTCGTACTAGATAGGCTGGATTAGAACAATTACTCAATCCAAGAATGTGCTTTTCTCTTACACCAGTTCTCCTCGTGAAACAAGACTATTTCTCACACCTTCCTTTGACATAGCTCTCACTATCGTCCTCTGCTCGGACGGGACCATAAATATCTCAGGCCTATCTGTCAAAAATTACGACACGCTCGTGAGAAATAAAGAAGTAGAAAACCTGACAACAGAAAAATAACAGAAGTGAGTGGCTTACCGGAGAATCGAACCCAATACTATTTAACTAATGTATATGAACCAAACGTCACAATAAAGAGAATTAACGACTATTTGATTGTATACATGAAATATTACTTAAACTAGCAACAATCCGTCAATAATGAAGGAAATTAATAAAAAAAACTGTAATATATTTTTTAAATATTTTTAAGTTCAATATAAAAGTTCTTTGATGACATCATTTTTCGTGAAAGTGCGTGGATTTGTTTCAAAGAATGTTCCTTAATAAAAAGGGTTTTTAACAAAAACTTTATTACAGCTCAACGTCAGATACTGATCTGTTTAACACTTGACTTAAAAGCGGAAATGTCTTGTAACAACAGTTTCTTGACAATTTTAGATTTAATTTTATTTCGTTACTGGAAATACAAAGCGAAGCGCATCAGTCAAATGTCAAATGGCAGTTATTACTCCTGGTTGTTAAATTATCTTCCATGTATATCCAATTGATACAAGTGAGTAATTAAACATGTGAATATAAGGAGTGACGTTTAAATCACTTAGAATATAGTTTTCATTTAAGTAATTTGCTTATTTATAATTTTTTTTTTCTATTTGCATAAATGAGAATTAAAAGCCAGTTGATAGCATTACACCACGGTCTCTGTTCTGGAATTACCTGGGTAAATGAAATAGAGTCAGTTCAATAAGCACATGTAGGATAGAACTGATGACAGATATGAACTGGATAAACAAGACATGGAGTGACCTTGACCCATTGGCACAGGATTGGAAGACTTGTAGGGTATTTGTTAATGACCTGTAATCCATAAGGAGGTATTAAGGATGATGATGATGGCTAAGATTATGGCTAGGATTATGATAATGGCCGAGATTATGATTATTGTGATGATGATGGTGTTGATGATTGTGATTATGATGATGATAACTGTTTTGATGGTAGTTATAAAGATGGTGATTGTGGTAATGTTGATAGTGATGGATGGGATGATCATGGCTGTGATAATGGGGATTGTGATGATGATTGTTATAGTTGTGGTTATAATGGTAGTGATTGTGGTGATGATGATGATGGTGGTGATGATTGTGATGATCATGGCTGTGATAATGATAATGGTTGTGATGATTAAGGTTGGGACCATGATGGTTGTTATGAAAGTGATTATAATGTGATGACTTTATTGATGATGATCATCTTCATCATAATGATAATAACGATGATTCTGATAATAATGATTATGATGTGATGATTGTAGCGATGGTGATGAAGTTGATGATTATGATGTGAAGATGATAAGGATGATTACATATTATATCACCCCCGCATACTAATAAACTCATTCACACATTACAAAAAAAAAATAAGAACCTACCTGAATGTTAGTGAATGCTACCGGTGTGGTGAGTATAAGCTGCCAGCCGCAGGATGGCACATACTCAGTCAGATCAAAACAATACTGGCCCCAGCCCTGATTGTTGTAGGCGCCTTTGTATACCCTGAAGAAGTTTGACGCGGACCAGACTTCCGGCACCAGAAGGAAGCCAATGATGGAAGACAGGGACAGGCTTACGTGTCTGGACATCAACAAGCGTAATAAACAATTCATTGATTCATTTTTTTATATTGAATACCGACTACAGTTTTTATCATAGTTGCTTTCCAAATCCCCCTTGAAGCATATGCTTTCAACAAAGTCGTGCTAAACACTCCTGTCTCGTGCCTTCAGGTTCTTGGCGTCCACATTCGTTTAATTTCTGTCTCCAGTTCTCTTCTCAATGTCTTTTTTGGTTTCCCTTTATTTCTCTTACTCTGGAGATTTCACAACTAAGACTGTGCCTTGCGATGCCATTTTTCATGTGATCAGTTTTTTTCTTTCCTGTGCCCTTCCACCTTGTTTAACAGCGTCCCAGAATACCAAATTGTAGTTCCGAATTTCTGCAGCTACTTGTGCAGTTTTCCTTCGTTCGTTAAATGCACGATCATTCCAATTGATATTTTCCCTGAAGAAAAACAAAGGGATTAAAAGAAAAACATTCCTTCTTGCAGACTTCTAATTGCCATACAACAACACCAACCATAATAACAAACCACCATCATTAAGAATGAATACAGAACAAAACAAAAGGTACGCACTACCAGGACATATATAACACTAAAACAGGACGTCTAGATATGACCGACACGTACATGCATTTGGATAATGGTTGAAACAGAACGTAGCAAAAACAAAAAATAATCAGCATCAAAAGCCAGTTCGTGCCTAAAATCCTCAGGGTAGGAGAAATGGAGGTGGAAATAAGAAGTATTAAAAAAAAACATTTTGTTGAAATTCAGATGGGCTATATTGCAGTGGCGTATCCTGGTAATGCGAGCTAGGCGTGCTGCTACTTAAAATGAATATGTACGCCTACTATTTAACTTCTTCCCCTCTTAATTTAAAAACCAACTATATTCAATTACGCAACGATAGTTATTAGGGGTATATGTCAATTATCTCCGAAATACTAATTAACTTACAACTTGAAACTCACTGTCACTGTAATAATCTGCATTCCCGGCAACTAACAAAAATTAATCACAAAAAACACTGGACGGACACAGCCGATTTTTACAACTCGAGAGCTGCAAGACCACCGCACGCATGTTCGTATTGTATTGACGTATCTGGCCATGACCCCGATCCACACAAACCAGTCTTCAAACGTTAAACCGAAAGGTGCAGCACGCATAGTGACGGAATTACCCGAGAAACTTTGGGCGATTGCTACCAACCAAAAAAACTGCACTATAATACGCGTCTGGGAAACTGAAACTAGATATACTCGTAGATTCTATGCGGGAAAATCCGTTATCCTGATGCGTGCGGTCCGAAAGCAAAACATTATAAGAGAAATATTTGATAGAATAATACATTAAATTTTTATTTTCCTTCGGGCATAGGTGTGCGCAGCACGCACAGCACACACAGAGAATACGCCACTGCTATATTGTTATATAGGACCCTAAAGTCCTAGTGCAGCTTTAAACTTCAAAAACTTTGTATGTACACATGACAGAAACACACTGCAAACAGCATGCAAAAGCATAATTTATAGTTAGCTATAAACTATAAACTATTTATCTATCATTTGTGAGTTTAGTTTTTCTAAAAGATCCCGTAACTGAAAGAAAACGGCGACCTTAAAATAAAACATTAACTGTAGGTTGGAAAATAGAACCGAATGGTACGTCACGAAAGATGGCAGTTATGTTCGAGCCCAAAATTTTGAATTGTGTTGTGTTAAAACTTCATAAATCATGTTTTTAAATGCTGTTTATAGTGTGCTATCTTCATGTGTACATCCAGTGTTATTAAAGTTGCACAAGGACTTTGGGGACACCTTGTATGGTGTCTATAATCAGGGCCGGCTCTACCGACGGTGCAACACGTGCATTTTCACGGGGCGGCAAGCTTTGGGGGGCGGCAAAAAATCGTTTAACTTATTTTTTACAATCCCGCCAAAATATTCCGCCTCCGAGCCGCGCTGGCGTAATAGTTACCACACTGCGCTAGCGATCAGGTGTTCAATGTTCAAGCCCGAACGCGGGCATTTGTAGGAGTGTCATCGACGGGGATTTTGACTGAATAACCTGAACGGCTCCTGAAATAAACCCTCTGTGGATGGTGTCACGGAGTTTTCGATGGTTTCGTCTAGATTATTTTCGTCTATTCTTTAGCTGTTGTTCAAGTCTTCATTAATAGTTCTGCCATACGATCCTAATGCTATCTTCTCCTACAAAGGCTGTAAAAGGTATTTCTTTAGGGACGTCAGTACAATTTATTCGCTTGGTCGAAACCACAGTGGTTTCAAGAGGATTATATTTCCGCGTTCAGTGGTCAACTGAAACCGCCACGATAAAACTTCCGGCATGGCTGAACGAGAGATGAGAATTAATTAACTTTGCGTGGGAATCAGGAATTTATTTTTTTATCGACCGTTCTATGTTGGCGGCTCGAATGTTTCAGTTGTTTTCGAGTTTGCATTCAAGGAAAGTGATTTTGCTCATTGTTAGTGTGCTATGTGTTACAGTGATAAATAAGTTTTTTTAAACGTTTTATGGAAATTATTACAGTGCTTCAGCCTCCATTCATTACTAAATAATACATTTTATTGTAGGGTTTATTCAAACAATTTTAATATTCAAATAGATATATTGTCCGATAAAAGAAAAAAAACTAACAGGTGCCGAATATCGGAAACGGAAAATGGAAAAAGAACGCGATATTCAAAAACATAGCGGGGCTTTACATAAATATCTAAAAACTGAAACAGCTGATGTAGGACAGAAGAAAATAAGCAAATGTACCGAAATAAATGATTCTGAGCTCATGGCAAGTACTTCTAACACGGACATCAGTAACGTAGACATTACTAACAATGTCGAAAATGAGACTGATTTGACAGTTTCCAATTCCAGAGATTTAAGTGATGAACTTGAGAGGTACACTGATCCGACAAGATGTAATACTTCTTTAAGCGATACCGAAAGACTGGAAATCGTAAAAAAAGGCCTGCAAGAGAGACCAAAAAATTAATTCGTTTTTCCGCGCAGCTCTAATGGTCAGAAATTTTCACTAAATTTTTACACTAGGGAGCTAAACAATGGAGAACATATTAATCGATCATGGTTAGTGTATTCAAAAGAAAAAGATTCTGTATTTTGTTTCTGCTGTAAGTTGTTTTCCTGTAACAAAATGTCACTCACTACTGATGGCTATAATGATTGGGGTCATTTGCATGTGCATCTCAATGAACACGAAAAATCTAAAAACCACTTGGAGTCCCATACACAGTGGATTGAATTATCGTCCAGGCTTAAATCAGTACAGACAATTGATTCAATGCAACAAAAGTTATTAAATTCAGAAGTTCGACACTGGAGGAGCATAATAGAACACCCAATTGCTATTGTCCAGTTCTTGAGCCAACAATGCTTGCCATTTCGTGGTACATCTGATAAATTATTTGACCCTAACAATGGAAATTTTTTAAAGCTTGTTGAACTGATTGCCAGATTTGATAGTGCTATGTGTGAACATTTAATGAGAGTAGCTCGTGGATCGTCCCAACATTACCTTAGGAAAAACATTCAAAATGAATTGATTGCTCTTCTCTCTGGAACCATAAAAAAAGAAATAATTTCTATGGTGGAGAAAGCTAAATATTATAGCATAGTTGCAGACTGTACTCCCGATGTAAGTCACATTGAACAATTAACACTAATTGTAAGATTTGTTAATACGAATCCAGATGATATCAACATTCATGAGCATTTTCTTGGTTTCATTGCTGTAGAAGCCACTACATGCTCAGCGTTAACCGGAATGCATTCTAAGAAAATTGTCAGACATGGATATTCCAATCGCAAACATGCATGGCCAGGGGTATGACAATGGATCAAATATGAAAGGAAAACATTCAGGAGTTCAACAACGTATTAGGGACTTGAACACGAGAGCTTTTTATATCCCTTGCTGTTCTCATTCTCTCAACTTGGTGGTCAATGATGCCGCGATGTCATCTAGAGAAGGGGTTTTATTTTTTGAAACGTGTTCAGAAATTTTATGTTTTTCTCAGCGTCAACACTGCGTTGGGGAATCCTTAAGAAACATTTTACAACTCTAACGCCCAAGCTACTAAGTACAACTCGCTGGGAATCTAGAATCGAGTCCATTCGTCCTTTAAGATATTATATTGAGGAATTTTATGATGCATTGATAGAAATTGCTGATGACGAGCCAGTAGACAAAATGGCGATACATGAAGCTGAAACCCTTGCCTAAAACTCAGAGATTTTAAATTTTTATGTTGTCTGGTTATATGGCACTTTGTTTTAAACGAAATTAATGTTGCTAGTAAACTGTTGCAAAGCATAAAAATGGAATTGACTAGTGCCATAACAACTTTGAGAAATGTTCTCCAAAGCCTTAAGAATCTCAGAAATGATGAATCATTTCAAAATTTTCTTGTTGATGCTACAACATTAGCTGAGAAAGTTGAAGCTGATCCTGATTTGATACTAACGTTTGAATGTACTAGAGTGCGTCGGCAGAAAAAGCAACACAACTATGAAGCAAGAGATAAACCTATTTTGGATCCCAAAACTAAATTCAAAATTGAATTTTTCTTTTTTATTATTGATGTTGCAACTAATTCTATTGAAGAAAGGTTCGAGCAATTGGAACATCAAAGTTTACATTTTTCCTTTTCATATAACATCCCTAAATTGAAATCTGAGACGACAAATGAGCTCTTAAACAAATGTAAAAACCTAGAAGGCGTTTTAACACATCAAGAAAATAGAGACATTGATGCCATTGAGCTATGTGATGAACTGAAAGGAGTATCCAAATTAGTACCAGAAAATACACCGGCAATGGAAGTTCTTCGTTATATTATTGAAAATAACATTGCTCTTAATGTCGCTATAGCCTTAAGAATATTACTAACTTTGCATGTAACGGTAGCAAGTGGTGATCGTAGTTTTTCAAAACTGAAGCTTATTAAAACTTATTTACGCTCAACAATGGCCGAAACTAGACTGGAAGGACTTGCCATGATTTCAATTGAACATGAAATCGGTCAAAAATTAGACTACGCAGACCTTATTTCTGCTTTTGCAAATATGAAAGCAAGAAAAGTGTCTGTTTAAGCAGTAGATACTTCAAACAATATAAATTCAAATAATGTGAAAATAGTGCTAAACACTATAACATGTACATACTATAGTTAAGTGTTTGTGACTCAACAGTTCATCGTTCCACATGAGAAGAGCATCCCCTATATGTAAGTAATGTAACTACATTTATTTCATATAATTGTCTCTAATAAAGTCAATGGTTTATTTTATGACTATACAGTATTTTCATCAATTTATCAATACATTATTATTAATAGTACTATTTAAAATAAATTAGGCTAATGGTCATGAAATTAATGTTGAAGCTTGTTTAACATAATGGTTTTTAAAATTTCAAACGTTAATTTTAGGTTGGGCTGGGGCGGCAAGGTATGATATTGCACGGGGCGGCAAAATTCCTAGGGCCGGCCCTGTCTATAATACACACACACACACAATCAATATATATAAAATCCCAGCTTTTTCTGTCAGTTACGCTAAGGGATGCAACTTTGGTTGAAAATTAGACATTAATTGTATTGTTTCCCTTACATGTACTCTCACGAAAATAGTAACACTCGAGAAAGAAAAGTGCGCAAATGACGGTGTGCACAAAAATATTTATAGAATTTGTGATCCCGTATGCACACACTGGGGTCCTCGCTGCTGCTACGTAGTTCGTGTACTGTGGTGATGCACAGTAGTTTAAAAAAAATACTTTTGAATAAATAAAATTGCCGTTAGATATTGGTGCTTTTGAATTTAATTCCCGTCTTATCACGGACTTAACACTAGTAGATAAATAAAGTGGTTTGGCCATCTCATGAAAACGGAGCCCGATCAGTTACCACCACACACCTACAACGCTAGAAGATCTAGCTAGTTCTATGGCACGAGGGATACCAAGAGGCAGATGGACAGATATTATTACAGAAATTCTGTATCAGCTCGTGCTCACATCAGCCAGGGTGACGCATTTGGCTCAAGTACTAAAACCTTCCTCCCACGCCGCTTCACTGCAAGAGTGGATGAAGAGAGCAACAAGACTGTTATTGTCAGTCCGGATGTTGCAAGACAAGATAAGATTAAACAAGACAAGATAAGATAAGATTAAACAAGACAAGATAAGATAAGATTAAACAAGACAAGATAAGATAAGATTAAACAAGACAAGATAAGATAAGATTAAACAAGACAAGATAAGATAAGATTAAACAAGACAAGATAAGATAAGATTAAACAAAACAAGATAAGATTAAACACAACAAGATAAGATTAAACAAGATAAGATTAAAGAAGACAAGACAAGATATGATTAAACAAGACAAGATAAGATTAAACAAGACAAGATAAGATTAAACACGACAAGATAAGACTAAACAATACAAGATAAGATTAACCAAGACAAGATAAGATTAAACAAGACAAGATAAGATTAAACAAGATAAGACAATACTAGATAAAACAAGATAAGACAAGAACAAGAAAACAAGACAAGACGCGATAAGATAAGAACAAGATAAGATAAGACACTATACGATATGACAAGAGGAGATAATATAAGGCAAAATAAGACAAGACAAGGACAAGATAAAATAAAATAAGACAAGGCAAGACAAGACAGCTATTGTCAGTCCAGCTGTGGCAAGACAAAACAAGAAAAGCCGAGACACGACAACACAGTTATTCTTAGTCTAGCTGTGACAAGACAAGACCCGACAATACAAGGCAGTTATTGTCAGTCCAGCTGTGACAAGACAAGACACGACACAACAATGCAGTTATTGTCAGTTCAGCTGTGACAAGACAAGGCAGTTATTGTCAGTCCAGCTGTGACAAGACAAGACACGACACGACGCGACAAGGCAGCTATTGTCAGTCCAGTTGTGACAAGACAAGGCAGTTATTCTCAGTCCAGCTGTGACAAGACACGACACAACAAGGCAGCTATTGTCAGTCCAGCTGTGACAAGACAAGGCAGTTATTGCCTGTCCAGCTGTGACAAGACAAAACAAGACACGACACAAGGCAGCTATTGTCAGTACAGCTGTGACAAGACATGACACGACATGACACGAGAAGGCAGCTATTGTCAGTCCAGCTGTGATAAGACACGACATGACACGAGAAGGCAGCTACTGTCAGTCCAGCTGTGATAAGACACGACATGACACGAGGAGACAGCTATCGTCAGTCCAGCTGTGACAAGAAAAGACACGACAAGGCAGCTATTGTCAGTCCAGCTGTGACAAGACAAGACACGACATGACACGACACGGCAGCTATTGTCAGTCCAGCTGTGACAAGACGCGACACGACATGACACGAGAAGGCAGCTATTGTCAGTCCAGCTGTGACAAGACACAACACGACACGGCAGTTATTGTCAGTGTAGATGTGGCAAGTCAAGACAAGACACGACACGACAATGCAGCTACTGTATTGTCAGTCCAGCTGTGACATGTGTCACGGAATTGCCTCCCCTGCTTTGCAGTAGTTGTCCAACAATGGCCAAAACTCAAGAGTATCTAATATGGGTCTTCAAAGGTGTCTACCTTCGCACAGGATTACTCCCGACAGAGCTGTAGATAGAAGAATAATGATGCTTCTACCTCAAGGGAGTTCATAAGATATTTCAGAAATCAAGAACAATGCTGCATTGGGCAGGACAATTGTTAACTTATATCTGATCCGCCGCCTTTTATGAAGAATTAAGCAACTTTTAATTTTAGCTCGTTCAAGCCGTCACCCTGATTTTACTCAGTGGAATTCTTCTTATTATGGTATAGCTCTGTTTAGAGTGTATTTAGTAAATTCACTGAGACAAACATGCAGTATATTCAAAATGACTAAATCGAGGTTAAATTTGTATATTTACAAATAACAGATTTAATAATCACTTAGGTTTTAAAAAATGAATAAGTATTTATCATAAAATTATCATCACTGTGTGATGTTATGGTAGTTTGTAAAGGAGGTCACTTGGCAGCTTTTATGGGTTACTTAGCAGTCAGTGACGGTTCTGCTCCTTCTGATGGGTTGGTTCTTGGTAGCCTGGATCGTTGATCACTCTCGTCACTGGTCAAGGCTGTAGGGCGGAGCACGTTCCCAGGAGTTTCAGGGAGTGTCTACGAAGTTGGTCCCTCGTCTTTAAGCCCCGTCTGATGATGGTATCTAGCTTCGACTACAGGCCAAAAGTACCCTTCTTGTTCCAGAGATAGTACCCTCAACTGGTACCACCAACTAGTATGGTAAAATAATAGAAACAAATATCCTCTGAGTATTGAGTTTCCCGACACATAGTTATGTGTCCCCTTCTTCCTATTCCACCAAACCATCTACCTCCGAATTTACCCTCGATGAGAATTAAGCTTAATCACTCGAGAGAAAACTGTCTTTACATTTAAATTGAATAGCTTTATATTTACTTTACATTCAAATGAAAAGGTTAATAGTATAGATAGAATTTATTTACATTTGCATCTACACTGGTTGGAAAATGTTCACAATATAGATTGAATATGTTTTCAGTTATATCTACACTGGTTAAAATACTTGAAACTTTCATTAATTTTAAAGTGAATAGGTTTGCATAGACATTCCCACTGGTTTGATAAAGTAAATATTATAATTAGAATGTACATCATTTCTTTCATCTTTCCCTTCCTGCTCCATTCAGAACTTAAGACTACTTATGCTTTTAGTTCTC
Source organism: Oreohelix idahoensis (assembly GCA_024509875.1). Lineage (NCBI taxonomy): Eukaryota > Metazoa > Mollusca > Gastropoda > Stylommatophora > Oreohelicidae > Oreohelix > Oreohelix idahoensis. The sequence goes on along the minus strand of JAMPIV010005723.1, from coordinate 104,942 downwards.
TTTAAGAAACTAGCGACAAAGCAGTCACCAGCCCTTGCAATGGTGGTTCATGAAATCATCATTCTATATGCTGAGGTTGCCAGCCTCAAAGACTTGGACATCCACTAGCAATTTTCACATATTAATATTCCATGGCAATATATACATATTAGTTCACGTTAGTAATGTAAAATATAAAATGCAAAATGTACAACTTACGCCAATCTTGGCTCACAGACTGTTTGCTCAGAGAAGTAGGTTAAGGCACTTGTAGATGCCTTTTTTCACGTGTTCTTGGTGATCGTTAGTTTAACATTAAATTCCCTCTATGACTCCGTGTTCCAGATTCCTCAGATAACGGTTTTCCTTGTTTAAAATGATAGAGTTTTCCTGGGCTGTTTAAGTCCTACAAAATGCTCCAACAAAGTCCGGTCTGATAAATAAATTTTGTTCTAACTCTGGCAGTCTGGTGGTCGTTTGGCAAGCGATTCGTACTTGCAAAAAATGTCAGATTATGTTGAAAGTTTTCGTCTCCCTCCATGTTTCTCACAATTTTAGGCGGCGCCAAATCAAGGATTTGGTTGTTCCTCTTCTTCGAACCCCCGCCAATCGTTTCCAAACTGCAAATTTAGGTGGGGTAATTCAAAATATTTCCACGTAGGAAAAATTCTGAGCGTTACTGCAGAGGTCATGTCTCCCATATATGGTAATAAAACATCCGATTCTCTCTCGGCAATGTTTACAAATAACTTCTTACAGCTGCCTGGACTATTACAACATTTCCGCTCAGGTGTGTCCGACTGATAAGTGCGTGTCTGTAATCTGTCCACAGACAGGTAATTTATCGTCCGGCACGCCTTATCAATGCTTAACCAAAGTCACTGGGGCGATTTTAGTGTTAATCTATAGTCTGTTGTCGGCCACACCCGAGATTAACTAACATGATTGTCAGATTTCCCAGCAGAGAGGAACGGGTAACCAAACAGACATTCGATTTAACACTGAGAGGAGTGTAAGAATGTTTGAAAATACACAATGTCTGCTATATAGCAGAGAAAGAAAAGGGGTGCCGATCACTGAAACGCACGAAATAAAGTCAATGCAACAACTGTCACAGGATACGGCCGTAGTGGACAAGAGAGCAACCCAAAATTTTTCGACAACACGACACGACAAGGCAGCTGTTGTCAGTCCAGCTGTCGCTAAGCAAGGCAAAACAAGACAAGACATGACAAGGCAGTTATTGTCAGTCCAGCTTTGTCAAGACACGACAGTTGTTGTCAGTTCAGCTGTAGCAAGACAAGACAAGACAAGGAAAGACAAGACACAACAGGACAGTTAATGTCAGTCCAGCTTTGGTAAGACAAGACAGTTATTGTTAGTCCAGCTTTGTCAAGACAAGACAGTTATTTTCAGTCCAGCTTTGTCAAGACAAGACAGTTATTCTCAGTCCAGCTTTGTCAAGACAAGACACGACACGACAAGACAGTTATTGTCAGTTCAGCTGTGGTAAGACAAGACACGACACGACAAGACAGTTATTGTCAGTTCAGCTGTGGCAAAGCAAGGCAAGACAAGATACGACAAGACAAGACAAAACAAGACAAGACAAGACAGGACACGATAAGACAGTTATTGTCAGCTCAGCTGTGGCAAGGCAAGACACGACAGCACAATTATTGTTTGTCCAGCAGAGGCAAGGCAAGACACTACAAGACAAGATAAGGCAAGGCAAGACATGACAAGACAAGATAAGACAAGACAAGAAGAGACAAGACACGACACAATAAGACAAGACAAAACAAGACAATAAAAAAAACAAGACGAGACACAATAAGACACTACAAAACAAGACAAGACGAAACAAAACGAGACAACACGAAAAGAAACAAGACAAGACAAAACAAAATAAGATCAGACAAAACAAGACAAAACTAAACAAGACATGACTGTGACGGTATTGCCTGCCCTGCTTTGCAGTAGTGGTCCACCAGTGGCCAAAACACAAGAGTATCTAATATGGGCTTAAAAGGTATCTACCTTCGCACAAGATTACTCTTGGCAGAGTTGTATATAGAAGGGTAATGACGCTTCACGGCAGTATTCACAAGATATCCAGAACAGCGAAAACAATGCTGCATTAGCTGAGCACGTTAATTCTATGATCTGCCGACAACCTTTGTGAAGGATTAAGCAATTATTAATTTTAGCTCGTCAAGCCCCCACCCTGATTTACTCAGTGGAATTCTTATTATTCTGGTATAGCTCTGTTTAGAGTGTATTTAGTAATTTGACTGAGACAAACATGCAGTACATTTAAAATGATTAAATCGAAGTTAAATTTTTATATTAACAAATAGCAGATTTAATAATCATTTAGTTTTATCAAGGGTTAAAATAACTAAATAGTTTAAAAGAAAATGTGCAGATAGGTCACTGGAGTTCTCACGTCTCTAGTTAAGCTTAAAGGTGCAGCACGTTCACAGAACAATCAAGGAGTAACTACCAAGCTGGTCCCGCATTTCTACGTCAGCCCACTTCTACCCTCACTTTGTTCCAGAGATTAGTACCTTCACTGGTACCACCAATAACAACTATGGTAAAAGAATAGAAACGAAACGCTCTCCTGGGTATTGCGCTTCCCGACACATACTTATGTGTCCCCTTTCTCCTGTTCTACCATCCCATCTATCTCAGAATGTACCCTCGATGAGAATTAAACTTAATACCTCGAGAGAAAATTTCTGGTTCAAGAAATCATCATTCTATATGATGAAGTTGCCAGCCTCAAATGACTTGGACATCCACTAGCGATTTTCACATATTAATATTCACATGTCAATATATACATATTAGTTCACATGTTAGTAATGAAAAATATAGAATGTAAAATGTACAACTTAAGCCAATCCTGGCTCATATACTTTTTGCTCAGATGAATGAAGTTAAGCCACTTGATTAGGCCTCTTACACGTGTTCTTGGGGTCGTTACTTTTATAAGATAATTCCCTCTATGACTCCGTGTGTTTCAGTTTCCTCAACCTTCCTTATTAAAATGGTTTTCCTGGGCTACGTAAGTCCTTCAAGATTGTTCCACAAAGTCCGATCTGATAAATGGAAATTCTGAATTCTAGGCTTCAATCTGGCAGGGTCTGGTATTGTCTTGGTAAGCGTGAATCTTACAGTCTCTTAACACTGAAACGCGTTAGGTTATATTCACTGTCCTCCCCCGCATCTGTTATGAAGCTAAGCACAAGCTCCAATCATTTTCAAACATAAATGTTGGGTGGGGTAATTTCAAAATATTCCGACATGGAATAATTTTGCGCGTGATGCAAAGGTCATGTATCCCATATATGGCAATCAAACCTCCGATGCCATGTGTGCCAACTCACAAACACATCCGTAAACTCTCTCAGCGATGTGTGTAAGATGTAACATGTTATTACTTTATCGAAAGTAATCTCATCAGTCCTGTCTGTCCAAAATGTGTCACCCCGTATTACTAGCTTGGCGACGAGCGCAGTATCGCCTTATCAGCAATTAAGCAAATACGCTGAGCGATTTAGTGTTAAGCTGATGTCTGATGTCGGCCGCTGCCGATATTAACCAACATGGTTGTCGATAATATTATCTCAGCCGCTCCTGCAAATGTTTAGGGAAGGGACGGGTACCAAACAGACGTGATGACTTATCTCTGAGAGGGGTGTAAGAAGGAACATACAAAATATCTGCTACACCATTCGACACAGCTGTAAATGGGTACATAACTGCCCTTGAATTAGAGAAGGCAAAGGCAACAAGAAAGGTAACTGGGCACCCCACCTCATAAAGCTGAACCTAGTTTAGTAAGTCTCTAACATTTTTCTCCTCGGCGGAAATATCTTCTGTGGGGCTACCATTTAAATGTTTTTTAATATCTGTTATGTAACACTAATACTTCTTCAAGTGCCATGCCTAGTGGCATGGGAGATCATGTCTCTCCACAACTTCCTGTCTCCAGTACAATTTACCAATTCTGCTGTTGACTTCTTTCCATGCCATGATGTCAAACTGTCCAGTATTTGCTCTCTTTGTCTTCTCCTATATCTTTTTCCTTAAATCTTACCTGTTGTTACGATATATTCAATCTTACCTGTTGTTATGATATATTCCAGCTTTCCTTCAAACTTACCTGTTGTTACGATATATTCCAGCTTTCATCTTCTCATAACATGCCGCCAAAAAGTGGATTGCTACTTTCTAGGACTTATCATAAATTATTATATCAAAGGCACAACATTAACATATTAGCTGGTAAAAACACGTTATCTGAACTAGAATGGTTTTATAGTCGATTATCAACGTGACTACTTAATGTTTTCAAAAACCAAACAAACAACATTTTTATGTTTAATCCAACTGTTTGAATGGTTGCACAATATTTCTTCTTTTTTTGGGGGGAAAATTCAATAAGTATTACATTATCTAACGATTGGTAGACCTATCGATAATTCAAGATCAGTTTTAAGTAATTGACTACCCCAAAGATGATAAGACGGTCCAGTAAAAAAAACAAAACAATAAATACAACAAATTATTAGTTATCAAATCTGCAACCTAGGGTAAAATAAATATAAGTTATAATTGCTAACGGCACAGTCCAACAGTTCTAACCTTGAAAACAGCTTGTGCATTTCTCAAGACGTCTGCTATGCAAATCTGTATTTTATGATCTTGCAAAACCTCTCTACTGCCCAGAAGCCCACTGACTGAGTTATCAGCAAAGTTATGTCCCCGTGTTGTAATGTGATAGAGTGGTTGGGCTTTACACCAGAATCAAATAAACCACACCCTTAGCTAAGCGTCTGAAAATTGAATAATCGTCGGTCAGTATGCTGCTATTTACTTTATACATCAGGTCCTTAAAGTAATCATCATCATATTTACTTTATACATCAGGTCCTTAAAGTAATCATCATCATATTTACTTTATACATCAGGTCCTTAAAGTAATCATCATCATATTTACTTTATTCATCAGGTCCTTAAAGTAATCATCATCATATTTACTTTATTCATCAGGTCCTTAAAGTAATCATCATCATATTTACTTTATTCATCAGGTCCTTAAAGTAATCATCATCATATTTACTTTATTCATCAGGTCCTTAAAGTAATCATCATCATATTTACTTTATTCATCAGGTCCTTAAAGTAATCATCATATTTACTTTATACATCAGGTCCTTAAAGTAATCATCATCATATTTACTTTATTCATCAGGTCCTTAAAGTAATCATCATCATATTTACTTTATTCATCAGGTCCTTAAAGTAATCATCATCATATTTACTTTATACATCAGGTCCTTAAAGTAATCATCATCATATTTACTTTATACATCGGGTCCTTAAAGTAATCATCATCATATTTACTTTATACATCGGGTCCTTAAAGTAATCATCATCATATTTACTTTATTCATCAGGTCCTTAAAGTAATCATCATCATATTTACTTTATTCATCAGGTCCTTAAAGTAATCATCATCATATTTACTTTATTCATCAGATTCTTAAAGTAATCATCATCATATTTACTTTATTCATCAGGTCCTTAAAGTAATCATCATCATATTTACTTTATTCATCAGGTCCTTAAAGTAATCATCATCATATTTACTTTATTCATCAGGTCCTTAAAGTAATCATCATCATATTTACTTTATTCATCAGGTCCTTAAAGTAATCATCATATATTTACTTTATTCATCAGGTCCTTAAAGTAATCATCATCATATTTACTTTATTCATCAGGTCCTTAAAGTAATCATCATCATATTTACTTTATTCATCAGGTCCTTAAAGTAATCATCATCATATTTACTTTATTCATCAGGTCCTTAAAGTAATCATCATCATATTTTTACTTTATTCATCAGGTCCTTAAAGTAATCATCATCATATTTACTTTATTCATCAGGTCCTTAAAGTAATCATCATCATATTTACTTTATTCATCAGGTCCTTAAAGTAATCATCATCATATTTACTTTATTCATCAGGTCCTTAAAGTAATCATCATCATATTTACTTTATTCATCAGGTCCTTAAAGTAATCATCATCATATTTACTATATTCATCAGGTCCTTAAAGTAATCATCATCATATTTACTTTATTCATCAGGTTCTTAAAGTAATCATCATCATATTTACTTTATACATCAGGTCCTTAAAGTAATCATCATCATATTTACTTTATACATCAGGTCCTTAAAGTAATCATCATCATATTTACCCGTTGTGCTTCCTATGGGACATGGAAAAACAAGTGAGGGTGGCCTCCTTGCAGCAAGCCTCAAACAAAGTACAGGTATACCTCGCTTTATTGCGCTTCGCTTTATTACGCGTCGCAGATATTGCGGTTTTTTTTTTCAAATAATTTATGTTTATTTATTAGAACGTGCCTTCTCCTTCCGATAGTTTTTGGCTCTACACCAGCAAAAAAATTACGATTCGCCGAAAGCTCATGATGAAGATTAGCATTTATTTAACAAAAAAGTATTTTTAATTTTACAATACACTGGTTTTTTTTTTTTTTTTAAAGACTTAGCGCTAATGCGCACTTAATAGACATGGTGTAAACATGATTTTAGGCTTTTATATGCACTGGGAAGAACACACAAAAATAACAATAAAAATGGGTATGACCCGCTTAGTTGCGATATTCGCTTTATTGCGGTGGTCTGGAACCGAACCCGCAATATCTCCGAGGTATGCCAGTATTCATATAGTTCTGCAGCAGTGGTTTCTGAAATAAATTGTTTTACACGACGAGGTTGCCTGCCCAATACAGAACCTCATTTTAGTCGCCTTATACGACATGCATAAGAGAACAGTGCGCCTATTCTTTCACTGTCTACTCAGAGATGTCTGGGGACTACACGTGGTAAAGTCGGTCCTATAGCATTTACTGTCGTAGGGGAGGCAGGTGGTACAAAGATTACTATACTAGGTTCAGATTTATAAGAAGGGATTACCAGTTCCCATGCTCGCTGCCTTTGCCTTCCCTAACTCAAGAGCAGAGTCAGATACCAATTTAAAGCTGGCCAGATGTGACGGTATTGCTTCCCCTGCTTGGCACTAGTGCTCCAACAGTGTCCAAAGCTCAAGAGTATCTATTATAGGTTTCAATGGAATCTATCTTTACACAAGATTACTCTTGGCAGAAATGTAGATAGAAGAGTAGTAAAGCTTCTATCAAATGGGAGTCTTCATAAGATATTCAGATAAGCGAAAACAATGCTGGCTGTTGCTCAGCACGTTAATTCTGTAATCTGCCGACACCTTGTATGACGAATTTAAGCAATGGTTTATTCTAGCTTGTTAAGCCCCCACCGCTGAGTTAATCAGTGGAATTATTATTATAATATAGCTCTGTTTAGAGTGTGTGTAGTAATTTTGAGGTTAAATTAGCTGCCAAATGATGATTCTAATCCTCCTCCTGATGGGTAGGTTTTCTGTACACTGTTGTCACTCGTCTCTGGTCAAAGTTCAGGCGCCGCACGTTCCCAGAACGTCAAGGAGTAACAGCCAAGCTGGTCCTGCGTCTGTCTATAAGATCCTCTTATGATGGCATCTCGCACAACGACAGTCCACTTCTACTTTCACTTGGTTCCAGAGATAGTACTTTCTGCTGGTACCACCAATAACTGGTAATAGAAATAGAAACGAAACGCTCTTCTGAGTATGGCGTTTTCCGACACATAGGTATGTGGCCCCCCCACACGTTCTATTCTACCATCCCATGTCAGAATTAACTCCCGATGAGAATTAAATTTAATCCCTCGGGATAAAACTTTCTTTACATTTAAACTCAATAGCTTTAGCTTAACATTACATTCAAATGAAAAGGTTAAACGTACAGATATAATTTATTTTACATTTACATCTCCACTGTCGGCGTCTGTGGCCTAATGGATATGAACGCAGTTTCATAATCCAGATATACCAGGTTTGAAACTTGCTGCAGGCGGTTTGGTAGCAGATCGCTTTGTGTGGATTTTTAACAATGGTATAAGCGCCGTACCGTTCAGAAAGCAATGGCAAACTACTCAATGAAAAAAATTGCCTAGAAAAATCACAAACAGCCAATAAAAGCTGGGGTTGATTGCCACGTCCTGTAAAGGATAAGCAACTAACTGTTTGAAAAGTGTTCACAATATAAGTTCATTTATGTTTCATTTACACTTGTGGAAAAGTTTGAAAGTTCTATTAATTTTAACATAAATATGTTTTTTCGTTTACATTTACACTGAGTGAAAAGCTTTGAAACAGTATTATTCTTAGAATGTACATAATTTCTTTCATCTTTCCCTCCCTGCTTCATAGGGAACCTGGAACTACTGTATGCTTTTAGTTCTCTTTACGAAACTATCAATAAAGCAATCACCAGCCCGTGCAGTGGTGGTTCATGAATCATCATTCTATACGCTGAGGCTGCCGCCTCAAATGACTTTGACATCCAATAGCGAGATTCACCCATTAAACTTCACATGGTAATATAGACATATATATGTTATTTCACATGTTAGTAATAAAATATGAAATGTAAATCACAACTTACGCCAATCTTGGCTATAGACTTGTTGCTCAGATGAGTAAAAGAGACGAATCGTTCTCTTACACGCGTCTGGGATGTCTTTAATTTTACAATAGATTCCCTCTCTGACTTCGTGTGTTTCTTCAGTTTCCTCGTCACAGTGTTCCTTATTAAAATGTAGAGACTTCCTGTGCTTTGTAAGTTTTATCTGGTTCTCCAATAAAAAGTCCGGTTAACAAAAGGAATTATGAACCTAGTCTTCACTCTGGCGAGGTCTGATGGTCTCTTGGCGAGCGTGAAATTCACAGTGAAATAAAACTGCGAAATGGTCAGACTATATTCCCTCTCTTCCCACGCCTTCGTTTGTTATGGAGTTAAATAAATGCTCCAATCATCGTCAAACAGGTCGGGTGTGGTACTTTCAAAATATTTCCGACATGGAAAAATTGTGCAAAGGTCACGTCTCCCATATATGGTAATATGCTGTCCGATTCCCTCGAGTACAAACTTACAGACACACATGACAACATGCCCACATGTGTCACACATACAGTAATGTTGGTGTATCAAGGATGACCCGGAAGCGCTTATGTCATAAGTTCCCCCTCGTGCGCGGGTTATCCTGTGTTTCGCCAGACAAACAAATCTGGTTCTATTCAGCACTCCTGCGCAACACAAGCTTGGATAAACAAGCACCGTCGCTTGAAAAGATGGTCAGACAGATTATGCGATAAAATATTGTCGCTGATCGTCTAATAACCTGGCGTAACTTAACGCGTCTTCGTGAAGCGTAAATGCGACACAATAAGATAAGAATTACTCCCGAAGCAAATACTGCCATGCGGAGTGGCGTGTTAGAGACTTTCCCCATGCTATGTCCAGCATAAAGAGTAAAATGTATGAAAGGACAAAATGAAATGCCAAATAAAAGCGATCGGAGAGAAAAATGAAGAATAAATGATACTGCCGTAGGGCTCAAGGTGTGAGAGATCCCACAAAAGGACAGGGACAGACATTTCGTCACAGTAAACCTACAACTTCTTCATCGGATAATCAAAGGGGTTCGGAGCCTTCAACGGATAATCAAAGGGGTCATGGCACAAAAACTGAAAAGAAACCCTGCCTTATGGAGTCCAGTACAACCTACCAGGCATGTCGTAGAAAGTGACTAATGACAATCTAAATTATAATTTAAAAAACGCACTTATTAAAACTAAAAACAGATGACTAAATTTAAAAAAAATATATTTTCTTAATCTGTCGGAAATCGAATGCAGGGCGTTAGCTTTGAAGGTAAACGTTCTAACTGCTAAATCATCAACGCGCCTTGGTATACATGGGTTGTTCTTTTTAAAACAATTTTATTAATTGCCTCCCTTAGTCAGCGTGTCGTTTCTGTCGTTATGTAGGGACATATCGAGAAAATTATAAATACCTGATAGTATTCGCAGGGATTATTATTACTCGCACACACACCATTTTACCATTACAGGTAATCTAAAGGTAAGTGTCTTATTTTATTGTAATGAAATTGTTTCCTTACCGTTGAAAATGTTTAGTCCTACAAGACTATCTTTTTAATTTAGGAATTTACAAAGAGAATAAAAATGGTTCGTGTGCCGGACTCATGTGAACAGTAAATAATAAATATAAACAGGTATGTTGCAGTCAGGAGCGTAGTGGTACTTGGGTCGGTTCCCTCCTGTGGCACCTCATCCCCATAAATAAACACACAGAAAAATATATTATGCTTGCAAGTAGATTTTTAAACAATACAGTACTGTCATATTAGTGTCCGATAGCACCCCCTACCCCATCCTGGCTGTCACCCGGGGCGACCCCCCCCCCCTCGCACCACCTTAGTACGCCTCTGGTTGCAGGAACTCATTAGAAATAAAGAAGTTAAAATTATGTTACATGCGCCCTAATATAACCGACTAGGTTGAACGGAACGCGCTTTGCCAAAATGAGACAAAAATTATAATTAAATAATTAAATAACAAGTTGAAAACTAGACAACAGAACATTAGCAGAAGTAATAGGCTTACAAGTAAATCGAATCTAGGACCATCCTAACGGCCCATCGCGTCGCTACTGGAATGATTCGTGACCAAACTCACTGCCAACTCAGCACTACAACTATGTCACGACACGCCACGTAACTGTGGAATATAAGACCAGAAAACGACCCAGGCTAATTATAGACGTAAAAACCCTTTTAACGTTCCTATTCACCAGTATAAACGAACGAACGAACGAACTTTATTTTCAAAGGGTTAAGAATTGGGCACGCAGGCCCGTCTGATATTCTGCCCTTCCTCTCTCTCTCTCTCTCTCTCTCTCTCTCTCTCTCTTCATGTATACGATGCCGTTACACGTCCATTGAGGCATATTGGGAATATGGTGTTAGGCCCATATTTTCTTGACCATCGGCACACTAGAGGTGATGTGGTCAGCATCGCGCCGGCCGCCTTAACCTTCCCAGAGTTGCTCTGATACCCAATTTTTTAGGCTGGGTTGACCCCGTAGCCGTTTGTGGTCTAAAACATCCCACCTCAACTGGGGATCGAACCATGGACCACAAGCTAGAAAGCCAGTGCACTAACCACTGTGCTACCACTGCTCCTTGTTCACCAGTATAGGCCAGATAAAACAAGTACAGTAATACTGTACCTAGTAAATTGTGGACAATCTGTTTATTTAGGGTCGACTGAAAAGTGGGCAGATATTTTCTGCTTAAATAAAAATTCATGCAAAAATATATATTTGCTGTATTGCTCCCTAGCAAAACTCACACGTTTCCCCCTCACAATTACGGCCCTCTGTATAGCAATTATCCCAAGGATATGTTGTTTTGTTTTATAGTCTGCATTAATTCTGGCGGGAAATAATAACACAACAAACAGAGACTGATGATATTAGCTCGAACGTCTCAGATCTGATATTTCTTTCAGCATTTTCCATCGCTACAGTAGCTCCAGGCTAGTTGCATTTTAAACTCGTGTGATGCTTCGAAATAATGCAGTGTATTGATGATCTCAGGAACGTTCCCCAGAATTGTATGAAGGCGGGCTATAGAAATAGGAGCAGACATGCTTTGGAAAAATTGTCTCACTAAGTGCACTGATTGTGCAGAGAAATTCCAATACATTACTTCAGTCACATGCGAATAGTTCAAACATTCCACTTCGTGTGTTTTAGAGAATACAAATAAATGCATGGATGTTCTGATCTGTTTTGTTTATTTTTCAACACCTTTCTGAAGGCTTTGTTGTTATAAGCATGTCTCTATTCTGTTCTTCTCTATTTGTGAAGTTCTTTCTCCACGTTATAGTTCTTGGTTCTTTCGGGTTAATTTCTGAATGGCTCCACAAAACCTTTTTTTTCTTTCTCACTGTTAACGTGCATGGGCTCAACTTAACCTAGTGATCTCAGTCTGTTATGTCTCGTGGCTATTATTTGTACATGTCCTTATTTGGCCCCCCTTTTCTTTTTCTCATAGTTACGAATATCTACTGATATCTTTTATCGCCCATAAATTATTCTATATTCAAAATTATGTAGTTGCGATATATCGTCATCGGAATATTCAACACAAGTGTCAAGTCAGTCCTATTGTATGGCTCTGAAACATGGAGAACAACAAAAACAGCAATCAAAACGCTACAGACTTTCATAAATGGATGCTGGCGTAGAATAGAAGGATTGAAGTGGCATGACAAGGTTACCAACGTGGAACTGATGACAAGAACTAGACAAGTGCCAGTGGAACAAGAGTTGAGAAGAAGACGATGGCGATGGATATGACACACACTGAGGAAACCTGTTGATAGCATTACAAGGCAGTCCTTTTTCTGGAATCCTCAGGGAAAGAGAGGTAGCGGGAGACCAAGAAGTACATAGAGAAGAGAACTAGAGACAGAGGTGAAGGGGACGAACAAGATATGGAAAAACTTTGAGCTGATGGCACGGGCAGGAAGACCTGGGCTTGTTTCTTGAAGGCCTATGCTTGTTGGGAACTGAAAGATGGTGGTGGTGGTAAATCGTTACTTCTTTTTTTCAAAGTGGCGTTAATATATATATATATATATATATATATATATATATATATATATATATATATATATATATATATATATATATATATATATATATATATATATATATATATATATATATATATATATATATATATATATATATATATATATATATATATATATATATATATATATATATATATAGATATATAATCACGGCGCTATTTCGCTGTGACGAAAAATCAGACTGGATACGCTGAGTTTTGGCGACATTGCGATAACTACCAACAAGTCATGTGATGAGCGGAAGCGGGAATTACAGTATTAGGCGCCAAGAAAGCATTCTTCGTCTAGCCGCGTCCGAGTGAGGACGTAGGTAGTTTTCCCTGGCCAGCATTATTGCTGAGAAGAGTGTGCCATGAGAGGTGTATTCTGAGTTTTTTGCCTTATTGCGGATTAAGTGGACCATATGGTGTAATTCTAGTGTTGTGTTTTATCTAGTGGCAGTGTCTATAGACCGCAGTTTATAAGTTGTCACTGAGTTAAAGGTATTTCGGTGTCATAGACTTTGGACCGCCATAGTGAGCGGTAACACTAGTCAACAACCAAAATGTACCAGAAATGAAAATAGCTGATCTTAACTAATTTTGGTGTGCTGAAAACGAAAATGGCATTAAAAAATGTTGATTGGCTCTAGTTTTCAAGATATATGCTACTAGTTTATTTAATTACGGTCAATTTATATATATGACGCAACTGTTGTGGGCGATTGCATAATTTTTTTCTAATGACCAATAAAAATGTAATTAGAAGTTGATGATGCAATCCTACCTATGATTACATCACCTTTGTGTATAAATATCTTATCTCTGATAAAATTGTGCCATTAGTTAGTGCATGGTCTCTCCAGTTGGGAAAGGCATATCAAAGAAGAAAAAATGGACTCTGGAATATCCAAACATCCCCTCTGCAATACGTCCGGTACCACATGGCGATGACCTACCAGTTCCCAAAGTGCCAGAATCATTTTCAGCTGCTTCCACTGATGAAGAAGAGGACATTGGTGGTCCTGAACCATCAACCTCAAGCGACCCAGATTTTGAGCAAACTACATCCACTAAACCACACTTAATAACCCAAGGTGAACTGAATGATCTTGTAAGAGATCTGAATTTACTGAACAAGGCGGAGCTTTTGGGTTCCAGATTGCAACGGTGGAATCTCCTGGCAGAAGATGTTACAATTTCTGTGTATAGGAACCGCCAGAAGCCGCTTATTACATTCCTTTTCAAAGAGGGTGACCTTTCTACGTGCCACAACATTTCTGGTTTAATGGCAGCCCTCAAAATCAATTACATACCGGAAGAGTGGAGGCTTTTCATTGATTCATCCAAGACAAGTCTTAAAGCTGTTTTGTTGAATAATGTTAATGTGTTAGCATCAATTCCAGTTGGTCACGCAGTTCATATGAAAGAAACTTATGAAAACATTAAGCAGCTTTTGAAGTGTATAAACTACGATCATCTTCATTGGTCACTTTGCGGTGACTTAAAAGTGGTCACTCTTTTGCTTGGACTACATGGTGGATACACCAAGTACTGTTGCTTTCTCTGTGAGTGGGATAGCTGTGCACGAAGTGACCATTACATCAGAAGATATTGGCCAATCAGGCAGTCATTGCAGCCTAGCAGTAAGAACGTTGAGAACCCAGCACTTGTCGACACCAGCAAGATTTTGTTGCCACCCTTGCACATTAAGCTGGGTCTCATGAAAAACTTTGTCAAAGCAATGTAGAAAACAGATGAGGCTTTCAAATACCTCATCAGAAAATTTCCAAGACTGAGTGAAGCTAAAATAAGAGGGAGTATTTGTTGGTCCGCAAATTCGAAAACTTCTTCATGATGACGAGTTTCTTTATGTGTTGCATGGCAAGGAAAAAGCAGCATGGCTAGCATTTAAGTCAGTGGTGGACAATTTTCTTGGAAACAACAGATCTGATAATTAAAATGAAATTGTAGAAAATCTCCTTCTGAAGTATAAGAGTCTTGGCTGCAACATGTCTTTGAAAATTCATTTTCTGGTTTCTCATCTGGATTTCTTTACGTCAAACTGTGGAGCAGTCAGTGATGAGCATGGTGAACAATTTCACCAGGACATTGCTGCTATGGAGACATGGTATCAAGGCAATTGGAGCCCTTCAATGCTTGCTGATTACTGTTGGACTGTGACAAGAGACACCTTCGATTGACTACAAGAAGCAAGCAAAGAGAGCTCGAACAGCGACTGAATAATGATGGAATGGGTTAAATTGTGCCTTTTTAAAACATATGTGAACTTTAAATAATGTTTTTATTTTTTCTATCATTTTATGTTGAAATATAAATTAATTGAATATGTAACCACAATTTTTATAATGCTAAAGTAGAAAGACTAGCTGTTCACCCCAGAGAATTAAACAAGCATACATTATTTGTATTACTTACTTACTTAGTCGTTCCCCTTCTACCGTGAGGTGTAGAGGTTTGGAAGAGAGAGCGCCAGACTATCCTATCGGCTGTCTTCCTCCTGGCCTGGTTCCATTCTAGTCCTCGGTCCTTCAAAGATTGTCTAATGTTGTCCTCCCAACGGACTCTGGGTCGTCCTCAGGGTCTGGATCCTTGGCTCTTTGTTTCCCATGCTTGTCGTGGTATCCGATCTTCTCCCATTCTGCAGACATGGCCAAACCATCTTAATTGGGACTGTTCTACTTGGGTCTGCAGGGGGTAGGATTTAAGGCCTTGACGTATCGTCTGGTTGCGTACCATGTCTCTTCTATTTGTATTACTGTAATGTAAATTCATCATTTTTTTAAAAACCAGAGCCAATTGGTGAATTTCATTATGATATTTGAAATCAGCATGTCAAAATCAATAAGAAATGGTATATTTAATTTCTGGTACAAATAACTTTTGAAAATTTGTTGACTAGTGTAATCAGTCCAGGGCTTGTACAGTACCGTCATATCATGTTGTATGAGGCTGTTAGATAAATTATTCTAGGCAAGTATCTCTGGCATTGATATATGTATTTTATACGTTTGTTAGCCGTGTTTGGCTATACTGTGTGCGTTTACTCATTAAAGGGAAATACTTGTACAAAGTGTTGATTCCTTATGTCAGCCATTTTTGTTGTGGTCGGACTCCTAATGGAACGAGCCTATGAGAAGTAGATTTGATTGTTATGTTAAATCCACAATATATATTTGGTTCTGACAACTGCGCGCATCGTCTAAACGGTGTCTACTGTAGGCTATAGATTATATTGGACAGCTAAGGGCTGCATCCAAAAGGCCGTAGTGCCGTCAGTTTCATTATAAAAGGCTAGAGGTTATGCACACAGATAGACAGATAGTGATAATAGCATTATGTTTAACCTTCAGTGACAGTGTTCGTGCCGGTGTGGTTTGGTTAGCTATTGTGCAGTGAGCTGTTACGGTCGGCTGACCTCGCTAACGGTAGGTGACCTAGTTTAGTAACAGGTCACAGCGTCACAGTGAGAGATTAGCATTTTTCAGTTCTGTTAATATTTTACAGTCAGTGTGTCCGACACTGTGTTGCAAGTTAATTTTGGTGCTAGGCTGGCATGTAGTGTTGGTAGATGTGTCAAAAGTAATAGAATAAAGGTGCAGCTGGCTTTTGGCAGTACAGTTTGAGGTATTGAAAGGTATACTTTGTGGCTTAGTGATATTGATCCAGGTAGAGCAGCGGAGATTAAGGTGTCATTGCGGTTTGGTATATGCCATCAATGGTACCTATACCTTGTAGCGGTATGGCAGCTTGCGTACCCTGATAATCCCCAGAGCTATGCCAGTGGGAGTTTTACTCCTGGTAGGTTCAACCAAGCTGGACTGGTCTGTGTAGGTAGGGGTCAGACAAAAGCTGGTACCCTGTCTCACGTGACCGATAATCTATTTTACCATCTTGTCCATAATTTGATTACTTTTTAAATGTCCTGGGTTTCCTCGTCATTTGGTATTTTCTATTTCTTTCATTTTCTACCTTCGTGGCCAAACTTTTTCACCTTCTCAAACCCCACCCGTGGTTTGGTTACGTTCCGGCCTGTAGCGGTCAGCGAACGATAATATTATCTAAGCCGCACCTGGTCTGACCAGGGGAATATCTCTTACGTTTAAAGCCTTTGATCACGAGCGAAAGGGTCCCTGTGTTTGGCTTCCAGAACGCTGCTTCGGATCATAATATTATGCATCCTGGAAACAGGGGGAGACAAACCCGCGGTCAGTCTTTGGGTTCTTGCCCTTAGACAAGATAGAGCATAATGTTATGCATTTCTCTACCTGGGGAACTTTCGCACGATTTCTTTTGTCTTACTCTAGATTACGTCTTTCGCCGAACTTCTGTAGAAATATGCACGCCAGGTGTCCGGGGGGAGCGTCCCTTGTGATCTATAAGAGTAGACTGGTTTTAATAGACAAAGACATTCGTAAATTTTCCTGGCCCGTAGATGACCATCATGAGATAAGGCAAACTTTAACACAGTACTAGAATGTGTTTGCCTATGTTCTAGTCATTTTCGGGTTTCAGGAAGACCGAATCGCTAGAGCAGACTTCAGTCAGGCGAAGAAAGTCATATACTCTTCGATCTAGAGGGTTTCTGTATACATCTAGCAACGAATCGTCAACCCCGTTCCTGAATCAAAACCTTTTTTTATCAACGCCAAGTTAAGCTCACGCAGTGCAACGGAGCCAACGCAAAATCTGGAATCGCCAAATGCAGTAGTAGCTCTCTACTCGCCTATTGGATTACCAGCCAGAGCATCGCGGCTTCCAGAATATCAGACCCGCCCAGCATGCCTATAGCAGAATTCCATATCACCCTCCTTTTTTGTGCCTAAACGGGGCACTCAGCAAACCACAGCCAAACCAGTTTAAACAGGATTTACAGCCAAGCGGAGCCTTGCGCCGGATAAGCGCGCCTGGGTCTCTTTGTCCTCAAGTGACTTCTTCTGGTGTATTTTCTGGATACTTAAAACCTCGCACGTATGAGCAGCCATCTATGGACAGAGTTCCAGCCCCCTCTCGCGAGTAGCGGTCACCAACGATAGCGCCTATACAGTGATTTTATTCAGGTTAATTCCATCCCCGATGGCGGATATATACGAAAAAACCACTTACTGGAGCTATTCCCCTTGGTCCCCGAAAGCGGACAGGCTGTCGCTAAGTTCATTCAGTTGGTCTGCAGGAGATAAACAGCGTCCCCCAGCCCACCTCGCGCCAGTAGGGGGGAGTCACCAATGATAGTACCAACAAGGACAGTTTTGTAGGCATAGTCCCTCACGAAGGATCTACAAGTAACACACTGTCTGGACTATTTCATCTGGTCCCCGAAAACGGACGGACTGCCACGCAGTTTATTCATTTTGGTAAACAGAAGGTAAATAGAGTCTTCCAGCCCACCTCGCGCCAGTAGGGAGGAATCACCAATGATAGCGCCTATACAGTGATTTAATTCAGGTTAATTCCATCACCGATGGAGGATATATACGAAAAAACCACTTACTGGAGCTATTTCATATGGTCCCGAAAACGGACGGGCTGACACTCAGTTATTTCATCTCTCTGTGTTCTACAGGTTTTATGAATGGTGGTGTGTGTGTGGTTGATGGTGTATTTTGCATATTTTGGTTATTGATGATTATTGATGTAATTTTATGTTGTTGTGATGATATGCATTAATGTCTGCTTTCCCCATTGGGTGCATGGGGATTAGGGTCAAACCCGAACTGTGGACAGAAAATTTTGCACCAAGCAATTATCGAAAAAATAGAAATAAGCAAACTCTCAGATTGGGATGCTGGAACGTCCGGACTATGTTGACTGGACTATCCGAAAACCTACAGGATGTAAATGATGTAAGGAAGACAGCCATAATTAATGATGAGCTTAAACGACTTCAGGTGGATATAGCTGCACTTCAGGAAACGCGCCTTGCGGGCTCTGGAACGGTGAGCGAGAAGGACTACACATTTTATTGGCAAGGGAAAGATCTTAATAAAGCTAGAGAACACGGAGTAGGTTTTGCGGTCAAAAAATCGCTAACTAAAATGGTTGAACCAGGCGAGAATGGATCAGAACGCCTGTTAACGCTCCGCCTGCAAACTAGCACAGGTCCCATCACCCTTGTCAGTGTGTATGCTCCTACTCTGTACTCTGCCTCAGAAGCTAAAGATGAGTTCTACGAGAATCTAACAGCAATTATCAAAAGCATACCTAGGCAAGAACAGCTTGTTCTCCTTGGTGACTTTAATGCTAGAGTGGGTGCCGATAATGTTTCATGGCCTTCATGTCTGGGCAGGTTTGGTATTGGCAAGATGAATGAAAATGGACAACGGCTCTTAGAGTTGTGCGTCCACCATGACCTCTGCGTGACCAACACCTACTTTCAGACAAAACCCCAGCATAAGGTGTCATGGAGACACCCACGATCCAAGCACTGGCACCAACTTGACCTGATTCTCGTCAGAAGGCCACTCCTCAGGTCTGTGCTCTCCACGCGCTCGTACCATAGTGCAGACTGTGATACAGATCACTCCTTGGTTTGCTGCAAAATCAGAGCACAACCAAGAAAATTCTATCGTGTCAGACATGAAGGGAAACCACGCATTGATACCAGCAAGATGTCATACCCTTTCATGATCGCTCAATTCACTTCGACCTTCGAGAAAGTGCTCAGTAGCCCTCAGCATGGTGATACTATTACAGAGAACTGGGAGCATCTACGGAACACCATTTAAAGTACTGCACTTGCCACCTTTGGTAAGAAAACAGCAAAGTCAAATGACTGGTTTGATGCTTCATCAGATGTGATGGCACCTGTCATTGAAGCTAAGCGCAGTGCTATGAATGAATACAAACGTTCACCGAGTGCCAGAACCCTACAGACCCTGAGGGCTACGAGAAGCAAAGTTCAACAAACTGCTCGACGCTGTGCAAATGACTACTGGCTCCAGCTCAGTGAGAGCATCCAGATCGCAGCGCAAAAAGGCAACATTAGACAAATGTATGACGGTATAAAGAAAGCACTTGGCCCCCATAAAAGTAAGACGGCACCGCTAAAAAACCATCAGCGGAGAGAAGCTAACCGATAAGGGTAAGCAGATGGAGAGGTGGGTCGAGCACTACTCTGAGCTTTACGCTAGAGACAATACCGTTACGCCTGCAGCCCTTGATGGTGTCAACAGTCTGCCAACTATGGAGGAGCTGGATGCCGAACCAACATTAGAGGAACTCAGCAAGGCCATTGATAGCTTGGCCTCTGGCAAAGCACCAGGCAGTGATGGGATTCCTCCTGATTTAATCAAATGCTGTAAGAGCACGCTATTACATCCCCTGCATAGGATGCTGTGCCAGTGCTGGGAAGAGACAACTATTCCTCAAGACATGCGAGATGCCAAGATTGTAACACTGTATAAAAATAAAGGAGACAGAAGTGATTGCAATAACTACAGAGGCATCTCTCTTCTTAGTATTGTTGGTAAGGTTTTTGCCAAAGTCATCTTAATGCGACTACACAAGTTAGCTGAGCGCATATATCCAGAGTCACAGTGTGGATTCCGAGCTGGCAGATCAACAACAGACATGATCTTCTCTCTCCGCCAGCTTCAGGAAAAATCAAGAGAGCAGAAAAGACCACTATATATCGCCTTTATAGACCTCACAAAAGCATTCGACCTGGTTAGTAGGGATGGACTCTTTAAAATCCTCCTGAAAATAGGCTGCCCTTCTAAAATGCTGGAAATGATAAAGTCATTCCATGACGGCATGAAGGGAACAGTCCAATATGCTGGAAGCCCGTCACAGCCCTTTGATATACGAAGTGGCGTTAAACAAGGCTGTGTTCTGGCTCCGACCCTCTTCGGAATCTTCTTTGCCTTACTCTTGAAACATGCATTCAGAGATGCAACTGAAGGAATATGTCTTCACACTAGGTCAGATGGCCGTCTGTTTAATCTTTCAAGGCTGAAGGCAAAAACAAAAATCAGAAGGGTCACTATAAGAGACTTGTTGTTCGCTGATGATGCTGCAGTCGTCACTGAAAGCCAACAGGAGCTTCAGAGCTTGATGAATCGCTTCACTAAAGCATGCAAGGACTTTGGCCTCACAATAAGTCTAAAGAAAACGAATGTGCTGAGTCAGGATGTGGGTGCTGCACCAATTATCACTATCGATAACTATGAATTGGCAGTGGTGCACCACTTCACATACCTAGGGTCTACCATCAATGACAAACTCTCACTGGATACAGAAATCGACAGCCGCATTGGCAAAGCAGCTGCTACCTCTGCACGCCTCACATCGCGTGTTTGGGGAAACTCCAAACTCACAACGAAGTCCAAAGCTGCGGTATATAACGCCTGCGTCACCAGCACACTCCTATATGGCAGCGAGACCTGGACGACCTATGCTAAGCAAGAAAAAAGGCTCAATACCTTCCATTTGCGGTGTCTACGCCGCATCCTCGGCATCTCGTGGAAAGATAAAGTGACAAATGTCGAGGTGTTGTCACGTGCTGGCCTTCAAAGTATGTATACGCTTCTTAGACAGCGCAGACTTCGCTGGCTTGGCCATGTTCGCCGCATGGAAGATGGTCGCATCCCAAAAGATATCTTCTACGGACAATTAGCAGATGGCAAGAGAACAGTTGGGCGACCACAGCTGAGGTTCAAAGATGTGTGCAAGAGAGATATGAGGGCACTGGACATGGATCCAGCAACATGGGAGGATGAAGCTGCCGATCGTACTAAGTGGCGATGCTATTTACGGCGCCAACTCAGATTGGGCGAAGAGAGGCTCACACAAGAAGCAGAGGTGAGGAGAAAACGTCGAAAGGAGCACCAGGAAAATAAGCAGCTGAGGGCTGTCACCTCAGGGGCGCATTCCCATAGTCAGTTATGACTGAAGGGGCTATTATTATTATTATTATTTTGCATTAATTCCATGCTTTTTCTTCTTTAATAAAGTTTACACCTTTATTAATACGCTGTTCACGACCTTTCCATCCATATTTGTATTTTTAGCTCTTTACTAGAATCTCTATGTATGATAAGAGAAAAGAGTGAGAGCCGGAGATGCTTAGACGGTAAAAGTGAGTTGAGGCCTGGAGAGAGAGAGAGATCCTTTGAATAAATCTTCTTCCAGGTTGTCTCAAGTCCATCTCCTATTTACACCTTATCTAAAGTGTAATCTATAACTCTGTCAGTCCACTATCCCTTGTCGATTTCACTACTATTGTCCAACTCGACAAATACTCTACACTCAAACTCAACCACGACAAATGGGGTCTCGCCGCGGAATTTGAACTACATCTGCAGCAATCGCAACAGATGAGGTTGCAGTCTGGTAGGAATCTCTCACAAGATTCTATTCTGATTCTTAGAGTTTAGTGTTCGGCAGATTATAGGAATTTCTTTCCCCTAGACATATCGAACTATTTCTTTTGGGTGGAAGTCGGAACAGTTTTTTTCTCCACAGCAATCATAAATATTAAGTTACATTTATTGTTCATGCTACACATGAGACAGCTGGTAAAGAGTGATGGTATCACTGCTGAGTTTTTGGTTGACAAATCTGACGACTATTGTTGTAAAAGTCAGAAAAAAAAAATTTTAAGGGTTAATATTTTTTCAGGAGTAGCTCTTTAATCTGAGATAAGAAGCTACAGATAGTCAGTTACTAGCTTGCATCTGTACCAAGGGAGGGTGTTCATTCGGATGATAGTAACCAATCCTCTCAATAGCTTAGTACTGACAGAACTGGGGTGAAGTGATAGTAATAAGTTTTACATCACTTACATTTTTTGGAGTTTTTTGGGGTTTGTGCTTGTCGATCAGAGTAGCTACAAACTTTCTTGGTTTTTAAAGTTCCCAGGCTAGCCTAGATTTTATTGATCATTAAGTTAATCAGCACCTAGTGCACTAGGTAACTAAGATCTCTAGGTTGAATTCTTCTATAGTGTTTGCTCACCCTGATATAATGGCCGATCTAGGTAAAGTGCATAGGATTGCCCTCGAGGTAGCTAAATACATGGAGTACAAGGATAGCGAAATCCAGCCCTTTCTAGAATTTGCAGTAAGCCTGCAGGATCTATACGAGGTAGACAATTGGTTTGACAGCCGTTTAATCTTGGCATGGTCCGGTAAACAAACTGGAGAGAGTGAAGCATTCACCCGACAGTATGTAGAAGAAGTGATAGAAGATGAGAAGCAAAGGGAAAAGCAAAAACAAGAACGGGACAAGCAATTGGAAATAGAGCGACAAGAAAGGGACAGGCTACACCAAATCAGAATGAATGAACTGGATAGCCAAATTCGGAGGGTGGAAACAGATACTAAATGTAGTCACTCTACTTCCCCTTCTACTGTGCCCTTAACGGTCAACGCCCCTGCAAACCTTGCGCCCATGCAAGAAAACTTGCCTGCTAAAACCGAACCCCAACTCCAGAAAATTGACTTTCCTTTGGACTTGGATCCGAAGCCCAAACAAGGAAAGAATTTACGTCGGGACAGCAGACCTAAGGCCACGGGGAAAATTACGCAACGTTCCCAGGCATGGAAACTGCTCAAAGGTGAGAGAGGTGCTAACAAGCATTGTAATACGGATTGTTCCCGTCTGGCAAGCGGCGAACCCCGAGCCTCTCACGCTCCAGACCGAGCAGCACCTAACCGACACGTGACGTCGAGAAAAGGGAGCCACACCCTATCACGTTATATTTCGCTAGATTCCCGGCCGGACAGCGAAAAACCATATGCAGAGGCGTATCCCTCCAACTCAACGATCGTAGAAAGGAGGTGCCGCTCCTCTCATTACCCTGAGCGGAAAAGGTGCAAGAATAAGTCGCCTGCTAAAAGGGTTAAACTTTCCAAACCGTTCCAAGGAACTTTGGAAAAACACACCGAGAGTTTTTTCTCGGGCACTTCGCGATCTAACGGGATCTCAAACCGTCCAGTCCTTTGCATGCAGTCTGCGGGGCCTGTCAACCAGGAAGTGGATCTAGCATTGCAGGACAAAGTTCAACTGACGCCAGTAACTTCCTCAGGGGAGGGCAAAGTTGACGTTTATGGTGGACACAGGGTTCCAGGCGAAGGGATCCCTGGTATTCCATTTGAGTCTCTCACACTTCTCAGGGCAGAAGACAGTGAGAAAAGCTGCCTTACTACTGTACAAGGAGCCATTGTTGAGAGCCTTGGCTCACGTCATGCTAGTAATGGGAAAGCGACTCAACAAACTCTGCAACTCGCAGATATTACCTATCTGTCTTCACGGATAGAAGCTACGGAGATCTGTTATGATTTAGTAGAACCCCAGAATGCGATCGATTACTCTCTGCTTCAGGCAGCTGAGTTCTCTCATTCAAATCGCATTATTCCAGTGGTCTCAACCCCACTGATGGACAGCAAAGTAGTCGCCTCCGCCAGGCCATTACCGAGCAACTTGATCATTTCCGTTGACCAAGCCAGAGTTGTGACTGGCAAGGCAAGGAAAGCTCCAGATCCACCTTTAGACGGCACAGGTCTGAAGATTGATCAATGCTCCCACCGAAACAGGGAAGTAGGTGTGGAGAGGCAGAAGAAAAATGCTAGCATTTCTTCGGCCAACGAACGGCTTTATTTGCCAACTAGGGTTACACGCGCGCGGAAAATTCCGATAGACTGCAGCTATAGAGGGTTATTCAAGTCCACGCCCGTGACAGGTAAATATATACGTAAGCAGCCGGAGCCCATCAATGATTACACTGCACATAACAGGCGGATTATCTACGCAGTGGCCAGTGAGTTCAGGCAGGGCCGAAAACCACAACAGGTGCGGATAATTTTCCGGACCATAAACAGGCACAGCGAATGGTGGAACCAAGATCAGGTTCACACGGAAACGAAGGGCGTCAGCGCCGACTGGCCTCGCAAAATCCCATTCGCTGAACGTCTATTAGACAGAGGGAAGAAAAGAAATGAACTCGGAGCTAGTCATACAGAACTGACAGAAATTGGATACGATTTTGGTTATGATTATAGAAGGTTCTTACGACATGTAACGGACACCGATGGAAAAGATAAATTACTGTCATTTTTGTCCGTATTCCTCGAACTTTAAAAGGGGGGGCACTTGTCACGTGACCGATAATCTATTTTACCATCTTGTCCATAATTTGATTACTTTTTAAATGTCCTGGTTTTCCTCGTCATTTTGTATTTTCTATTTCTTTCATTTTCTACCTTCGTGGCCAAACTTTTTCACCTTCTCAAACCCCACCCGTGGTTTGGTTACGTTCCGGCCTGTAGCGGTCAGCGAACGATAATATTATCTAAGCCGCACCTGGTCTGACCAGGGGAATATCTCTTACGTTTAAAGCCTTTGATCACGAGCGAAAGGGTCCCTGTGTTTGGCTTCCAGAACGCTGCTTCGGATCATAATATTATGCATCCTGGAAACAGGGGGAGACAAACCCGCGGTCAGTCTTTGGGTTTTTGCCCTTAGACTAGATAGAGCATAATGTTATGCATTTCTCTACCTGGGGAACTTTCGCACGATTTCTTTTGTCTTACTCTAGATTACGTCTTTCGCCGAACTTCTGTAGAAATATGCACGCCAGGTGTCCGGGGGGAGCGTCCCTTGTGATCTATAAGAGTAGACTGGTTTTAATAGACAAAGACATTCGTAAATTTTCCTGGCCCGTAGATGACCATCATGAGATAAGGCAAACTTTAACACAGTACTAGAATGAGTTTGCCTATGTTCTAGTCATTTTCGGGTTTCAGGAAGACCGAATCGCTAGAGCAGACTTCAGTCAGGCGAAGAAAGTCATATACTCTTCGATCTAGAGGGTTTCTGTATACATCTAGCAATGAATCGTCAACCCCGTTCCTGAATCAAAACCTTTTTTTATCAACGCCAAGTTAAGCTCACGCAGTGCAACGGAGCCAACGCAAAATCTGGAATCGCCAAATGCAGTAGTAGCTCTCTACTCGCCTATTGGATTACCAGCCAGAGCATCGCGGCTTCCAGAATATCAAACCCGCCCAGCATGCCTATAGCAGAATTCCATATCACCCGCCTTTTTTGTGCCTAAACGGGGCACTCAGCAAACCACAGCCAAACCAGTTTAAACAGGATTTACAGCCAAGCGGAGCCTTGCGCCGGATAAGCGCGCCTGGGTCTCTTTGTCCTCAAGTGACTTCTTCTGGTGTATTTTCTGGATACTTAAAACCTCGCACGTATGAGCAGCCATCTATGGACAGAGTTCCAGCCCCCTCTCGCGAGTAGCGGTCACCAACGATAGCGCCTATACAGTGATTTTATTCAGGTTAATTCCATCCCCGATGGCGGATATATACGAAAAAACCACTTACTGGAGCTATTCCCCTTGGTCCCCGAAAGCGGACAGGCTGTCGCTAAGTTCATTCAGTTGGTCTGCAGGAGATAAACAGCGTCCCCCAGCCCACCTCGCGCCAGTAGGGGGGAGTCACCAATGATAGTACCAACAAGGACAGTTTTGTAGGCATAGTCCCTCACGAAGGATCTACAAGTAACACACTGTCTGGACTATTTCATCTGGTCCCCGAAAACGGACGGACTGCCACGCAGTTTATTCATTTTGGTAAACAGAAGGTAAATAGAGTCTTCCAGCCCACCTCGCGCCAGTAGGGAGGAATCACCAATGATAGCGCCTATACAGTGATTTAATTCAGGTTAATTCCATCACCGATGGAGGATATATACGAAAAAAACCACTTACTGGAGCTATTTCATATGGTCCCGAAAACGGACGGGCTGACACTCAGTTATTTCATCTCTCTGTGTTCTACAGGTTTTATGAATGGTGGTGTGTGTGTGGTTGATGGTGTATTTTGCATATTTTGGTTATTGATGATTATTGATGTAATTTTATGTTGTTGTGATGATATGCATTAATTCCATGCTTTTTCTTCTTTAATAAAGTTTACACCTTTATTAATACGCTGTTCACGACCTTTCCATCCATATTTGTATTTTTAGCTCTTTACTAGAATCTCTATGTATGATAAGAGAAAAGAGTGAGAGCCGGAGATGCTTAGACAGTAAAAGTGAGTTGAGGCCTGGAGAGAGAGATCCTTTGAATAAATCTTCTTCCAGGTTGTCTCAAGTCCATCTCCTATTTACACCTTATCTAAAGTGTAATCTATAACTCTGTCAGTCCACTATCCCTTGTCGATTTCACTACTATTGTCCAACTCGACAAATACTCTACACTCAAACTCAACCACGACACCCTGGTCCTCCAGGTTGGGGGTTTTAGCACAGGGCTGACACCCCTGTCTGTGTAAAAAAAAAATTAAAAAAAAATGAAGTTACGGAAACAATAATAATTGAACAAACTTTGCTGCGGGATGGACATTCGGAGTCTGTGGCTCGTATGACTGTCAGTGGTGAAAGCCGAAAGGAAGCCACTGACATGAAAACGGATGTCCTGACCGCAAAACAGGATACAAGAATAGGTTTTTGGAATGTCAGGACAATGTACGAGACAGGTAAACTAAGACAGGTCACGGCAGAAATGAGAAACTATAGGTTACACATTCTAGGGATAAGCGAGAGCAGATGGACAGGGGCAGGAAAAGTTAAAACAGCAACAGGAGAAACAGTACTTTACTCTGGAAGAGAGGATGGACAACACAATGAAGGCGTAGCCATTATTCTACAGAAAGGAATAGAAAGAACATTACTGGAATGGAAACCCATCAACAACAGACTGATAAGATTAAGATTGAGAGGGAGATTCACCAACACTACAATAATACAATGCTACGCACCAACAAATGATAGTGATGAGGAGGTCAAGGATGAATTCTATCAACAACTGCAGAAAGAAATGGAAGACACACATAGATATGATCTTGTTATAGTAATGGGAGACCTCAATGCGAAAGTTGGTACACTCAATACATATAATGAAAGAACAATGGGGAAATGCGGCAGCGGAACAGCAAACGAAAATGGAGATAAACTAATAAGTTTCTGTAGCATTAATAACCTGGTCATTGGAGAAACACTCTTCCCACATAAAGAAATTCACAAATTAACATGGGAATCACCAAATGGTCGGGACAGAAACCAGATAGACCACATCATGGTTAACGGTAGATGGAGACATGCATTACAAGATGTGAAGGTAAGAAGAGGTGCAGATGTGGGAAGTGATCACCATTTAGTAGTAGCAAAACTGAAAGTGAAACTAAGAAGGGCTGCACCAACTGTAACTACACAGAAAAGGTTTGACATCAGCAAATTGAAGGACTCCCTTACCAGAAAAGCTTTTACGGCCGACATAAAGAAACGATATCAATTTGCCAAAAGTCAGGAAAAGACATTGACTGATGATATAGACCAGAATTTCAACACCATTTCAACAATATACAAAGAAAGCAGCAAATCATGCTTGGGATTCCAGGAAAGGAAGAAGCAAGACTGGATAACACCAGAAACTTTAAGCACCATAACGATGAGAAAGGAAATGAAAAGAAAGAAAACAGAAGCGAAGTCCCCCAGGTTAAAGCAACTATATAGCGAACAGTACAGTCAGCTGGACAATGAAGTTAAACGCCAGACCCGAGCCAACAAAAGGAATTTCCTAGACGATCTTGCAAGACAGGCAGAGGAGGCAGCACTGAGAAATGAACAAAGCACAGTATACAAAATAACTAAATTCATCAGCGGAAAACGAGGTGCAAACAATATTACGTTAGTAAGAGATAAGCAAGGTAATCTCATCACGACAGCAGAGGGACAAGAAACAAGATGGGCAGAGCTCTTCAGAGGAACCCTGAACAAGGAACCACCAGAGACACAATTGAATGTTCCTGAGGCTGAAAACGATCTAGATGTGAATACAGACATTCCACAAAAAGAAGAAATCATCACAGCAATCAAAGGGTTAAAGAACGGCAAAGCTCCGGGCCATGATAACTTAAATGCAGAGCTATTTAAGACAGACCCTGAGCTAGCAGCAGAACTATTAGAACCACTATTTGCACAAGTCTGGAAAATGGGCACAACACCATCAGAGTGGAACAAAGGAATAATTGTCAAATTGCCCAAGAAGGGAGATCTTGCAGACTGCAATAATTGGAGAGGAATCACTCTTCTCTCAGTTCCCAGCAAAATACTAGGCAGGATAATTATACAGAGAATTTCAAAGGCAGTAGATCACAAACTGAGGAAAGAACAAGCAGGATTTAGAAAGAACAGGAGATGTGTAGATCATATATTCACTCTCAGGAACATTATAGAGCAGTGCTCAGAATGACAAAGACAGCTTTACATTAATTTTGTTGATTTTGAAAAGGCTTTTGACAGCATACATAGGGACAGTTTATGGAAAATACTGAGGGCTTATGGAATTTCAAGCTGCATAGTGTCAATCATAAAAAGCCTCTATGCAAACTTTACGTGCAGTGTTGGGCAGAGCAACCTAACCTTTGAGGTGAAGACAGGAGTACGACAGGGATGCCCCTTATCAACCACTCTATTTTTAACAGTCATAGACTGGGTGATGCGCCAGACAACAGAGGGCAGTCCAAGAGGAATAAGATGGACAACATTTTCTACATTGGAAGATCTGGAATATGCAGATGACATTGCACTACTAGCACATTCACATCAACACATCCAGAAAAAAACGGATAGACTTAATAAGTTTAGCCAGCAGGTGGGCTTGAACATCAATTTAAAGAAGTCTGAGGTCATGACGCTCAATGTGAGCAACCCTGAGCCCATATCGGTAAGGAATAAGCAATTGGTACAGACAGATACCTTTACATACCTAGGAAGCAGAGTAACGCCAGACGGCGGGGCAGGCAAAGACATCAACATCAGAATGAATAAGGCAAGAACAGCCTTCTTTAGCCTAAACAACATCTGGAAGTACTCCCAATACAGCACAAGCACAAAATTAAGATTATATCAGAGCTGTGTGCTTTCTGTGCTTGTCTATGGTGCGGAATGCTGGAGAGTTACAGAGAAGGAAATGTCGAAATTGTCCTCTTTTCACAAAACATGCCTAAGAAAAATTCACCGAATCTTTTGGCCGAATACCATCACTAACCAAGATCTGCTTACTCGTAGCAAGCAAGAGGACATGCACACCATCATAGCTGGCAGACGCTGGAGCTGGGTTGGTCATGTCCTCAGAAGAGACCCCGATGCCATCACAAGAACAGCTATGCTTTGGACCCCTGAAGGAAAACGAAAAAGAGGCCGACCAAAAACAACCTGGCGGAGGACTGTGGAGGCTGAGATGCAAAGAATGAACCAGAGTTGGGGCACTGTACGAAGGATGGCCACCGACCGAGCAAAGTGGAATCAATTTGTTGTTGCCCTACAAGACGCCTTTAGGCGTGATGGCAACTGACTGCTTTGACGGTCGGCGGCTAAGGATCAAAGAAGAAGAAGCGGTTTGGTATAGATTGCCCCAAGTGACTAATGGTGTCAGGCAGGATATAGTTTGTCAAGTTTGGTATAGTTTGGCCCAAGCGACACACTGTGTCAGGAGGGAAGTTAGTTTGTCGAATTTTGTGGATTGTAAGAACGTCAATAGTGGCAGAGATAGCTCAGAATATGTGGAACTCCTCTTGAGTGGACATCGTGTTTGCTCGTGACCATACCTACCTGGGGAACATTAATTCCTGCGTTCCTGCCAAGTTCTGTCGTCTTCAAGCCATATCGATGTGCCTGTCCAGTGGGTGCCTACCAACGCCTCTGTCGTGACCTTACTTCACTGATGTGCCTGTCCAGTGGGTGCCTACCAACGCCTCTGTCGTGACCCTGGAAATTTACGATGCTGTAGACTGTTGCATTTCTCAAGTGCCGTTGTGAAGTGATTTTGACTGTTATTGTATACGCATCATCTTGCCAAAGGACATAATGTATTTTCTGGCCCACAGACCTGCGAAGAAGTCTGGTTATCTGAACAGTATTCTGGATATTCAGTCTAGATATTCGGGATAACACAGTGGAGAAGAAACCAGTCTCCGTATTGAGGGACACTGGATGTACTGTTACCGGTCCTTTTGGGGCATATTGAGATGCTGGACTCTGGTGTCCAGATGGGTCTAGGGTTTAATGTAGTACTTGGATAGCCAGTTTGACGTTTCACAAATATGTAGATTTAATCACAAGGACGAAGCTCCTCAATACTTGCATCATATACATGACATTGGCAATCACTATCCAGTCCATAAGTAAGTCTAACGTCTTGTAGACTATAAGAACACTGTCAGAGTCATCATGCTGAATTTATTTAATATCAAATTACTCATCCTTTCCAACTCCATTCAGCGCTGACACGTCCTTAGAAATATAATCAGACTTAGGCTCTAACTGGTAGACGACCTAGCTGAATTAAATATATGAATTATCTGTACTCAAAGTACACATCCAGGAGCACATAAGAACACAACCTTCTCCCTCGGAGACACAATGCCAAAGAGACCGATAACTAGACCGAATCTTCGATCATAGCCCGGCAAACGACATCTGCTCAAAAATCAGCAGGCTATGTGACGTACTTCCGGGGTCGTCGTAGTAACGCTTTGTAAACAAGGAAGTCAGCCCACAAACCAAGTTTGAGAGCAACCGAAAACTGTTATGAATTTACTCATAACATGTACCACAATCGGGGTGCATCGGTCGTGCATCGACGAGTCCTGCCTAACAGGCAAAACTGTAAAGTGTACTACATTTGGGGGCAAAGTTGAGTCTTACCCCCAGGCGTGTATTAATGTCGGGTAGAGTGAACGCGTTCGTACTCGAAGATCCGCTCGCCGATTTAATTGTCGGCAATGTACGGGGAGTGCATAGTGCCATGGGTGTGGCTGGAGAAGTGGCTCAGCAATACCAAAGTCCCAAGGCGGATGACCAGGTGGTCGAGATATTACCACCTGACACGAAGGTACATCGCAGACGAAATCCGCGGCAAGTACCAAGTGACATGATTGGGAGCAGTAGAAGCATATACGAGGGTCCGATAGCTGGCGATCGCACAGTTTGGGTTCGCAATGTTCCCCTGAGTGCTAGTTGGCGCACACTCAGACGAGTGTTTAATGAGGTTGCGCCGGTTAGATTTGTGGAGGTATTGTCATTGCGCGACAATACCAAAGTTGCACGAGTGACTTTCGCGAATAGGTGGGGTGCGCGTGATGCAGTCAGGTGAAAGCACATGTCGTTGCTTCATAACCATCTGCTGATAGTCCAGCAATAGCAAGGGATAGGTATTGATTTCGCTTGCTATTGGTGTCTTTCGGTTAAAGCGAACCGAACAGTGGAGTCTGACCCACGCAGTCAGTACTATTCTGATGATTATAGGTTGTTCTGTTCAACTTTATAATGTATTGAGGAGTTCAAGGGGACTGATTCACATGTGATAGTAAGGGGCGTTCAGAAATTAATGCACCACATCGTTTTTCTCAGGAGCTGTTTATTCAAAAAGGATGAAATTTACACACAGTATACATGGATATGTCATGTAAACATAGGAATTATTCAACATAATCCCCATCAACTTGTACGGCTTTATGCCAGCGCGAAACAAGTGCATGTATTCCTAGCCCGTACCAGATTTTGTCTTGATCATGTAGCCATTTCTTCGCTGCATGAGTCACTCCTTCATCATCTTCAAACCTTGTCCCACGGAGTGCATCTTTAAGTGGACCAAATAGATGAAAATCAGAGGGTGCCAAATCGAGACTATAGGGTGGATGGGGTAGTACAGTCCAACTCAATTTGGTGATTGCTTCCCGTGTTGTCAGACTTGTGTGAGGGCGCGCATTGTCGTGAAGGAGAAGCAGATCTGCTGGATTCTTGTGCAGCCGAACTCTGTGAAAACGTTGATTGAGTTTTTTCAATGTCTTAATGTAAGCTTGCGAATTGATTGTCTCTCCTCTTGGCACAACGTCCATAAAAATCATACCTTCAATGTCCCAAAAGACAGTGATCATGACCTTTCCAGCTGAAGGAATTGTCTTGAATTTCTTTCTTCTTGGTGATTACGGATGATACCACTTCATTGACTGTCGTTTTGTCTCAGGTTCACAATTATGTGCCCAGGTTTCGTCACCTGTAACGATCTTAGCCAAAAGGTTCTCTCCATCAGCATTGAAACGCTCCAACAATTCAGAAGAAATTGCTTTCCTTTGCAATCGGTGGTCATTTGTGAGACTTCGAGGAACCCATCTTGCGCAAACCTTAGAAAATTCGAGAGTTTTTATAACTACATTAGCACTACCAATGCTGACTGACAGCTGTAAGGCCAATTGTTGAGTAGTGATTCGCCTATCAGTAAGAATAATGCCCTCAGCGCATTTCAACATTTCTGCGTTGGTGGCTGTGGCAGGATGTTCACAGCGCGGCCGATCAAGCAGCTCCGTATCTCCACTTCCTGATTCTTTGATTCTCTGAACCCAGCGACTGACTGTACTCCTGTCGACTGCAAAACTTCCATACACATCACATAGACGCTTGTGAATATTCACAACAGTTTCCTTCTCTGCAACGAGAAATTCTATCACAATTCGATGTTTATAACGCAAGTTGCTAACACGCTCCATTTCAACGGTTTAGGGCAGCCGTATTATTTAGCCGGTTGCACTGAAATTTGGAGCACACAATTGGCACATGCCATATTTGAAGTGTGCAAAATTTCATGCTTCTATCTTCATTATTAGCTGAGAAAAACGATGTGGTGCATTACTTTCTGAACGCCCCTCGTATATATATATATATATATATATATATATATATATATATATATATATATATATATATATATATATATATATATATTTATATATATATATATATATATATATATATATTTTTTTTTTTTTTTTTTTTTTTTTCTTAACCAGCGGCACTTGGGCTTTCAGCCCTTCGGCCCAATGACATGTCATTGCGAGGCTGGGGAACCTGAGGACTTTCCTTCCAACCCGGTCAGGAGCTTCGCTCCTTCCCATCCACAGAGGGTTTATCACAGGAGCCGTTGAGGCTATTCAGTCAAATTTCCGGCCGTAAACATTTCTTCAAACGCCGACGCCCGGGTTTGAACCATGAACACCTGGTCGCCAGTACAACGCCGAAGCCATTACACCAGCGCGGCTCCCATATATATATATATATATATATATATATATATATATATATATATATATATATATATATATATATATATATATATATATATATATATATATATATATATATATATATATATATATATATAAACAGTTGATTTTTACCAAAAACGAAGTTCTGTGATTTAATAACGTATAAAGAGTAATTTTCTTCCTTGGAAGTAAGTCTATTTTAGGGAACGGAAGAGTGTCTATGTATTGTGTCACTAATTTGTACTTAACTAGCCTGGTGGTGACAGTATGTTGCCCCTGGGGTCTGGTGTAATTGATGCTGGTTCTCAGTGAATTCTTGACTGTTCCTTCTCACTTCAGGAGTCAAATGGCTTTTGGGATCACTGTTATGGGTAAAACTTATAAAACAGCATTCTTTATTCACATAGGTATCGTTTGTTGATACCATGTTTGTTTAGGGACCGTATCCACGGGTTACCCGGAAGTACGTCATTGACTTTTGGTACTGTTTTAGCAGAAGTCAAACCGGCTTCAACTTGGCATGCGTCAAGGAGCATTTGGGGCCTTTTTTGTGTAGCCTCCGAGGTGGGCGGACGCATCTTGTGTTCAGCTCCGAGAGTGTGTTATATTTCCAACATTTTAGATCGCCCACATGTTGAGTTGGGTCGATGCTAACGTTTTTACAGTGAGAGAAGTGTATGCCGTATTCTTGTGTGCGTAAGTTGGATCTTATTCAATAAACTTTGCAGAACAATGTCGACGGACATTTTGTCAGTAGAAGACTACATGACGACGTTCAAGACTGGCTAGGGCATGCCATTGTCTTATCGATTTATACCACCTGAAAGTATTTAACGGAGCATTGTATTGTAATAAACTGATGTCGTCCTATCGCCCAACCTGCCTTGCAGCTTCTTCATTATAGAAGATTAATTTTATGAAAGAAAGCTGAATGAAAAGTATCACCGGCATTCTGTACATGCCTGGTCAATCTATGTTTTAATGAAGAGGACCTCGCCGAAGATACCCATTCATCTACAACCTACAATATTATAAAAATACGAATCGCAACATTTGGGTGCCAAGCTAAGGGATTGTGAATATCCAGTGCAAAGAAAGATGTATTTCAAGCCTGCAATTTTTACAGTACCTTAAAAAGTTCAAAATGGCGACCTGCATCGTCTGCAGATTGATTTGAAGAAATGAAGGAACATTTTTCAAGATTTTATCAATTATAAGTCAAAGTTAAAGTTCTCTTCAGGAAAGAACTTTCCTGTTATACATAAAGTTACAAGGGTGATGCTGAAGATGGTGAATATTTTTACGAGGATCTTGGACCAAAGCGGTGTCCTTTTTTATGTCAGCTGTTTCGATTGCTAGGCCTAACCTTGGTCTATGCGAACAGTTTTTCAACGTCCCTTGCTGGAAGTGAAGTGGAATCCAGGAGGAAATTGTTACTGGGAATCAGATAAGTAAATTTTTAGTCACATGCAGTCTGTGTCACTAATTTATCCTGTTTGCCAGAGTTCTTTTGACCATATTAATGTATATATGTCAATAAATGTATATGATAGCGCGAGGCTGGTGGGACTTGTAATTTTTCTTCAATACCGACATATGTCTGGTCGAAGAGAAGTAACAGGCATTCTTTAGTTTATGCATCTGTGTATTCCAAATTGAGGGGCCGGCGTACATTGATGTGTGGAATACTGTCTCAATTGAAGTATACAGATCCATTTTTGGTCTAGTTGTGCAGTTTGTTAAGTGTAAAGTATGTTTTTGTAGTGAAGTTTAGTGTAATTTTTATTCAGTTTGCTCCATTATTGTTTGTGATATTGTTGGCCTTACCTTACTGTCATTTATTTATTAGATGTATTAAATGTTGTAAACTTGTGCTGTCTTGTCATAAGTGAGAGAGCTGCATTTTAATTATTTGTTCTATTCATACATCTTTGCCTTGGTTTTCTATTTGCATTTGCTCCTGTTGGCTCTGTTCACTGTATTAAGTCATCCTGTTTGTAACCATTGTATGTTATTTTACCATATCAATATACATATTACTATCTACTATTACATGCAGTTGGGTGAATTTGAGGTGATAAGATAAGTATTGAAAATATTACTCACATATTGAGAATATAATAAATTTACATTATTGTTTTGCTATTGAAAAGCACAATAATTGTAAATCGGCAACCTTGAAAGATTTAGTAAAGGTTGGAAAGGATTTTGGTTTGGAGGTTGAAGCTTTGCAAACCTATGTGGACAAGGAAATCAAGAGACAGGAAGATCTTGAAAAGGAAAAATTGTCTGAAAAAAGAAGAACAGAAGAGTTAGCTCTTGAAAAAGAAAAATTAGCCTATGCTCAAGCTGAATTAAAACAAGCTCAGGAACTCAGATTAGCAGAATTGGAGATTGAAAAATTACGACTACTGCTACCACAGGTTAATCCTATGAATGGTGGTGCTGAGAAGAGAGAATTCTGCTCCCTTCAAGTTAAATTTGCCAAAATTTAACTCATCTTTAGATGACATATCATGCTATATGAATAGATATGAGACGTATTGTCAAGAATTTAAAGTTGATAAATCTACATGGTCCAGTAGGCTAATGAACTTATTGGTGGGTGAGGCACTTACTTCAGTCTTAACCTTAGATGAGCAGACTAGGAAAGACTATGATGATATTAAAGCCATGTTATTGAAGAAGTATCAATTGGATGATAATGGCTATAGATTGAAATTTAAGTCACTATTACCTGATTCAGCAAAGGATTTTACTGAATTTATTTCAGCTTGTAAGCTATACTTTGCTAGATGGATTGCGTTATCCAAAATTGAAAGAACATTTGAAGGACTATCTTATTTGATTCTAAGAGACAAGGCTTTGCCTTCAATTAGTGGAGATTTTTTGTCATTTCTGCAGGAGAGGAAACCTGAGAACTTGGCTAACCTAGAAACTCTAGGGAGACAATATCAAGTCCGCACATCCCAATAGAAATTTGAGTGCCAATAACATTAAGGAGGCCTTGCCAGTTGCATCTGCTAGGATGGTAAACTATAATACACCTATACATATATCTAACAGCATTGACAAGAATTACAGAGTTAAACAAAATTTTACCTATGGAAATAACAGAGGTAGATACAATTTTAATAAGAAAAATCAACAGCCTCAGAGATATTAGAACTCTAATGATGAGCGATACTATGGACAACCTTCATCATTCAGATCCAATGAGTATCAGAACAGAGGAGGATCTAATAATAGATCAGGAAGAGGACAAAGATCATTCCATAGAAGTAATGATAATTATGGTAATAATAGAGGTTCTTTTCAGAACAATAATTATAGACAAGCAAGGAACCCTGAACGGTCAAATACTGCCGTAAATGTGAGTGACAATAATTCAAGTCAAAATAATATTAGGGTGGCTCATGCAAATGCCTGTAGTGTTGATCTATCCAATAGTGTTAATTGTAATGAATGTAGTTCTTTATTTCAGCTACAAGGAGTGCCAAGATTGTTATGTGGACATCATTTACCAGTCATGTCCTCGTTTGAGAGTACTGGTTCACTGGTACTTGATAAAGGTTTTGTAAACAATAAATTAGTGCCTCTATTGAGGGACGCTGGTGCAACGACAATCGGGGTACTGATATCTTTGGTGGATCGGTCGGATTCCACGGGCAACATAGTGAGGTGCATTACCTTTGGTGGCACAGTGGAACACTATCCAACAGCGGAAGTATTCCTGGATACACCTTATTTCACAGGAAGAACTCGTGTGTGTATGCTTAATAGCTCTATTGCTGGAATAATCCTAGGAAATGTTCCAAATTTACATGAATGTTCTAGAGAAGACATTAAAAATTGGGGAAAACAGCACTTAATAAATGCTAATGCTGTTACTACAAGAGCACAATCTCGTGCTGAAAGTAATATTCATAACCATAGTGATATTGTGTTGGATGAGGTAATGAATGATGGTGAGGATTCTGATGATCAGATGAATGATGAACATCATGATAATGATGTAGATAATGAAAAGGAAAATATTGATTTGGAAGATGATGATAATTTACAAATGGAATTGATTGATAAAGAATCTTTCATACAGAGGCAAAAACAAGATAATTCTTTAAAGAAATTTTTTCGTATGGTAACATCAAACAAGATGATGTTTGATAATAAGACGAAGCATTGGTACTCATTAAAAAATGATATTTTAATTAGAAATTTTCAAGATGTTACATCTCTGAAAAAAAAAAACAGATTATTGTACCTACTTGCTTAGACCATTTGTTTTACGACATGCCCATGACATAAATTGTGCAGGTCATTTGGGTATTGCAAGGACGAAACAGAGAGTGTTATCACATTTCTTTTGGTCTGGTGTGGCTAAAGACATGAAAATTTTTTGTCGCACTTGTTCAGTGTGCCAGAGTGTCGCGACAAAACGACCTGGAGATAATGCGCTTATCCAGGCATTTGATATTTCTTTGCGTCCATTCGCAAAGATGGCTATTGACCTTATTGGTCCATTAAAGGTCACATCGATTTGCTCCTTTTGAACTGGTGTTTGGTGCAAAGCCAAGAGGTCCCATGACTATTCTGAAACAATTACTTATTGGATCCAACATGGATGAGGAGGTTCAAACATCGTATCAATATGTTGTAAATCTAAGACAAAAGATAATGGACGCATGCAACATAGCAGTAGGGTCCTCAGAAAAAGCAAAATTAAAGGCTCGATTGTTCATCAATCAAAACAGGAAACTGCGCCAATTATGACCATGTGAGGAAGCCTATGTATTGCTTCCCAACAAGGACAATACATTACTGGTTTCGTGGAAAGGTCCTAACACAATTGTTGATAAAGTGTCAGGTGTTGACTATATTTTATCTGTTAAAGGAAAAGATAAAATTTTCCATATTAATATGTTACAACAGTTTCATACTCGACCTCCACATTTGAAACCTATCTTTGAAGCTATTGACGAATCTGTTGTTCGTCACTCCTCCTTAGCATTTATTCAGGAGGAGAACTCTGACTTTTCTGATGGTGGTGAACCTATATTGTCTTTACCTTATATACATCTTTTGACAACTGAAAGCTGGAAAGATGTTTCCGTTGCTTCTACGTTTTCTTCTTATCAGAAAGAGCAGATTTCTGTATTACTACAATCTTTTCCTGATGTGCTCACGGATGTTCCTGGGCACACAGATATCATTCAGCATGATATTTTGCTTACAGACATTACACATATTAAACCCAAACCATACCCTATACCTATTCATCTGCAATCTCGGGTACAAGAAGAAATAAAACAAATGATTAGGTTGAATATAATTGAACCGTCTAATTCACCATATAGTTTTCCCATGGTCTTGATCAGAAAGAAAGATACATTTATTCGCATTTGTATAGATTTTAGACGTTTAAATGCTCTCACAAGTAAAGACGCGGAACCTTTGCCGTTCCTTGAATCCCTTCTGGATAGATTGTCCACAGCTACATACTTCACTAAGTTTGACCTGTCCAAGGGATATTGGCAAGTGCCAATAACTGACAAATCTAAGCCTTACACTTCTTTCGCTACGACTTTAGGTTTGTTTCAATTCAATTACATGTTGTTCGGTCTGGTCAACGCTCCTGCTACTTTCGTGCGCATGATTCGTAGACTATTTTCCGATCGTGATGATCTCATCACTTACATAGATGACATATTTTTGTTCCATCATAATTGGAATGATCATATTCACGGAATTCATGCTTTATTAAAGACATTACGCTTTCACAACATTACTGCTAGACCTTCAGAAACTAAAATAGGTTATACTGAAATTTCTTTTTTTGGACATAAAGTAGGAGGTGGTTTTCTCAAACCTGAAGATTCTACCGTTTCTAAAATTCTGAATTTTGAAATACCTCGAACAAAAAAACAAGTTAGAAGTCTACTAGGTCTCATAAACTTCTATAGAAATTTCTACCTAATTTCTCGGATATGACTTCAGTTCTGTCTGCGTTGGTTAAAAAAAAAGCCGCTCCGAACTCGCGAATAACATCAATTCCCACTACAGACTGATTAGCGTGCACTATCTTATCTACAGACGGCGAGATTCAAAAATAAAAAAACAGCTAGAGCCTCGCTCGCTCTTCAACCTTACAATTACTCAATTCAGGCCATAAAGGGGAGTCACAATGTTCTAGCGGATGTGTTGTCCAGGTGCGTCAAAGACCCTGAATCATCTGCAAATATTACAAATCCTGATGGTACACGCAACTTAACCTAGTACACAGACTTACGTGGTAGTGTCCTGGTCAAGAACGTATTCCTTGAATAATCACATAATCGCATGCCTCTAACTACAGTGTACATTGATCAAAGTGCTGGTTTTAACAAAGCGACTCGCACAGCAACACGATGATGATGGATTCTAAAAGGCGCAACTTCAAGTAGTATATCATTGAACTCGTGACACTGCGTGTAAACATCGTGCAATCATGGCAGTAATCATTGTCAAGCCACAAACTGTCAAACACACAATTTGTTTATAATTGAAAATTGTGTCATTTCCAGACAATTTCGAACACGCATTGGTTTCGGTAAATAAAGAAAAAAAAAACGTTGTACTCCATTTCAGGGGATTTCAAGATTCCTCAATTCTCAAAGGGAAGCAACAAAGGATATTTAGGACGGAACTTTTTCGTGATGATTCATTACAGGTTTATGGACGGTTAGATTCTTATGGACACATTATTGTATTGTCATCAATCATGGACATGATCGTCGATGGATTGCATCGTACAACTAAGGACACGGAATAAACATTTTTGATTATGAGAATAACATTGCTTTAAATAATCACATTATTCTATATGGAATTAGAAAGTGATTAATTTAATGACACTACACCTTGTAAAATCAAGACAAAATTTATGTCACACTCACACTTAACTTAGAAACATTAATGAACTATTACGCCATTATATGGTTGATGGATTTAACGCATAGGTATATTGTTGCTATTTGTCAACATTAATGGGTTACCTACACTATTTCGTCACTCTTCGTTGTATTAATATGATACAATAAGGACATATCATTCACAGATACATACAATTTTATTGATGTGACAATTTAAAGCTGTCCCACACCGTATTGGTTGTTTGTCTGCCTCATCTCAACTATTGTTCTTATATTTTTATTAATGCGTTGCATTGTTATGTTACTTTGAGAGGACAATAAGAGACTACCGTTTTCTGACATGACAAATAGGTGTTCAGATGGTATGAAGGATGTGAATGAATGAAGGACTTAGATAATTATTTATTATGCACATGTTGGCTGATCTTACTATGGTGATCTCACTTAGATGTTAAAATGGTTTAGGTCAGTGATAGACAATGGTAGTAGCATCTTTATGCTTCTGTCCACACCTTGTGTGTTAATATGCCTACGTCTGGCAGAAACATGGGTACTGTATAATTTCATGCTAGCAATGAGATTTGATGTTACCATCTGTTCACTTTGGTGAAATTTAACCCACATCATGCAAATAATGAAAACTGCGTTTTCGTTATTTGACGGGGGAGGGATGAGTAGTTGTTATGGGTAAAACTCATAACACAGCATTCTTTATTCACATAGGTATCGTTTGTTGATACCATGTTTGTTTAGGGACCGTATCCACGGGTTACCAGGAAGTACGTCATTGACTTTTGGTACTGTTTTAGCAGGTCAAACCGGCTTCAACTTGGCATGCGTCAAGGAGCATTCTACGTCTTTTTTGTATAGCCTCCAAGGTGGACGGACGCATCTTGTGTTCAGCTCCGAGAGTGTGTTATATTTCCAACATTTTAGATCGCCCACATGTTGAGTTGGGTCGATGCTAACGTTTTTACAGTGAGAGAGGTATATGCTGTATTCTTGTGCACGTAAGTTGGATCTTATTCAATAAACTTTGCAGAACAATGTCGACGGAC
Source organism: Oreohelix idahoensis (assembly GCA_024509875.1). Classification (NCBI taxonomy): domain Eukaryota; kingdom Metazoa; phylum Mollusca; class Gastropoda; order Stylommatophora; family Oreohelicidae; genus Oreohelix; species Oreohelix idahoensis. The sequence continues at coordinate 63,186 of JAMPIV010005723.1, read as the reverse complement.
ATTTTGTCAGTAGAAGACTACATGACGACGTTCAAGACTGGCTAGGGCATGCCATTGTCTTATCGATTTATATCTGTTGAAAGTATTTAACGGAGCATTGTATTGTAATAAACTGATGTCGTCCTATTCGTCCAACCTGGCCTTGCAGCTTCTTCATTATAGAAGATTAATTTTATGAAAGAAGGCTGAATGAAAAGTATCACCGGCATGAATATCCAGTGCAAAGAAAGATGTATTTCAAGCCTGCAATTTTTACAGTACCTTCTTCTTCTTCTTCGATCCTTAACCACCGACCGTCAAAGCAGTCAGTGGCCATCACGCCTAGTGGCGTCTTGTAGGGCAACAACAAATTGATTCCACTTTGCACGGTCGGTGGCCATCCTTCGTACAGTGCCCCAACTCTGGTTCATTTTTTGCATCTCAGCCTCCACAGTCCTCCGCCAAGTTGTTTTTGGTCGGCCTCTCTTTCGCTTTTTTTCTGGGGTCCAAAGCATAGCTGTTCTTGTGATGGCATCGGGGTCTCTTCTGAGGACATGACCAACCCAGCTCCAGCGTCTGCCAGCTATAATGGTATGCATGTCCTCTTGCTTGCTACGAGTAAGCAGATCTTGGTTGGTGATGGTATTCGGCTAAAAGATTCGGTGAATTTTTTTTAGTTACAGTACCTTAAAAAGTTCAAAATGGCCACCTGCATCGTCTGCAGATTGATTTGAAGAAGTGAAGGAACATTTTTCAAGATTTTATCAATTATAAGTCAAAGTTAAAGTTCTCTTCAGGAAAGGACTTTCCTGTTATACATAAAGTTCAAGTTACAAGGGTGATGCTGAAGATGGTGAATATTTTTACGAGGATCTTGGACCAAAGCGGTGTCCTTTTTTATGTCAGCTGTTTCGATTGCTAGGCCTAACCTTGGTCTATGCGAACAGTTTTTCAACGTCCCTTGCTGGAAGTGAAGTGGAATCCAGGAGGAAATTGTTACTGGGAATCAGATAAGTAAATTTTTAGTCACATGCAGTCTGTGTCACTAATTTATCCTGTTTGCCAGAGTTCTTTTGACCATATTAATGTATTTATGTCATTAAATGTATATGATAGCGGAAGGCTGGTGGGACCTGTAATTTTTCTTCAATACCGACATATGTCTGGTTGAAGAGAAGTAACGGGCGTTCTTTAGTTTATGCATCTGTTTAGTCTAAATTTAGGGGCCGGCGTACATTGCTGTGTGGGATACTGCCTCAATTGAAGTATACAGATCCATTTTTTGTCTAGTTGTGCAGTTTGTTAAGTGTAAAGTATGTTTTTGTAGTGAAGTTTAGTGTAATTTTTTATTCAGTTTGCTCCATTATTGTTTGTGATATTGTCGGCCTTAATTTACTGTCATTTATTTATTAGATGTATTAAATGTTGTAAACTTGTGCTGTCTTGTCATAAGTGTGAGAGAGCTGTATTTTAATTATTTGTTCTATTTATACATTTCTGCCTTGGTTTTCTATTTGCATTTGCTTCTGTTGGCTCTGGTCACTGTATTAAGTATTCCTGTTTGTAACCATTGTCTGTTATTGCTCCATATCAATATACATATTACTATCTACTATTACATGCAGTTGGGTGAATTTGAGGTGATAAGATAAGTATTGAAAATATTACTCACATATTGAGAATATAATAAATTTACATTATTGTTTTGCTATTGAAAAGCACAATAATTGTAAATCGGCAACCTTGAAAGATTTAGTAAAGGTTGGAAAGGATTTTGGTTTGGAGGTTGAAGCTTTGCAAACCTATGTGGACAAGGAAATCAAGAGACAGGAAGATCTTGAAAAGGAAAAATTGTCTGAAAAAAGAAGAACAGAAGAGTTAGCTCTTGAAAAAGAAAAATTAGCCTATGCTCAAGCTGAATTAAAACAAGCTCAGGAACTCAGATTAGCAGAATTGGAGATTGAAAAATTACGACTACTGCTACCACAGGTTAATCCTATGAATGGTGGTGCTGAGAAGAGAGACTATTTTCTGATCGTGATGATCTCATCACTTACATAGATGACATATTTTTGTTCCGTCATAATTGGAATGATCATATTCATTCTTTATTAAAGACATTACGCTTTTACAACATTACTGCTAGACCTTCAGCAACTAAAATAGGTTATACTGAAATTTCTTTTCTTGGACATAGAGTAGGACGTGGTTTTCTCAAACCTGAAGATTCTACCGTTTCTAAAATTCTGAATCTTGAAATACCTCGAACAAAAAAACAAGTTAGAAGTCTACTAGGTCTCATAAACTTCTATAGAAAGTTCTACCTAATTTCTCGGATATGACTTCAGTTCTGTCTGCGTTGGTTAAAAAAAAAGCCGCTCCGAACAGGGTGATTTGGACACAGTCGTGTCATGTGACTTTAAATTTACTTAAGATAGCATTTTCAAAATCACCAATTTTGAGATTACCTGACATTCGATACCCTTTCATTAACTGATGCGATGCGTCTAATACGGCCATAGGTGGGACATTGATGCAGGAATTTCAGGGACACCTGCATCCTACTATGTATGTCAGTCGTCAATTGTCAACTACAGAACAACGATATCTCATTGTTGAGAGGGAATTGCTCGCCATTGTGCTTTCATTCAACAAACTACAGAGGTATTTGTTGGGAGCTCAATTCACGCTACAGACTGATCAGCGTGCACTATCTTATCTACAGACGGCGAGATTCAAAATTCAAAAAGCAGCTAGAGCCTCGCTCGCTCTTCAACCTTACAATTACTCAATTCAAGCCATAAAGGGGAGTCACAATGTGCTAGCGGATGTGTTGTCCAGGTGTGTCAAAGACCCTAAATCATTTGCAAATATTACAAATCTTGATGATACACGCAACTTAACCTAGTACACAGACTTACGTGGTAGTGTCTTGGTCAAGAACTTATTCCTTGAATAATCACGTAATCGCATGCCCCTAACTACAGTGTACATTGATCACAGTGCTGGTTTTAACAAAGCGACTCGCACAGCAACACGATGATGATGGGTTCTAAAAGACGCAACTTCAAGTAGTATATCATAGAACTCGTGACACTGCGTGTAAACATCGTACAATCATGGCAGTACTCATTGTCAAGCTACAAACGGTCAAACACACAATTTGTTTATAATTGAAAATTGTGTCATTTCCAGACAATTTCCAACACGCATTGGTTTAGGTAAATAAAGAAAAAAACAAAAAAACTTTGTACGCCATTTCAGGGGACTTAATCAAGATTCCACAATTCTCAAAGGGAATTAACAATGATATTTAGGATGGATATTTTTCGTCATGATTCATCACAGTGTTTATGGACGTTTGGATTCTTATGGACACATTATTGTATGGACATCAATCATGGACAGGATCGTCGATGGATTGCATCATACACCTAAGGACATGGAATAAACATTTTTGATTATGAGAATAACATTACTTTAAATAATCACATTATTCTATATAGAAGTAGAAAGTGATTAATTTAATGACACTACACCTTGTGAATTCAAGACAAAATTTATGTCACACTCACACTTAACTTAGGAACATTAATGAGCTATTACGCCATTATATGGTTTATGGATTTAACGCATAGGTATATTGTTGCAGTTTGTCAACATTAATGGGTTACCTACACTATTTCGTCACTTTTCGTTGTATGAATATGGTATAAGAAGGACATATCATTCATAGATACATGCAATTTTATTGATGTGACAATTTGTAGCAGTCACACACCGTATTGGTTGTTTGTCTGCCTCATCTCATCTATTGTTCTTATATTTTTATTAATACGTTGCATTATTATGTTACTTTGAGATGACAATAAGAGACTACCGTTTTCTGACATGACAAATAAGTGTTCATACGTCTTACTATGGTGACCTCACTTAGATGTTAAATTGTTTTAGGTCAGTGGTAGACAAGGGTAGTAGCTTTTTATGCTTCTGTCCACACCTTGTGTGTTAATATGCCTACGTCAGGCAGAAACATGGGTACTATATAATTTCATGCTCGCAATGAGATTTGATGTTACCATCTGTTGACTTTGGTGGAATCTAACCCACATCACGCAAATAATGAAAACTGCGTTTTCATTATTTGACGGGGGAGGGGGAGTTGTTATTATGGGTAAAACTCATAACACAGCATTTTTTATTCACATAGGTATTGTTTGTTGATACCATGTTTGTTTAGGGACCGTATCCACGGGTTACCCGGAAGTATGTCATTGACTTTTGGTACTGTTTTAGCAGAAGTCAAACCGGTTTCAACTTGGCATGCGTCAAGGAGCATTTGGGGCCTTTTTTGTGTAGCCTCCGAGGTGGACGGACGCATCTTGTGTTCAGCTCAGAGAGTGTGTTATATTTCCAACATTTTAGATCGCCCACATGTTGAGTTGGGTCGATGCTAACGTTTTTACAGTGAGAGAAGTGTATGCTGTATACTTGTGTACATAAGTAGGATCTTATTCAATAAACTTTGCAGAACAATGTCGACGGACATTTTGGCAGTAGAAGACTACATGACGACGTTCAAGACTGGCTAGGGCATGCCATTGTCTTATCGATTTATACCTCCTGAAAGTATTTAACGGAGCATTGTATTGTAATAAACTGATGTCGTCCTATCGTCCAACCTGGCCTTGCAGCTTCTTCATTATAGAAGATTAATTTTATGAAAGAAAGCTGAATGAAAAGTATCACCGGCATTCTGTACATGCCTGGTCAATCTATGTTTTAATGAAGAGGACCTCGCCGAAGATACCCCTTCATCTACAACCTACAATATTATAAAAATACGAATAGCAACAATCACGTTAGTTGCAAGAGTAAATTTTACAAACGTTGCTGCTTAGAATGGTCCCTAGACCCATCTCGTATAGGCGGTGTCCAAGTTGAGTACTAGTAACTAGTACCAGAAACTAAGATAAATATAAAATCGAATCTTCCTTTAATATTTTGTCTCCTGTTGTAAGCATCAAGCTACCTCTGCTTTTCTCCACCATTTCATTTTCCTCTGAATTTTCGTGAAACCCATGAACATGAAATCTCGGACCATCAAGGCAGATAAAAGTGTGTTAGGGGCGTGAAAGAGGCCAAATGAATCATATTGCAAAATACATCAGTCTGGCGTAGAGGTGTTGACATAAAAATATATATCCTATGATGTTGTCATCATCCTCTTTCTGCGCCCTATGGAGCAAAGGGCTACCTCTGCCATTGGTTCCTTCCCAGGAAATCCGCACGAAGCAGTCACTAGCTCTTGTAGTGGTGGTTTATGTGGAAGTATATTTTACATGATGAGTTTGCCAACTTCAAACAACGCTTTACGTAAATAAACAATTGTATACATGTAAAATGCCCATGACTTGACTTGACTTGACTTTGATCCACTGTCACCGAGTGTCAGCTCTTGGTGACAAAATGCACATATAAAGTGAACAAAGTATACATTTTAAGACTTACCCCTTCGTGGAAGGGTAGATATCCAGACGCTATTGCACAGTTTGTTCGATTGTATTTCACTGAAGCCGTAGAGGTGCAATATTCTCATATGAGCTAATGATAATTGCAAATTTGCAACTCCTAGCTATAACACACGAGGAAGATTTTCTCGGAAATGTGGCTATAAGAAGTTTTATACTTTTAATTTTACTACTTCTTAAATGTGTAGCACGACCTATAATGAAATCTTTACTATCTCTTAAACTAGCGTCGTCCTCTCTGAGAGGTGAGAATTTTAATAAATGACGAATCTTCAAACGCTTGGGTCTTCTAGTCAAAAATTCGCAAACACGTAATTTAGTTTTGTTTAGTTTACTTTGTTCAAAGCAATCGTAATTTCGGTTAGTTAATTTTTCATTTTAAATCAATCACCTTGTAAGTCGTCTTATTTAATATATTTCACCTACACATCTTTTAAAATTTATGATCGGTCTTTCTTATAATAAGATAGGATGTGTTACTAATTATTGACATCGCCGGAAATAATTACATGATATGACATGCCCTAATTCCTCAATATTGTCATTATCATGGCAGACATGGGATAGACGATTTTACCAGGTCACTCTTTCAAGATTAAACACACGTTATCTTTAAAATTGGAAGAAGTAATTAAAGAAATGGATAATTATAAGTTGGACTTATTGGGTGTCAGCGAGTGTAGATGGACGGGGAAGGGCATAAAATATATTTCAGAAGAAAAAAAGCAAATTATATACTCTGGTAGTAATGATAATCGTCACACAGAGGGAGTAGCCTTCCTAATGACACAGAAAGCAGCAGCATCGCTTATCAGCTGGGTACCTATCAATGAGAGGCTATTATTAGCTAGATTTCAGACACGATTTTTCAAGCTCTCAATTGTACAATGTTATGCACCAACTAACGACGCTCTTGATACCACAAAAGATGACTTCTATGAAGCACTTCTAAGTACCATCAACACAATACCCAAGCATGACATAATAGCAGTCATGGGTGATTTTAACGCCAAAGTAGGTGACAACAACGATGGAGTACAAAGATATCTCGGTACTCATGGCATAGGCTGTATGAATCAAAATGGCGAAAGACTTCTAGAACTTTGTGAAATATCAAACCTCGTTGTGGCAGACACCATCTTTCCACATAAGAATATCCACAAGATAACATGGAATTCACCTGATGGCAGAACTAAGAACCAGATAGATCACTTCTGCATAAGCGCTAAATTTCGCTCATCAGTTCAAGACGTCAGAGCATACAGAGGTGCAGAGATCGGAAGCGATCATAACCTCTGCATAGCTAAACTGAGAGAATTAAACTGAAGAAGTTATACCAACAGAATAAAAATAGAAGAATAGATGTACACAGACTGCAATCAAATGATATAAAGGAGGAATATAATGTCAAAATGAACAACTATTTCGATGCTTTAGGCAAAATTGACAACGATATCACCACCAAGACAATCAATACTAAATGGGAACAACTGAGAACAGCAATGACAGAAGCAGCAGTAGCGACCACCGGATACATAGTACATAAAAAGAAAAAATGGATGAGAGAAGATACTTGGGATAAAATACAAGAAAGGAAAACAGCAAAACTTAAACTACTAGCGGCAAGTACACATAATGCAGTTGAATCTTGCAAACTAACTTATAACTTGTTAAATAAAGAAGTGAAGACAAAAACTTGAAGAGATAAAAGACATTTCATCAATGAACTGGCCGTAGAAGCTGAAAATGCTGCAAGAACTGGTAATAGTAGGTGCCTTTATCAGATTACAAAACAACTATGTCACCAGCCTACTGCTATGGAAACACCTGTTAAAGGTAAATTAGGGAATTCAATACCAACAGAAAAAGAACAAATGAAGAGATGGGCTGAGCACTTCATGGAGGTGCTAAACAGACCACCACCAACAGTAACACCTGATTTTAATAATGAAACACCCACAACCACCTTGCCAATAACTTGCGATGAATTCACGCTGGACGAGATCAAACAAGCCGTTAAAAGATTTAAAAATTTTAAAGCTGCTGGAGTTGACGAAATTTCGGGGGAAATGATTAAAGCAGTTAATGACAACAACCTCTTGAGAATTTTAGATATTATAAATGAAGTATGGAGAGAAGAACAACCACCACAACAATGGAAAGACAGTATTATTGTAAAGTTACCGAAGAAAGGTGATCTATCAGACTGTAATAACTGGCGTGGTATATCTCTATTATCAGTACCTGGAAAATTATTATGTTGCATGATGTTAGAAAGACTTAAATTGCATGCTGACGAAAAGATCAGAGAAGAACAAGCGGGTTTCAGGCCGAAACGATCATGTATTGATCAAATATTCACACTAAGAACAATTATAGAAGAATCAGTGGAAAGGCAATCGCCACTTATTATCACCTTCGTCGATTTTCAAAAAGCCTTTGATAGTCTACACCGCCCATCATTGTGGAAGATACTTACAATCTATGGTTTTCCAACAAAATATGTGAATATAATCAAAGCGCTATATGACAATGCAAGATGTTGTGTTAGAACAAATAAAGGGAATACAGAATGGTTTACAGTAGAAACAGGGGTGAAACAAGGCTGTATTATGTCACCACTACTTTTTGGAATAGCTATTGATTGGGTTATGAGAAACTATACCCACAATGAACAATTGGGTATAAAATGGACAAATGGAAAATTCCTGGGGGACTTGGATTTCGCAGATGATGTAGCATTCTTAAGTTCAACACCAAGACAATCCCAAGAAGCAATAAATAATTTGTGTCATCTCTCGATTAAAATAGGTCTCCAAATAAATGCCTCTAAAACTAAAGCTATGAACTTTTCTAACGAGACCTTTGATATCATCTTGAACGGGGAAAAACTACAGAAAGTTGAAAGTTTCAATTATTTAGGCAGTAAAATGACTCAGGATGGTGACACAACAAGAGAAATCCATACTAGAATTGCTTTGGCAGCTAGCGCCTTCAATAGATTATCTAACATTTGGAAATTACGATCATTGAATATACATACCAAGCTTCGTCTGTTTAATTCAAATGTTATCTCAGTGTTAACATACGGCTGTGAGAGTTGGAAAATAACAAAATCATTGGAGAACAAGCTGAATACATTCGAGAACAAATGTCTTAGAAAACTCATGAACATCAGTTGGAAAGAATTCAAGACTAATCGACAAATAAGAGAAGACTCTAGGCAGAAATATGTCTCCGACTATATAAGGAAAAGACGATGGTCTTATATCGGTCATGTCCTACGAATGCAAAACAACAGAATACCACTACAGGCGCTCACTTGGGTTCCTGAGGGTAAGAGGAAAAAAGGAAGACCAAAAGAAACACTCAGAAGAACAATAATAAGAAAAGGAAGAACGTTGGGCCTAAATAATGTGCAAGAGCTAAGAGGAGTGGCGTCACAACGAACAACCTGGAGAGCACTGGTTTCTGCCTTATGCGCCGTGTTTGGTGCTTAAAGAATTTATTATTATCTTTAAGCGACCATCTTTTCCTAATTTGACAACATTTGTTGTTTCATTTTCCAGGCTGGACAGAATCAACTGCGCAATGCTAATGTAGTGTCAAACAACCTAACTCGTTATAACAATACAGCACTATAACGTCTGGGTTTATCTAGACAAACACGCCCGGCTTGTTTCAAGCAACCATGTTTGTGATCTATTGTAATCACTTCGCTGCAGACTTTTCACAACTAAAAAGATAACCATGCCAGACGCGGCTTAAGCCAAGAAACACTGTGTTATCTGAGAAGAGTGCACCTTGACTAAAAGATAATTTTGACAAAGCACTGCCGTAGGGAAATATAGCATAGGATTGGCAGAAAAAATGAATCGGATGAATAAAGTAATGTCACTTTATATATATCTATATTTTTAGGGGGGGGGGTTGTTTGGGTAAGGGGGGGGGGGTAGGTGCATATCATAGAAATGATTAACATGTGACTTTAATTAAAGAACACACAAGCACACATACACACACATACATCAATTGAGAGTGAGAGCACACGAGAGGGAGAGCGAGAGAGAGAGAGAAGGACAGAAAATTTGATAAAATAAAATTTAAAGTGTTGCATTGTATTAGGAACGCCCCGTGTAGTGCCCGGGAGTCTCTGTAGGGGCAAAGAAGAAATAGGGCTACTCCTCCCTCAGGCATGTCGTAACAGACGACTAATTTGAGATTGTGCATCAGCTGGCACTGCCATCATGTAAAACATATTGCCACAAGAACCACCATTGCAAGAGACCAAAAAAAGCTTTGCGCAGGCTTCCAGCACGGATAGCAGCAGTAATAAAGACTCCATGCTCCATACGTAGCGAAAAGTTGTATTATTTATGTCTATTAGCTTACTTACTTACTTAGTCGTTCCCCTTCTACCGTGAGTTGTAGAGGTTTGAAAGAGAGAACGAACGAACGAACGAACTTTATTTTCGAAGGGTAAAGAATTGGGCGCGCAGGCCCGTCTAACATTCTGCCCTTCCACTCTCATTAATCTTGCATACTATATCCTTTCATTCCCACATGATGCTTTAAGCATTAATTTAAAGGCATCCAAAATTATAAAGTTACCATAACAGCATTCATTTACAGTATCTTCTTCTTCTTTGATCCATAACCGCCAACCGTCAAAGCAGTCAGCGGCCATCACGCCTGGTGGTGTCTTGTAGGGCAGCAACAAATTGATTCCACTTTGCTCGGTCGGCGGCCATCTTTCGTACAGTGCCCCAACTGTGGTTCATTCTTTGCATCTCAGCTTCCATAGTTCTCCGCCAAGTTGTTTTTGGTCGGCCTCTCTTTCGCTTTCCCTCGGGGGTCCATAGCATAGCTGTTCTTGTGATGGTATCAGGGTCCCTTCTGAGGACATGGCCAACCCAACTCCAGCGTCTGCCAGCTATGATGGTGTGCATGTCCTCCTGGTTACTCCGAATAAGTAGTTCTTGGTTGCTGATGGTGTTTGGCCAAAAGATTCGGAGAATTTTCCTTAGGCAGATTGTGTGGAAGGAGGACAGTTTCGACATTTCCTTCTCTGTTACTCTCCAACATTCCGCACCATAGAGAAGCACAGAAAGTACACAGCTCTCATACAGTCTTAATTTGGTGTTTGTGCTGTACTGGGAAGACTTCCAAATGTTGTTTAGAACAGCAAAGGTTGTTCTCGCTTTATTCATTCTGTTGTTAATGTCCTTGCTTGTTCCCCCGTCAGGTGTTACTATGCTTCCTAGGTAAGTAAATGTGTCTGTTTGTTCTAACTTCTGGTTCCTTACTGTTATTGGCTCAGGATTGCCCACATTTAGTGTCATGACCTCTGTCTTCTTCAAATTGATGTTCAGGCCAACCTGCTGGCCATACTTATTCAGTCTATCGGTTTTGTCTTGAATGTGTTGGTGTGAATGCGCGAGTAGTGCAATGTCATCTGCATATTCCAAATCTTCCAGTGTAGAAAACGTTGTCCATCTAATTCCTCTTGGACTGCCCTCTGTTGTCTGGCGCATCACCCAATCTATGACTGTTAAAAATAATGTTGTTGATAAGGGGCATCCCTGTCGTACTCCTGTTTTCACTTCGAAAGTTACATTACTCGATCCAACACTGCACGTAAAATTAGAATAGAACGAACGAACTTTATTTTCGAACTTTATTTTATTAAGAATTGGGCGCGCAGGCCCGTCTAACATTCTGCCCTTCCACTCTCATTTATCTTGCATACTATATCCTTTCATTCCCACATGATACTTTACGCATTAATTTAAAGGCATGCACCATTATAAAGTTAACAAAACAGCATTAATTTACAGTATGCAAACATAATAAAAAAATGAGTAGGTTTTTTTTTGAAACAAACAAGCTAGTAATTGGGGGAAAAAAGTAATAATAAAATAAAATAAATAAAACAATAAATAAAAATAAATAAATTCTGTATACCGACACTCACTCATGCAGCCAATCCGTCTACAATTATTCTGTATTTTTGAATGTGTCATCAATCATCAATACAAAAATTACATAAACACATTCTCGCTTACGTCCATACATTCTTGGTGGAAAATGAAATAATAATAATAACGCGTTCTTACGCACTTCTGTGGCAGGAAAAGTCTTTTAGCAGTAAAAAAAAAAAATTCACATTTCTAAAGTGCAGTGGTATGCGGGTACATTCTCACGACTCACATTTCTAAAGTACAGTATTATGTGGGTACATTCTCACATACATTACATTATATAATAATATTTTAAAGCACCAGTCTAGCCTATTGGCTGTCTTCCTCCAGACCTGGTTCCATTCTAGTCCTCGGTCCTTCAAAGATTGTCTAAGGTTGTCCTCCCAGCGGACTTTGGGTCGTCCTGGAGGTCTCCCATTCTGCAGACATGGCCTAGCCATCTTAGTTGGGACTGTTCTACTTGGGTCTGCAAGGGGTGGGATTTTAGGTCTTGACGTATCGTCTGGTTGCGGACCATGTCTCTTCTTGTTACTTCAACCTCAGATATCTCATTTCTGAAGTTTGGACCTGGTTCGGCAGTTAAAATACTTTGGCCACATAAAAAGGCATAACACCTTGCAGAAGACCATAACAGAAGGGAGAGTTGAAGGCAAACGTGCAAGGGGAAGACAACGCTATAAGTGGGAAGATAACATCAAGAGATGGACAGGAAAGAGTCTATCAGAGTGCACCACCAAGACAAGAGACAGAAGACGTTGGAGATCCATTACAGCCAACCTTTGTTGTGGAGATGGCAACTGATGATGATGATGATGAGTCATTGCAGTTCTCATGATGAATTCGACCGCCGTTTGAAGTTCCTCTTTAACTCCATATAGCCCTGAGTCTAGCGTTGAGTCACCGGGCCAGCACATCTTTCTCAACTGGTCACACAGAGGACAGTCCTGTAGAACACGCTCAGCAGTCCGTTCGCCTAATCCACATGTGCACAGTGGTGAAGCAGACAATCGTAGCTTGTGCATGTGTTTATTCAGTTTGTCATGCCCTGTCCTGAGTCGAAAAATAGTTGTCTGTCCCTGCCGGTCGAGAGTGTGATAGTCGTCTTTGGGCCGGTTCTGTTCTCTTCTGATAGTCTGGACAGCTCTCTTTTTCTCAAAGTATGTGACTTCATTATCTTCTTGTTCACATTCTCCTCCCTTTTTTGCAAGTTTATCTGCCTTTTCATTTCCGGGTACACCACAATGAGATGGTACCCACTGAAGTATGGTTCTCTTTTTGGCAGCTACCTTGTTTAGTTCATTTCTCAGATGCGGGAGCTTACCACCCTTGAGAGCTTGCAGGACAGACAGTGCATCTGTGAGGATGACTACCTGGTGGCAGTCAGAGTTGGTGTTATAAATCATATTTGCAGCTTGCTCTAGAGCTTGAACCTCAGCTGTATAGTTGGAACAGAATTTACCAGTGGGAATGTGCCCAGTCTCATAGTGGTTGTCAGGATATGAGATAAAGATACCGGCACCTCCATTCCTAACAGCATTAGTTGCTGATCCATCTGTATAGGCATGTATCCACGATTGATCGGGATAGCTCTCTTGGATCATACTCAATGTAGCAGTTCGTTTTTGCAGATCATTATACTCACATCCACTTGTGAGACCACTGACTGTTGTATTAATTTGGAGGGCACTGCTGGCCTGCTCCCATGGTACAGGGTATAGGGTGGGCTTCAGTGGTGTTGTCTTCATGGATAGGTCTTCTTGATGCTGTCTTATAAGTCCCTTCCCCCGACGCACAAAGCTGCTACGCTTTAGACGTCCCAATGCCAGATCATCTAGTCTTGCCTTCATTGGGTGCATTGGCATACTGTTGCACCTTTCCATCTGGATCATGGTTCCCGTGTCTCTTCCATGGGACAACGTCTGCAATCCAGCAACCCCCTGCATCTCTGCCACTGGTGCAGCCCTCATGGCTCCTGTAATGAGCCTGAGAGCTTGGTTTTGCACCTTGTCCAAAGACTGCAGATGTGAGTTAGCAGCTGATGACCATGCTGCTGAGCTAAACTCTAAGTGTGGTCTTATTACTCCATTATAAATCTTCTTCAGATTTCGCTCACCTGCTCCCCAGCCGGCACCTGCCAATTTTCTGAGTATGCCTAGTCGTCTTCGGGCCTTTCCTTCTGCATTTTCAATATGCCTATTCCATGTAAGCCTTTGGTCAAATGTCACCCCAAGATAGGTGGGGTAGCCCTCTTCCCTGACCACGGCCGTCCCCAGGTGCATGCCAGCTGATTTGTCCTTGGGGGCGAGGGAGAACAGTGTTGTGGAGGTTTTGTCTGTGTTTATTGTGATAAGCCATTTCTCTGCCCATGACACTAGCATGTCTGCTGCCCGCTGCATTCTATAATTTGCTGTGGTGACATTTTCATCAGCGCACCAGAGTACTAGGTCATCTGCATATAAGGCAGCTTTAACTCCTGCAGGGAGATCTTTGACCAGGTCATTGATGTAAACAAGGAAGAGTGTTGGGGAAATTACTCCTCCTTGAGGTACCCCCTGATGGAGCAACACCCTTCTGCTCTGCAGACCGTCAAGAGTGACTCTAGTTCTCCTGTTATGCAAGTATGACTGGATCCATTTCATCATGCCGCCCCGGACTCCACTTCTCCCAAGTTTTGCAATGAGGCCATCCCTCCACACCCTGCCAAAGGCCTGCTTGAAGTCGACCCAGACCGCTAGGACCCCTTTCCTCTCCCGGAAGGCACCCCCCATTGCCCGAGACAAGCAAGCAACCCGGTCTCCTATACTGTAGCACTCTCCAAATCCAGCCCGTTCCGGCACCAGGATCTGCTCAGACTCTAAATACCATTTCAATCTGTGGTTGACTATTCGCTCCATAGTCTTCCCAACACAGCCCGTGAGACTGATTGGCCGGTAACTTGCAGCCTCGGTCTTACATTTCCCTTTCTTTAGTATGGGTACTGTGATGGCTTCTCTCCACACCTGGGGTACCGTTCCTTTCAACCAGCTGTGGTTGAATATCTCAAGCAGTTTTGTCTTTGCTGCTGAGCTCAGATTTACTAGCATTTCGTTGCTGATTTTGTCTGGGCCGGGTGACTTTTGAAACTTAAGCTTGGAAATAGCCTTCCGTAGCTCTCCCAGTGTGATGGGCCCCCCCATTGGGGCAGGAGTACCTGTCCGTCCCATGGTTGCCAGTATTTCTCTTCTTATCTCTCTCTGATGGTCTATGTTAATGGGCAAGTTGCTTTCTGAACTGTATCTTCTAGCAAACAAGTCTGCAGCTTGTTTTCCTCTGAAAAGTTTGCCACCTTCATCCAATGTGATAGTCTGCCTTGGTGAGGAATGCTCTTCATTTAGAGACTTGACTAATCTCCAAAGTTTCCTGCCGTCTTTCTCAAGGTTCAGCGATGCCGTTTTAGTTCTCCAGCTTTTCCGCTTTTCTTCTAGCTTTGTTCTCTGAAACTCTGCTACAGCCTTTTTCCATTTGTTGTGAGTTTCAAGTGAAGGCTGAGACTCTGCGTCCTTTCTAGCCTTGTCCATAGCTTCCTGACGTTCTTGGAGTGTGCTGGACCAGTATGGTATGTAGTTACGCCGGCATCCTTTGGGAATGGTTTCTCTTGCAGCTTGTAGTATGCATCTGTTGAAGTCTTTTACCACTTCATTAATGTCTCTGTTCTGTACCTTGAGGGTAGACAGCAGCGTGTTCACCTGATGCCTGAATAAACCCCAGTTGGCTTTTTTGTGGTTCCATCTTGTAATGGCTGGGCCTGTACTGAGAGTTGCACTCTGGACAGTAAGAAAGATTGGGCGATGGTCGCTTCCCCCTAGTTGGTCTCCTACTTCTCTACTAATAGATCCAGCTATATCTGGTGTGGAGAAGGCAAGATCTGGTGTTGAGGTTGTGTGCCATCCTCTGGAGTAGAAGGTAGGAGTATCTGTGGCATTATTGACTAGGATTAGGGAGTGATCATCTTGCCAAGTTTCAACCTCTTCACCTCTGTGATCCAGATGGTTATAGCCCCAGCTCTGGGAGTGGCTATTAAAGTCTCCAACTGCTATAAAGTTGGTGGCTGGTACCTGTATAGAGCTGAGACTCAGGGGTTTGTTGTTTGGACAGTAATAGTTCAGGAGTTCTATTTCCATCTTGTCTACCTTTATCTGCAGCAGCTGATATTCTGCTCCATCCATGAAGGTTTTCCCCTCGTGTGCAGGAATGCCATTCCCCACAAGAGCAAGCACTCCTCCCTTTCGTCCATCCCGCCCGCCGGATCTGAAGCACCGACATCCCCCTACCTTAAAGGCCTGATCTGCCCTCAAGTGAGTCTCTTGGATACAGCAAACACTGACTTGCTTCTCATACAAGATGTTTTCCAGCTCTGTCTTTTTGCCGTATCCAGCCTGCTTGCTGTTCACTCCCTCTGTAGGGAGCCGCGCTAGCGTAGTGGTTACAACACCGCTCTGGCGACCGGGTGATTCAGGATCAAACCCGGGCGACGGCATTTGAGGATTTTTCGTCGACCGGGAATTGGACTGGATTAACTCGAGACCTGGCGAGGACATTTGAAGGAGTGTCGTCGACCAGGGATTGGCGGCTCCTGAGCCGACCCAGCTCTAATGGGTACCTCCGAAATCGGCGAGTATCTGCCTGAATGGCGAGGGACACCTGTCTCTGTACAAGAAAAGGGATACTCACGTAAAATCAATGTCAGGTTAGACATTAACAATAACCTGAGATTTCGCCTCGAGTATTAGCGGGCGTAAAAAAAAAAAAAAAAACTCCCTCTGCATTCCAGCGCATCACGACAAGTGGCACTCCGGGTTTCTCTCTCTCTGTTTTGCCTTGGTCAGCAGTTCTCCTCCGCCGTCTGTCGACTCCACAAGACGGTCCAGAGGGTCCTCCAGCAGCTGAGGGCGGGCTCTGTCGAGGCCCAGAGCCCGGCACTGCACCTGCCTGGTGGAGCTCCACAGGGCGAGCACCAGAACGAGATTTATTTGACGGTGTACTCTCCATAGAAAAAAAAAAAAGCGAGTTGCATGATACTGTGGTTTCCGGTGCGCCTTCTGGCCCAGTATCTACGACTTTAGCACCTGTTCAACGGGAGAGTGGGCTCATCCCTAATCTGTTTATGTTCCCAGTAGTAGACTATTCGCAAGCAGCCTGGGGGTGTCACTGCTCTGCGCGGACCTTGTTTACCGAGGCGGCGTCCGAGCTCGTATGGTGAAAATATGGTTGCGTTATCTTCAAAATAGCCCTGTCTTTCCCGTGGCTTTTCTGCCATCCTGCAACTTTGAGTTAGGGAGTTCTGAGCTCCAGTCTCTTTCCCAGGCATTTTATCCTGGCCTGGCACGCATACAGAGGACCCCACTTCTGGTTCTAAGTTAGCAGTTGGGGATAGGTGGGGTAGCACACTGTGCATTCCCCGTCATCCAGGGGGCTCTCCAACTATGCAGAGCTTGCACAATGCTGTGCTCTGGTTCGGGGCTCTCCCAAGGAATCCTCACGTCCTGCACAGAGCCACTTCCCGATACCCACCACCTGCCAACCCTCCATTGTAGAAATCTCCTGCATGCGGCCATCCAGTCAAGAGCCAGTATTAAGTCTGGTGCCCAAGTGATCCCCCCAAGCTCAGTGTGCAATGCTGGGTTCTCATCATGCTGCAACACAGGAGGGATTGTGATGCTCAGCCATCTCTCTCAATTCTGCACCGATAAGTGACATCGGGGACTTAACTTTGCCTCAGTACTGGGAGGCCCCGTTTCCGGGTACACCACACACAGCCAATTGAGGCAACGGTCGCCATGGGCGTGATAGACGACAAACAGTGAAGAATGAGGCAAGAAAGCATTTAACCCATGAAGTGGGGGTGGATTGGTGCAGACCAGAGCATGTACCACTCGCCGGTGGGTTCTGCATCTACACCTATAGGGTTCCACCCACTCCTCAGCCCATTTAGTCTGGCCCCTCACCCAGGACCTGTCCGGCTTGGGTGACCCTGCCAGGAGTAAAACTCCCGCCGGCATAGCTCCCGGGATCATTGAGGCGCTCAAGCTCTCCAACCACGGCAAGGTAGGCTTACATGTGGAAATTATTCAGTCAAATTTCCGGTCGTAAACATTTCTTCAAACGCCGACGCCCGGGTTTGAACCATGAACACCTGGTCGCCAGTACATCGTTGTAGCCATTACACCAGCGCGGCTCCCGTCCTGATTATTAACTAGCAGTACCGCAGAACATCTCATTTATTATTTCAATGTTTAACTTTCTTTTTAAAAAATCGATATCTCGACTACAGGAATCGATTTTTTTTTTTAACCGCAACGTATTGGACTGAGTTATTAGTTGCTTACAGATAAAAATGTGATCGATTAAACTATGAACCATGTTAATGGTATCGTCGTGGTCTAATATCGTACTTTTTAAAAGTTCCCCCCTCCTTTTATTTCTGTTTCTTTATCGCTCCTCCTTATTCGTCGTAGTTGTCTTCTCTTAGCCTTTTTTTCTTCTTCCCGTTCTTCAGTTAGTTTTTATTTTATTTTTGTCTCTTCTTTTCTTTTCCAAAATCTTTTGTCTTCTTTCTTGTTTCTTCTTTTTACCCCAGCTACTCTTTCCAGCTACTCTTCCCAGCTACTTTCCACCCCTTCCTTTTCTTTCTCTTCTTAACATTCTAATCCAGTAGTTTTCGCCTTTCTACGACAACGACACACTTGGTGAAGCAGGCGACCAGTGGCGTAACTGCCGCCCTGTTAGACCAGGCACGTCCCGGGGGTGGGGGGAGGGGGGCCATGGCAATGAAGGGGCCCGATCGAGTGGTCAGAAGAGACCCACGCCCATATACATGTCCTTGTAATTTTCTCTGTTCATGTGTTAAACGCTATTTCATGTCCCAATTTATCATTCCTCATATAGGAACATTTCCTTGATACTTCGAAAAGGTTTTAAGTTCTGATTTGTCCAATTATATAATCAACCCTGTGACACAATCATGTCCTACAGCCTTGCCATAAATAGTCTCTTAGTTACTGATACCGAATGTTATTTCCCTACAACTGACCTCTCTGATGGAGTCTCTTTATAAGGCAAGTTCCACTTAATTTGTGCCCGGAGGCCTCTTAAATTGCAGTAACGCCGCTGCTGGCGACCCATGCACCAAACCTGACAAGTAAAAATTAATTATAGGAATTCAACCAACGGCATGCACTTAAACCTGCGAGTAAGGAAACCGTAATGGTCACGTCTAAACCCAGTGTTGCCTGCGATCCAATTTTGGGTAAGCGACCCAAAGGTTGAAAATCATATTTCTAATCCTTCTTCTTATTGTTTTTACTTTTTTTTTTTTTTGTCTCACACTTCTTTTCGCAGTCTTTTTTTCTTTCAGCTCTAATTTGTCTTTCCTTTTTTTCTTTCAGCTCTAATTTGTCTTTCCTTTTTTTCTTTCACCATTTTCTTCTTCTGTTTCTTCTCACTCTGTTATTTTATCTGATTCTTACAAATTGTACACTCACTCTTTCCTGTATATGCTCCTCTGTTTCTTCTCCTTATATTCTTCTTTTTCCTCTTTTTTATATTCTTCGTCTCCTATCTTCATCTGCTGCTTCTTCAATGTCCCGCACTGAAATTAACACGTGCGTGTTATACACGGAGACTGGCATACAACAATTGTTCTACATTCAGACTTACATACAACAATTGTTCTACATAAGACTCGCATGTAACAATTGTTGTACATACAGACTGGTATGCATATATTGTTCTACATACAGACTTACATACAACAATTGTTCTACATACATACTTACATACAACGTTCTACATATATATTTACATAAAACAATTGTTCTACATACAGACTTACATACAACAATTGCTCTATATCAGATTAGGACACAGTAATAGTTCTACATATAGACTAGGACTAAAAAATTGTTCTACATAGACCAACAAACAATAATTATTCTACGTATATACAAACACACAATTGTTGTTCTACTACCAGTAACATGCAATATTGTTCTACATTTGGATAACGACACAATAATTGTTCTACACACACACATAGACACACAATAATTGTTCTACACACACATAGGCACACAATAACTGTTCTACACACACATAGGCATACAATAATTGTTCTACAAACATATAGGCAACAAGATGGGCAGAGCATTTCAGAAAAAACTCTGAACAAGGAACCACCAGAGACACAGTTGAATGTTTCTGAGGCTGAAAATGATCTAGATGTTAATACAGACATTCTACGAAAGGAAGAAATTATCACGGCAAAAAAAGGGTTAAAGAATGGAAAAAAAACTCCTGGCCACGGCAACTTAAATGCTGAGTTATTCAAGGCACACCATGAACTAGCAGCAGAACTATTAGAATCACTATTTGCACACGTCTGGGAAACTGAGACAACACCAACAGAGTGGAGTAAAGGAATAATTGTCAAATTGTCCAAGAAGGGCGACCTTGCAGACTGCAACAACTGGAGAGGAATTACTCTCCTCTCAGTTCCCAGTAAAATACTAGGCAGGATAATCAGAGAATTTCAAAAGCAGTTGACCATAAACTGGGGAAAGAACAAGCGGGTTTTCAAAATGAACAGAAGATGTGCAGATCATATATTCACCCTCAGGAACATCATAGAGCAATTCTCAGAATGACAGAGACAGCTATACATTAACTTTGTTGATTTTGAAAAGGCTTTTGACAGCATACACAGGGACTGCCTATGGAAAATACTAAGGGCTTATGGAATTCCCAGCTGCATTGTTTCCATTATAAAAAGCCTCTATTCTAACTTTACATGCAGTGTTGGATTGAGTAATCTTTCGAAGTGAAAACAGAAGTACGACAGGGATGCCCCTTATCAACAACATTATTTTTGACAGCCATAGATTGGGTGATGCGCCAGACAACAGAGGGAAGTCCAAGAGGAATTAGATGGACAACGTTTTCTACACTGGAAGACCTGGAATATGCAGATGTCTGCTGATGCTTCTACCATGGCATCCCTATGACCCATGACGGGTTACGGGTTGAGATGATGATGAGTGCATTAAAAGCCTGTGTTTAAAATATTTTTTTATGTATTTTTTTAAATTTTCTTATTAGTGTTATTTTTTTTTTTAAATTTAAATCAAATTTAATCGATCCGCTAATGATTATCAGTTTGCGATTAACAAGTCCAGAGCACAGGAGGCGGATTTCATTATTCGGTGTATTACATGGAAAGTTAATCTTTTTTTTTTTGTTTTATTTTTTTTAAATAATTTTGATAAGAGTTGTAAATTATATTTTTTTTAATGTAGTTGTCAGTTGTGTGTATGTCTGTGCACGCGCGTGCGATAGTGTGTGTGTGAGGGGGGGGGGGGGGAGGGGGGGGGGTAGAAGTTTTTGTTATTTCTCTCAAGAGAGACAATCTTGTTGGAAAGAATACACCTAGATTATTTGCAGTTATCGCCCATTTCACTGATGATACAATGCAAACAAACAAAATTAATATTAATTTTATTGTTTTTACGACTGATTATTTTATTGTCATAGGGAATACACAACTATGCCAAGTTTCAGAGCTATTGCTCATCTGAAAGTGATTGAAAAATCGATTGCAAGATTTGAAGGTGACAATAGAGTGACATACGTTGCAAGTTAAAGAAAAGCCTGTAAAAAGGACTGTTGGTACTTGAATCTTTGATAAATACTAAGCCCTGAACAATGACGAGAAATCAAGTCCAACACACAATAAGAATCTTCAACACAAATGTCAAGTCAGTCCTATTGTACGGCTCTGAAACACGGAGAACAACAAAAACAACAACCAAAAAGCTACAGACTTTCATAAATGGGTGCTTGGTATATTCGAAGGATTAAAATGGTATGATGCCAATGGAACAAAAGTTGAGAAGAAGACGATGGCGATGGATAGGACACACACTGCGGAAACCTGTTGATAGCATTACAAGGCAGCCCTTGTTCTGGAATCTTCAGAGAAAGAGAGGTATAGACCAAAGACACATGTAGACTGCAACAGGAGATAGAAGTGACAATGATGAGTAAGGCGTAAAAATTTTTGATAGAATTACATTTATTTTGTTCTGGATCAATTTTTTAGGTTGACCAGAACTTAAAAGGATTTAGAGATTATGAAAGAACTGCATGGAATATTATATCATAAATGCAATAGTGTACATATATATGTACTATACTAGTTAGTTTTATTAAAATGTTCTAGTAGTCATCTACTTGGGAGGATAGTTAATGTTTGTGCTGTTGGGGTGGCCTCATCACACCTGTCTATATTGACTACACAGTGTCCAGAAAATGGTGGGAATTTTTATGGGGTATTAGTAACTACAAAGCGTTGGTGAATGTCCAGCAGACCAGAGGCTCACTCATCTTGTAGTTGTAGCTCTGGTGCTGAAATCTGATGGTCCCACCTCTCCGTGCTGGCGGGCAATAATGGTGGTCTCTGTCACAAGTACTGCACAGATACACTCGAGTAAAGTCACCAACTGAATAGACACTGCTTTGTTGACAACAGAAACTCACAGCTCTGCAATCAAAGTATGGGCCATGTGTCAAAATCTATTCTCTACCCACGTCTGGACACAACACTGACACAACAACCACATCATACAGACAGGTCAGATCTCTCTGACCAAACAGCACATTTACCATGGTGGTTTTACATCAGATAGATCCTCCCAGACTATAGATTCTGAAAAATATTTATTAGTTTTCTGCCCTAAAAGAGGATAGGTAATATGTTTCATTATTCTCAACACTTGATCTGTCTTGCCTAATCCTTGCTGGAGTTTATGTACATTGTTGGTCCCTAGACCCTGACTAGGGCGGGGGGTCTAGAGCAAATCCCTACTTGTTTGTAAGGCTAGATTTCGATATGGCAGTATCAAATCACTCAAACATGAAACAATATTCAAAATATATATAAAGAAATAATTTCAATCTTACCAGATTATGAATAAATAACACAGAATTGCTAGCAAAACTCAGCTGAGCTGCTGGCTATAGTATGGCGTCCCTAAATTTATTTCACTTTCTTTCATATGGAAATCACCACACTTTAAAATCTGTGTCTATCACTGAACAACTATTGAAGAATGGCCCCACTTTCGCGTCTGAGCGCTAATGATATGATTGTCTGTGGCCAATCACTGCCTAGGTTTATTTTAAATTCAAATTTCCTACACTAAAGTCATTTCAGTCATGCTTCAGTCAAGTATGGATGGTTATCTGTTAGTCTGTCCGTCTCTACTTGTGTTTCTACAAAAATGTACTTGATTTTTGAACCAACCTTTCTCTCCCCTCCAAAATTTTGTCGTTAAAAGTTATATTTAGACACAGCTACCACCAATGTCCCTCTCTTCCATACTACGTAGATTTGAACACCTGCGTCTCAAGGTCGTGTTTTTTTGTGCAATTAGCGACACTTTTAGATTCAATACAGTCTGTCGATGATGTGAACAACACTGTCTTTTGTCATTATCTTCAATATTATCTATCCGTCTGTAAACTTAAGACCATATTAGTTCACTGCTCAGAATGGGCCATCCGGCCAGCTAATTTTTATATTCCTAACATTAATATTAAGAAAAAAGTACTTTTTAAATTTTGTAATATTTCGAACATCTGCGTTTTAGCCGCTGAATTCAAATCAAGGGCTTGGTATCGCGCAAAAGCGTCCAATAAATGATCCCTTCTGTCGAGTTGCTTACTTTTTATGTCAACTTGGGAAACGTGACTTTTCTCCGTTTCCCCCCCAATTGCGTCTCCTTAGCCTTTCTAGTCTCACGCAATCTTTCCAGTCATATTTTTTTTCCTTTTTGATCCGCCGTTCCCCTCCTGCCTAGCAAGTCAATTATTATGGAGGATGATGACCCGCGGTCTAGGCGATCATGTACTATTCGCAGCCTACGCATTATGTTTTTATCCTTACATGTTATCTTTGGAGGTATTTTACCGTTGTATCTCTGTCAATTTCACTACACATCTCCCCACTTGAAAACATGCCTATGGCAAGTTCCAAAACCAGCGATACACATAGGTAAAATTACTCCTCACGTCTGCCACTACTCTAATTTTGATCACAGGGGTGCCGACTGAGGAAATCTGCACCGACATTCAATTTGCCTGGGATATATTGGATACTGAACTGATAAGGTTGAAGCAACAAAGACCACCTCAGCAATCTTGCGTTTTCATGCTTAGCCTGAGACAAGAACACGAGAGGCTGATGGTCCGTCTCCACCACAAAAGTCCTACCATACAGATAGATTTGAAACTTCTTTATTGCCCAGATTAATGCTAAACATTCTTTTTCGCTTGTGGAGTATCCTTGTTCCGCCCTATTCAATTTGCGGCTTGCATAAGCGACTGGTTTAAGTTCCCCATCAGGTGAAGCTGATCTTTGCAACAAAGCCCCTCCGAGTCCTACATTACTTGCATCGGTTCTTAAGACAAAGTCCTGTGTCAAATCAGGCAGTTTGAGAATAGGCTTGCTAGTGAGTTTTTCCTTTAACTCTTGGAACGCTAGTTCACATTGTGCAGTCCAAATAATTTTATCTGGAAGTCCCTTGCGAGTCAGATCAGTCAGAGGAGCACATATAGCGTTAAAATTTTTGATGTATTTCTGATAAAATCCACATAACGACACGAATGATCGCACGTCCTTTTTTGTTTGTGGCCTAGGTGCTCTCTGCAGTTTTTCCAAGTTCTTAGGATCAGGGGTCATATTACCCTGATATACAGTGTGCCCCAAGAATTCCAACTCTTTGCATCCAATACAACATTTTGTTGGCCTAGCAGTCAAATTCGCCTCCCGAAGTCTATCAAACAACATCTCCAGAGCTTCAATGTGTTCTTCAAATGTCTCTGTGGCGACGAGAATATCATCCATGAAATTCGTGATACATGGGTTATTCAGGGGATCCAACAATTTTCGCATCATCCTTGAAAACACACTCGGAGCATTTTTTCAGTCCGAATGGTAGCATATTGAATTCATAATGTCCATCCGAAGTGCTAAAAGCCAAATAAGGTCTCACTTCAGGCTTCACTGGGATCTGGTAATAGCCTTTACTAAGATCCACCTTTGAAAAGTATTTTGCCTTGTTCAGTCTGGCAAATAACTGTTTTGTGTCTGGTAATGGATCCACTTGTCCTTCTGTGACAGCATTCAGTTTCCTGTAATCTATGCACAGTCTGTGTTCCCCAGACGGTTTCCTCAACAAAACGACACTAGAACTAAAAGATGATTCACTGTGCGAAATAATCCCCTCCTTCAACAAATACTCTATTTCTTCCTTCAATGCCTTCTCCTTCGCGAACGGAATAGAATAGGCTCTCATACAGATTGGGTTTGAGTCTACCAGTTTCATGTCATACTGTAGCAAATTTGTATGGCCTGGTTTATCTGTTAATACATCTGTATGTTCCTCCAGAACTTGTTGAACTCTCTCCCTCTGGTTTTTAGTCAGGTGCTTACTGACTTTTACCTGTGCTGCTGTTTCACAAGGATGTAATGGGTATTCATGTGAGGTGAGTGGTTCTTTTTGCATCTGGGTTGCAATAGCTAAGGTCAATAAGGGGGTGCTTTCCTGGAGTGGTCTGTCCAGATACTTCTTTAACAGGTTTACATGATAAACTTTCTCCTTCCCCTTTTTGTCAATTTTATAGTTTGTTCTAGACACCTTCTCTAGAACCGTATATGGACCTTGCCAACCAATTTGTAATTTATTCTGGCTTCCGGGTAGTAGAAGCAGCACCTTCTCTCCGACTGCCAGTTCCCTGTCCTTTGCCTTCCTATTAAAATATGCTGCATGTTTCTTCCTGGCTTGTTTCAAATTATCATTTGCCAGTTTCCATCCAGCTTTCAAACGAGTGGTCAGTTCGTTCACGTATTGATACGATGAGGTAACAGTCTCTTCCGCCTTCTCATCTGTCCAGGTCCTTAATAAAGCTTCTAAAGGACCTTTTATTGGCCTCCCAAATAGCAGAGTTGCGGGAGCCATCCCGGTTGAACTATGTGGTACCTCCCGGTACGCAAACAATGCGGCGGGCAGGAATTGATCCCACAGATCCGGTTTTTTCGTGTGCCAGCTTTCTCAGGATAGAAATGAGAGTCCCGTTGAACCTCTCTACCTGGCCGTTCCCTTGTGGATGGTACGGACTACAATGAAAGTGCCTGGCTTGAAATAGCTTAAAAACTTCTTCCGTTAGTTTCCCCTTGAACTGAGAACCATTATCCGTCAAGATTTGATGCGGGAATCCTAATCGGGTAAATATTGTAAGTAGTGCCTCTGCTACATGTTTTGAATCAATTGATGGCAGGGCTACCGCCTCTCCCCACATAGAACAAGTCTCCACCAGAGTAAGGATGTAACTGTTCCTCCTCTTGGTCCGAGTGAGAGGTCCTACAATATCCACTGCAACCCTCTCAAAAGGTGTTCCCACTATGGGCATTTCCCCTAGAGTTGCAGGAGCAGTCCAGTGCTTTGGAGCTACCCTTTGACATTCTGGGCAGGATTTGACATATCTTTTTATATCCTCCGTTATCCCTGGCCAGAAGTAATGACAAGCTATACGCTGTCCTGTGGCGCTGATCCCCATGTGACCACTGAAGGGAATCGCATGCCCGAGTTCCATCACTTTATCTCTATATGAAGTGGGAAGAACCAGCTGGTTGTGACCATTTGTTCCAGTTCCGGCCTTCCTGTATAAGAGTTTGTTCTTCATGAAATATTCCCCCTTGCTCGGAGGTGTGTGGCATTTGGGCAATTTTTTAAAACAGGGCTTGAGTGTCCTATCCTCAGCCTGCGCCTTCCTCATCTCCTCTGGATGAGCATTTATAGGTTCACCTTCTTCCTCCTTCTTCTGTGACCTGGTCTGCACTGTCGCCATGATCACAGGTTTCTCGGGATTCCCCAAGAAGACGTATCTACACCACAATATCAGAGGGTAGATTGGTTCATCTATCACTGCTGCTCTGATTTCTCCTTCCACATAGCGAGTTTTCACCGTTATCCTTGCGATGGGAAGTGTCATGAGTGGTATGTCCTTAGTTGCCCCTTGTATTTCCACTGTTTCTGTGGTATACTGACTTGGGTCCACTAGGCTAGACTTCACAACTGAATCATAATCCAAACCTGTATCATAAAGGCACCTTATGGTGACCCCATTACAAATAACATCCTCACAAACTGGGGGTGATAAGGTTCCTGTTGCTCCTTAGGATTAACCTTTAATCTTTGCGTCCCCGACTTCATTGCAGCAATGTTTGAAGGTTTCCTTCTACAAAATTCGGTGTTATGGTTATCCTTCTTGCACCATTTACACCATCTTTTTCCTTGGTTCAACGGTTTTCTTTCGTTGAACTTTTGGTCATTGAACTGTGAGTTTCTGTCGCGATAGTCATTTCTTGGCCGCTCAAAGTTTGTCCTACCTTTATTTCCCTGCTCTCTATTATCAAATTTATTAAATTGCTGTGGAGCTTTAAAATTGTCTATGTGCTTCTTCTTAGCACCACTTACCTCTGCCTGGGCTGCCTGATACCTCTCAGCAACATTTAAAATTTCCCCCAACTTCTCTGCACCTTGTTCCATGAGAAATTTTCTCATGTCTGGAGCCATGGACTCTCTCAATTGCTCAATCATGATCATTTCCTTAAGATCTTGGGTCCTCCCCAGAGCCGTCCATTTCTCCAAATAGGTTTCTAGTCTAGCAGAGAATTGGTGGTATGTCTCCCCAGACAACAGTTTGGCATTTCTAAATTTCTTACGATAAAATTCACCATTCTTCTCATACCTTAATAACAAAGCCTGCTTTAACATGTCATAATTGTCTTGGTCTTCCCTGTTCATTTTGGCAAATACTTCATAAGAAGTACCTCTCAATCCCTGTGATAGCTTTAAGCTCCACCTCTCTCTCTCTAACCCATATGTAGTAGCTAATAACTCAAAACGTCCTAGGTACCCCTCTATGTCATCGTCTTTTTCAACAAAATGGTCTAAATGAAACCCCATAGCGGAGTTTGAGGCTCCCAGACTGGGCGTAGCATCTGAGGCAAAAGGGCTGGCACCATTTTCAGGAGCCTGGCCTTGTAATTCCAGCTCCCTTAGTCGTAATTCGTGCTCCCTTTGCAACCTTCTATCTTCTGTTTCCCTTTCGGCCTTTTTATCTTCTGCCTCCCTTTGCTGTCGTTTTTCTTCTGCCTCAATCTGCAGCCTCTTTGTCTCAGCCTCAATTTGTAACCTCTTCTCTTCAGCTAACCTTTCAGCCTCTAATTTTCTTTCAGCCTCTTTTTCTAATCTCCTTTCTTCCCGTTCAATATATTTATCACATTCAGCCGTTACATATTGAATTAAAATTTGACCATCCATTCCCATCTCCTTCGCGGTGAGCACAGCAGCTGATCTAAATTTTGCCAGCTCCGCCATACTTTTTAGACAATATAATAATATACAAGATAAATCTCTAACCAGTAAATACACTAAGTACTTCTTATGACTATAGTCTAACCAATTCTAACTAACCAGTTAACTAATTAATTATTTCTGGCTGTGAAGATTCACCAACTTTTATCTGCAGGGACACTTTTAATGTTAAAGGGAATTTTACAATTTATTTCCCTACTTTTATTTCTCCCACCAGGAGATCCTAATATTACTGTTGGGCTAATTATCCCCGGACAAGACCCCAATATATGTAGTGGTGTTTGATGGTATTGTATGATGGTGATATTACTAAATGTAATTGTATGAGGCCAGCTGTGAAGGCTCCTGAGATAAAATGTAGTTGAGAATTGTCAGAAGGCCTTTCTTGCTACCACTACGACCTCACACTTAATTTTTTTTTTAATGAATGTGGCTACGTAAAGTGTCTAGGGTTATGATAAGTAGTGTGGTGTAATAGGTTATAGATATACCCACAGATATTTAACAAGACTAATAATATTAATAAATGTTAAAATACACTGAACTAACTCACGTGTGTAAAATTTTTTGATAGAATTACATTTATTTTGTTCTGGATCAATTTTTTAGGTTGACCAGAACTTAAAAGGATTTAGAGATTATGAAAGAACTGCATGGAATATTATATCATAAATGCAATAGTGTACATATATATGTACTATACTAGTTAGTTTTATTAAAATGTTCTAGTAGTCATCTACTTGGGAGGATAGTTAATGTTTGTGCTGTTGGGGTGGCCTCATCACACCTGTCTATATTGACTACACAGTGTCCAGAAAATGGTGGGAATTTTTATGGGGTATTAGTAACTACAAAGCGTTGGTGAATGTCCAGCAGACCAGAGGCTCACTCATCTTGTAGTTGTAGCTCTGGTGCTGAAATCTGATGGTCCCACCTCTCCGTGCTGGCGGGCAATAATGGTGGTCTCTGTCACAAGTACTGCACAGATACACTCGAGTAAAGTCACCAACTGAATAGACACTGCTTTGTTGACAACAGAAACTCACAGCTCTGCAATCAAAGTATGGGCCATGTGTCAAAATCTATTCTCTACCCACGTCTGGACACAACACTGACACAACAACCACATCATACAGACAGGTCAGATCTCTCTGACCAAACAGCACATTTACCATGGTGGTTTTACATCAGATAGATCCTCCCAGACTATAGATTCTGAAAAAATATTTATTAGTTTTCTGCCCTAAAAGAGGATAGGTAATATGTTTCATTATTCTCAACACTTGATCTGTCTTGCCTAATCCTTGCTGGAGTTTATGTACATTGTTGGTCCCTAGACCCTGACTAGGGCGGGGGGTCTAGAGCAAATCCCTACTTGTTTGTAAGGCTAGATTTCGATATGGCAGTATCAAATCACTCAAACATGAAACAATATTCAAAATATATAAAGAAATAATTTCAATCTTATTATTGATTAAATTCTTTCCCTAAATTTTTCCTGACACTTTCACTTTCTTTCAGTATGGATTTTGATGGATGGTTATCACACTTGTCCGTAAATCTACTTGTGTTTATCTAAATCTACTTGAAACCAACTCCCTCCATTTTTCATTATAATCTAGTTATATTTTGGACAACCACCAATGTCCCTCTCTCCATTCCATCTCTATTTGAAACACTGCGTTCAAAAGATTTTTTTGTCTATGCAATAGCAACTTTTGTAAATTACGGTCATATTATGAAGGAATAACTGTCCATTATCAAAATCTGAGCCGCTATATTTCACTGTTTTTCCATCTCGCACTAATTTTTATATTTGTAATATCACTAACTTAACTTTTTTAAGAAAAATTTGAAAATTTCGATCAGACCTGTTCTTAGCCACTAATAATTGATTGGCTTGGTATCTGTGGCCAATCACTGCCTAAGTTTATTTTAAATTCAAATTTCCTACCCTAAAGTCATTTCAGTCATGCTTCAGTCAAGTATGGATGGTTATCTGTTAGTCTGTCCGTCTCTACTTGTGTTTCTACAAAAATGTACTTGATTTTTGAACCAACCTTTCTCTCCCCTCCCAAAATTTTGTCGTTAAAAAACAGTTATATATTTAGACACAGCTACCACCAATGTCCCTTTTTCTCTTCCATACTACGTAGATTTGAACACCTGCGTCTCAAGGACGTGTTTTTTTGTGCAAATAGTGACGCTATAAGATTAAATACAGTCTGACTATGATGTGAACAACACTGTCTTTTGTCATTATCTTCAATATTATCTATCCGTCTGTAAACTTAAGACCATATTAGTTCACTGCTCAGAATGGGCCATCCGGCCAGCTAATTTTTATATTCCTAACATTAATATTAAGAAAAAAGTACTTTTTAAATTTTGTAATATTTCGAACATCTGCGTTTTAGCCGCTGAATTCAAATCAAGGGCTTGGTATCGCGCAAAAGCGTCCAATAAATGACTGTGGCGTAACATATCTATGGTCCCTTCTGTCGAGTTGCTTACTTTTTATGTCAACTTGGGAAACGTGACTTTTCTCCGTTTCCCCCCCAATTGCGTCTCCTTAGCCTTTCTAGTCTCACGCAATCTTTCCAGTCATATTTTTTTCCTTTTTGATCCGCCGTTCCCCTCCTGCCTAGCAAGTCAATTATTATGGAGGATGATGACCCGCGGTCTAGGCGATCATGTACTATTCGCAGCCTACGCATTATGTTTTTATCCTTACATGTTATCTTTGGAGGTATTTTACCGTTGTATCTCTGTCAATTTCACTACAGCACGTGACAGAAGGAACTGGCATGTGTTTGACGATGGCCATGCTCCGTGGGGAGCTAAAGATTACTGACTGAGAAGCCGTCTACATGTGTCTTTGGTCTATCTCCACCCCTCTTTCTCTGGGGATTCCAGAACAAGGACTGCCTTGTAATGCTATCAACAGGTTTTCTAAATGTGTGTCCTATCCATCGCCAGCGTCTTCTTCTCAACTCTTGTTCCACTGACATTTGTCTTGTTCTTGTCATCAGATCCACAAGGAAGGGACCCAAAGACGCAGCAATAGAGAATGCAGTCAGCGACCCATAGCTTGACTGCTCGCGTCAGGGTCAACAAACCAGAGCTGACCAAGACCCTACTCCACCTCCACGTGGTGGTCCTGGAAACAGGCTGCATCACTGCAGTCTGGCTGAGAGAGTAGGGATCGAAGAGGAAAGGCAAACCTGATCTAAAAAAAAATGCCGTGCTGAAGTCGGATGTGCCGGCCGAAAGGCGCAGATATCGCAGCCCCGCTGTAAACAGACACAACGCAACCAACGTCCTTTTCAGGACGAACGAGGAAGAAGAAGAGATCCACAAGGCGAATCGTATCTATATATCTGCTAGCATGATGAGGTCCTGACAAGGGCAAGTTCTTGAATGGACTGCTACCAACGCCCACACTACGGATAAACCGTTGACTACCATTTTGTTGAACGTCATAATGTTGAATGGCGATGAAGACGTGGTATGGTGTCTGTGGTCTGGTTTGTGTAAGATGCAGATGTGTATTCAAACAGTTATCATCACAAACAGGGCAATCCACACAAGGACGTCACATTAACTCACGATGGGTAAAGTCAATGAGATTTGCAACAGCTAGTGACGTTTTCTTGTATAATTTATTGTGGACGCCACAATGACAAAATGTATACGCGAAGGTAGGTACATCATAGGTACAATCAAACAGTCATTGTTACAGCAACATAGTCAGTACAGCAATGGACGGTAGACAGCATCATAGTAAAGATGAATCACATGCATATCAGTACATCATAGAGCTGTAAATGTATTCAGGCGGAAATCTCCATCCCTTTCTATAACAGCTGGAAGATATCAATATGATAGGAGATCAAATCCTCTCTCCTAAATCTAACCTCAGCAAGACAGGGACGTCTTCTGAAGTGTATCAATAATGTCCTCAAAGACCCTCCAAATTCCTTTAGTTATCCAAGATATCAAATCTGGAACAAGCAGTACAGTTTAGCAGGCAGATAGTTCTTAGGACATGCATCCATCGATGCAGTAACAGCGAACATGATTCGTGAGCTGACGAAAAACTTCTCATAGCGTAGACCCTCCTATAATCGGGCTACAAACAAAATGTCAATCTCGAAAGATATCGATAAGTGTCAAAAATGTCATTACCTTTACTTCAGGAAATAAACATATAACTCACAGGCTTCCAAGCACTTAGAATCACCACAAATATATCATCTCCAAAGGAACAATATGAATAGGACATTATTTCCTGAATAGTTTAAGCACAGACGCTGGCAAACCAAACGCGTCTTGCTTATCACGCATCTGCCACACTCTGAATGTCGGGGCGGAACCCGTGTAAAAAAACCCGATCAAGACCAGACATGTGCAGACAAGCGCGACTCGAACGGTGTTCAGCCAACTTACGAACCAAAGAATATTCTGGAGAACAATCGTACAGATTCGAACCTAATAAGGAAATGAATCTTGAAACATTG
Organism: Oreohelix idahoensis; assembly: GCA_024509875.1. Lineage (NCBI taxonomy): Eukaryota > Metazoa > Mollusca > Gastropoda > Stylommatophora > Oreohelicidae > Oreohelix > Oreohelix idahoensis. Next base: position 30,703 of record JAMPIV010005723.1, on the reverse strand, counting down.
CGATTGCGAACTGTTTCTAAGAACTGACGACCTGAGCGCTCCGTATATGGACATGACTCAAAATCGTTCACACAAATTATCGGCAACTATTGTCACACGATTAGACAACTAGTAGAAATAAAAAAGTGACTACAATTACATGAGTTATTTCTCATGCATTAGAAAATAAATACATAGTAAAAAAAAAAGGTTGCAACATTCATCGCAACATTACCGCAACCTCCCGATAAAAAAAATGTGCCACATTTTTTTAAATATCCAAGAATAAAGCCAAAAGCGGCCTAACAACGCACGAATAATGCGCGGATAATGGATTAAATTGCCTAATATGAGGCTAAATTGACACACAGAGTGTCTGGTGAGAATATTTCTCAACAGATAAAAAATCTGATTCAAAAAATATATCGGGGAGGTGCCACCAACACACACTACGTTAGCATGTAAAAACAACATACATATGCAAGTGCAATTCTATCAAATTGCGGTGTCATACTCTAATACCGCTTTAGAATGGATGTACACATCTGATAGTAAATATTAAATAGTACATTATCTAAACGTGTAATAATATGAGTATATAATGAAATTAACTACATGAAGATCCAGGACTCATCTCCTGTCGTTCCTAAGGTAAGCAAATAAAGTGGGAACTCTCCATGTTTGAAAACCGAAAGGTAGATTATCAGATCATCAATGACATGCTGAGAAAATACAAACAATATAATTCTATTTAACAACCATTATGTTTCATAATATACAATACATTATTATTACTAATTGTGGCCGAGTAAACTTTCGGCCCTTATATTAACTACTCAGTCTTCCTCTTACATTAAAGATGGGAACAGAAGAAGATGATAACAAAGCACAATAGTATGTGTTCACCTAAAGTGAGGACTGATGTGCTAATGTATTGTAGTAATATAGGTGTGTTATGACTCTGTCGTATATCTAGAAATAGGACAGAAGTATTAGTTGGAATCATGTGGGCATCTAGACAGAATGTCAGCCATCACATTATCCGACCCACGGATAGCTCGTACCGTGAAGTGAAAAGGTTGAAGAGCAATAGCATATCGAGTGGATCTCGAACTCTTCAAGTTCTTAGTCTGAATAGCTGTAAGAGCTTTTTGATCAGTTTCTAGAATGAAATGTGCGCCCAGGAGGAATCTTTGTAGTTTGAGAATTGACCAAACCATAGCCAACAACTCACGGTCTAAAACCGAGTAGTTCCTCTCTGCCGCATTTAGTTTTCTAGAAATGTACATAACAGGATGCAGAGTTTCAGCATATTCCTGCATAAGTGCTGCTCCGATCCCAGTGGATGAAGCATCACTTCGAAGAACAAAAGTCCTATCAAGAGTAGGTAATCTTAGGATGGGAGGAGAAGAAAATATTTTCTTGATCTGGTCTAAGGAAGATTGACATTCATGAGACCAACGAACCAGATTAGGCGACCCTTTCTTCAACAAAGTTGAGAGAGGTGCCATGATCGAAGATAGATTCGGGATGAATCTCCCATAGAATTGAATTAAACCCAAGAGACTACGGACTTGTTTCTTCGTTTTAGGTACAGAGATGTTCAATATTTTCGAAGTATTGTGGTCTTCTGTCTTCAAGAGACCATGACCAACACGATGACCCAGGAAAGAGATTTCACCAAAACCAATATAGGCTTTAGAGGGTTTTGCTGTCAAATTAAACTCACGTAGAGTGGACAGTAGGTCATATAAACCCAAGTAGTGATCTTCCCATGAATCACTGAAGAGACAGATATCATCTAAGTATGCGATGACATCTGAACGATGAGAAAGAATTCGACGCATCATGCGAACGAAAGTAGCAGGGGCGTTCATAAGACCGAAAGGCATAACATTCCATTGAAATAGACCCCTAGGTGTTGAGAAAGCAGTAAGAGGTTTGGCATGATCTGCTAAAGGCACCTGCCAATAACCTTTCGACAAGTCAAGTTTAGTGAAGAATCTAGAATTAGAAAGTCTAATAAGTAGATCTTCTAGTAAAGGCATAGGTTCAGCATCAAACTTTGTGACTTGATTTAATTTGCGATAATCAACGCAAATTCGTATGTTCTTATCTTTCTTCCGAACAATAACCATGGAAGAAGAATATTGTGAAGTAGATGGTTCAATTATGTTTAATTGAATCATTTCATCCAATTCCTTTTCCACTTGTGACTGAAAGTGTATAGGGATAGGATAAGGCTTAACCGTAATAGGATTATTGTCGGTAAGAATTATGTCATGTTCTATGACATGCGTGTGACCAGGGATGTCGGTTAGAACATCCTTAAATGTCTGTAACATCGACGAGACTTGACGATGTTCATCAACAGAAAGATTAGGAGAAATGGAGACATCTTTCCAAAATTCCATGGAATGAAGTGGAACCACTGGAAGAGGAAGATCGACATCAGAAAAAACAGATTCCTCATCCTGTATGACAGACGGGGATGAGTAATGACCATGAGGTACAGAAGAATCGTCCGTTGCCTGGAAAATAGGCAGCAAATAGTCTGGACGCTCATGAAATTCCGCCAACATGTTGATATGGAAAGTTTTATGCTTTCCATCTATATTGACCACATAGTCAACATCGGAAATTCGTGAGACTATTGCATATGGACCTTTCCATGCAATCAGAAGTCTATTTTCCTTACTGGGGAGTAGGACGAATGCTTTGTCACCTGGACAAAGTTGTCGTAGACATCTGTTCTTGTTAGCAAACTGCCTTGCTTTTTCTTTAGCAATTTCTGACGAAGCAGTCGCTAGTTTGCATGCCTCAATGATCTTTTGCCTAAGAGCAATGACATACTCATATGAGGGTTGAGTGTCATCACTAATATCATCGGCAGTGATGAGATCGTGTAACAAAGACATAGGGCCGCGCGGACGCGCGCCAAAGACAAGTTCAAAGGGAGAAAATCCTGTGTGTTCGTTTGGGACCTCTCTATAGGCAAAGAGAGCCGTGGGTAAAACCCTGTCCCAATCTTGAGGATGATCTTCAGTTATCTTACCAAGTAAAGTCTTGAGCGTTCTATTCAGACCCTCAACTAACCCATTAGACATAGGATGATAGATGCTACTGAGAGATCTTTTAATGTGTAAGGTAGACATTACTTGATACATAGTATCAGATATGAGTTGAGTGCCATGGTCTGATAGTATTTCTCTGGGGAACCCCAAGCGAGAAAATATCAGCCAAAGAGCATCTGCGATATCTGTAGTAGATATGCTCTTTAGAGGGATAGCCTCTGGTCAACGTGTACACATATCGACACATGTAAGGATAAACTGATGTCCTCTGGCCGACTTTATCTTAAAAGGGCCAATAATATCTATGGCCATTTTCTGAAATGGCCGAATAGGGATGTCAGCAGCCTGGATAGGCGCAGCATGTCGTGGTCCTCTAGATTTGACCTCCTGACATACCTGACATGATCGGCAGTATATACGAATGTCCTTGTTAACAAAGGGCCAAAAGAAAGCCGCAAGGACTCTCGACTTTGTACGGGAAAATCCCATGTGTCCAGCACATTGCGAGTCATGAGCATGTTGCAATATTTGCACTCTCATACTCTTGGGGACAAGAATTTGCGAATGTGCTGACGTAGCCGAGTCTTGTACCATACGTACAAGTACGCCGTTTTTCATTGCTATCCAAGATTTTCTTTGTGTATCCTTATTTGGATCACCTTTCTTCGCAAGAATGAAGAATTTTTTTAGCGTAGGATCTTCTTCTTGTAATTTTATGAACGAGTCACGAGAAATAACCAAGGTACTATCTTGGCTATGAACTTCATTGTCATTATTCAACGAAGTTTGTGGTGTTTGTAGAGCTTGTGCTCTTGTAACCACTGCATTGGTAGCTTGCATATTATCATCTTCCCAAGCAGCAATCTGCTGTGGGGTACATTCCCTAACTCCGTGGATACGACCAATAATAAGGTCCGCAATAGGATTAGGTAAGAGACAGGCATGCACATCTCCCGTAAAGAAAGGAGTGGCAATGTGAATTACAGCAGTAGGATATTTCTCTAGAGTGCCGCCAAATGTGACACATTTGATAACCTTTCCTGTAGCACAGGTTGGTTCTACAAGCGATTGTCTAACACCAATAGTGGTGCATCCGGAATCGAAAAGTAGTGAGACCGGAGTATCATTAACAAGACCCTTATGTAGGATTAGAGAACCTCTTCCGTCATGCGCGACTGCAGCAGGCAGAGCGGGAAGAGGGTGACCACAACTCAAAGTAGTTATTGTAGTCGGTTCGAACAAAGTACTGCATTGGGGGCATTTGTTTGCTCTCCCAAAGTCAAAAGCGTAGCAAGTGACAGCGTCAGAGGTTTTATTATCAACAACCTGATTACAGGCTCCCTGAGATTCTTGTTGTGCAGAGTTAGCCTGCTGATATCTCCTTTTTTTGTATTGAGATCTACCGCAACTATTATTACCTCTGAAGTTATCAGAGTTATTATTATCTCTGAAGTCATTAGAATCTCTATTATAACCGTTATCCTGTTTTGAACTACAGTTTCCATGATTATTATCATGTCCACATTGATGTGAACATCTATTTGTTTGGTTTTGAGGTCTACGCGAGGAAAAGCCTCTGTTACCATATCCTCTTCTGAAATGTCTAAAATTATTAGGTTGGAAGTAACGAGGACTGTCAGCTCGTCTCCAATTCTTTGAAGAAGAATCACCCTGAAATTGATTTCCATAATTTTGACCGTAACTACGGTTACTTTTCCTATCAAAATTTTGTTGGAATCTATGACTAGAGTTTTGACCGTAAGGTGCTGCCGAAGCAACTGGCAGACCTTCTTTTACTTTAGCGTTACCAATGGTTACGTGAGGATGCGCAGTTATATACTGGCAACAGAAATCTTCCATTTCTTTTATTGTTTTAGGTTTACGTTCATGAAGGAAAGCAAGGAAAGACTCATTGACAGAAGACATGACTTTGTCTCTAAGTATTAAGTCCATAAGTCCTTCATAAGTTTTTTTCTGTCTTAGACAGCTCCACCCAACGTGAAAAAGTAAGACGTATCTTTGAAATGAATTCAGAGAATTGCATTCCAGTTTCTGGCAACATATTTTTAAATTGAAGACGATAGCCGTCTTCGTCAAGTTGGTATTTCTTTAACAATATAGCCCTGACAACCTCATAGTTGTTCTTGTCAGGCTCATCTACCATACTTAACATACTCAAAGCATCACCTCTAAGTATCTTGGACAAATGATAAACCTGCAGTGATTTATCTATGTTATGTACTTTACATGAAGTTTCAAATCTGTCCAGATAGAATGTTATATCGTCGATGGAAGCATTGAATGGTGGTAGATTAAGCTTGAAAGTGCTTGCATTAGTCTTATCTGAGACCTTATTTGCATCATTAGCATTACCCATGTTCATCACCTTTAATTTCTCAACTTCCAAAGCTAAGAGTTTTTCTTCATGCTCCATTTTTGCTTTTCTCTCATCAGACTCTCTTTGTAACTTCCTTTCTTCAGCTTCCCTTTGAAGTTTTTTTATTTTCAATCTCTGCCTCTCTTTGTAACTTTTTTTTCTTCAGCCTCTTTTTCAAGTCTTTTAGCTTCTGCTTCTGCTTCTCTTTTTTGTTTTTCCATTTCCATTTGGAATCTTTTTTCATCCACCTGCATCTGCAGTTTCTTTTGTTCAGCTTCCATTTTTAATGCTTTATCATATTGAGTAGTTGCAAATTCTTCTAACTTATCACCAGTCTTCCCAAGCGATTTACCCTGCTCAATAAAGTATTCAAGTGTAGACATGTTGTCTAAAATCTGAGCCCACAACCTGAAATAATTAATTACCTTATTTCAAACTTAATAATAACAAGTCTTGAATCAGCACTTGTTTACTCACAACACCATATTATTGTGATAGTGTGGGCGAGATGATGATGATGATTATATTGTAATGTGTGATCACTCTCTTGTCACACTCGCACCGACCCGAACAACAATAAAACTCTTGATTCTAGAGGCAGGGGCTATATTTATTTTTACAACCCATTCAGTGACAAAGCAAACATTAAACAAATAAACTAGCGAACATAACAAAACAAAACTAAACAAAACAAAACACCCAACAGTGCCCGATGCTAATCTGAAGAAGCAAACAAAGCACAGAATAGTTAAAATCATAATATAATACTGAATGAGAAACACCACGCTCTCACCTGTCAAACTGTCCTACGCCACCACCTGACACACTCAACTATCACACACACACACACACACACTCATGTGTGTCGTCCAATGCGACTAGTATGGTGTTGTGCATGAGGCTGGCAACCTCACCATGTAACATCGGCTGCTACCAAAAACACTACTGCAAGAGCACACCCTCAACTATCACACACACACTCATGCATGTCGTCCAATGAGACTAGTATGGTGTTGTGCATGAGGCTGGCAACCTCACCATGTAACACAGATTGCTACCAAAACCACTACTGCCCGAGCATCTGAATGCTTAATATGAAGGCAAACCACACTGTTGGCCCCATGCTCCCTCAGGAGCGGAGAAGAGAAATATATATCTTGAAGTGAGCCACACGTGCTCTCACAACCATTCCTCACATAACCATAATTAAATAATCATAAAATGGACATAACATAATATTCAACTATATGTACAACAAATACTCTCAGTAATGAGAATAAGCTACTACCTCGTAACTGATCTATCTCAATATTCGTTACTGCATTCGGAAGCATGTCGTATGTGACGACTGGTGCGCCTGGCAACAAGCGTGTCGTATATGACCACTGATGCGACTGGGAATCTCATCACATGAAACACATCGTTACCGAAACAACCACTGCAATAGCATAAAATTGCTTCTTGTCGGCTTGTGATAGACACCAGCCACATTGGTGTTTCCATGCTCCGCCGGGAGCAACCAGAGAAACACATGTCTCAACAAAGGAGTGGCCTCGCGCTCTCCATAAATCTAAATACATATTCTCACCTTACAGTAACCCATTAAATATATACAGTAGAATTATGATAAGTAGGCTATCGTGAAATACACTCAATTACTTTTACATTAAAGAAATAAAATAATTACTCTTGACTTTAACAAAACTGGCATTAACACGAAAGCTATCTCTTTCCTTTACTGGGGAAAATTATCTTTATCTGCTCTCACCCACGTGTCAATTCACACGATCTAAAACTGCGTAACATTAAGTGATAACTAAGAGTGTTACCGCAGACCCCTTGGCGCCTTCTTTATTCACCGCGCCGCCTTTCATGACCACGTGGCCGCCATCTTGATATTTTCTAATATCATCTAAATTTAAGTAATAGATGCTTCTCTGTCCAGTTTCATGTATAAAACACTCTCCTACTAAATGTGCCCGGTCTGATGGATGAAATACTTGATACTAAACTCTTACAGACGAGATTTGGTCTTAACACTAGTGAAATATATCCACACATTATCTCCACTCAATTATATTTTAAGACTAAATTATCAGATTCTGGAAACACATTCACTTTTTCATTTAAACATTAGAACAGACACGCTGAATACTAATAATAAAACTACAGAATACTAAAGCTAATTTAAATTAACTCACGTGCTGATTCAGACTTATAGAACACGAATGCTAAATTCTACAAACTGCGCTTAAGAATTACAACTCACGTGCTCTAGTCCATCTGCTACCTACACTGGTCACCTCGTCGTTTGCTCTCTCGTGTGGGCTGAATCTTCAAATCGGCCTTTTGCCGATCGCTATTTCTTTTTATAGGCACTAGGCTAATCACTCACTTTACTGCGCGCTAGGCGTATTAATCTTGGCTACTTAAATATCACACGCGATTATCGCTTTAGGAATAGCGAAAACACAAATAAAACCTACAGCTATTTAATATAACACACGAATATCAAATATGACTCACAACTATACACCACAATTAATTCTCAGGCTTTATTATGGCCTTTTCATCAATCTTCTACTTCAGACTTTTCACAACCCAGGCTCGCGCCGTCACGTGAGCTGACAGTCACGTGGGCCGACCGAAAATATATGGGCGACAAACATGCCTTGAACTGAAGTGGGGGTGGGGCCTCAGGGGTGTCTTCCCGGCCCCATTACATAATCATCCCAATCTCTGTGGGAAACAAGTCTTAAATCAAAGACCTTGTGTATAGACCATTTGAAATATCATGAATCAACTCTTGATCATAGGTGCACTTCCCATTCAATAGTGCACAATACTATTCATCATTTATTTATCATCAGTGTAGTAGTAGTGCATCAGAATAATCCATTATCAAATGTGAATTAACTACTATAAGTGTAACCAATGACTATGTAAACACAATCACAATGTAAACAATAACAATGTAAACATTAACAATGTAAACAATACAATGTAAACAATAACAAAGATTTAGCAACAATACAAAAACATTCGCAGAAATCAACAAAAAATAAAGCTATGAACTTTTCTAACGAGACCTTTGATATCATCTTGAACGGGGAAAAACTACAGAAAGTTGAAAGTTTCAATTATTTAGGCAGTAAAATGACTCAGGATGGTGACACAACAAGAAAAATCCATACTAGAATTGCTTTGGCAGCTAGCGCCTTCAATAGATTATCTAACATTTGGAAATTACGATCATTGAATATACATACCAAGCTTCGTCTGTTTAATTCGAATGTTATCTCAGTGTTAACATACGGCTGTGAGAGTTGGAAAATAACAAAATCATTGGAGAACAAGCTGAATACATTCGAGAACAAATGTCTTAGAAAACTCATGAACATCAGTTGGAAAGAATTCAAGACTAATCGACAAATAAGAGAAGACTCTAGGCAGAAATATGTCTCCGACTATATAAGGAAAATACGGTCATATATCGGTCATGTCCTACGAATGCAAAACAACAGAATACCACTACAGGCGCTCACTTGGGTTCCTGAGGGTAAGAGGAAAAAAGGAAGACCAAAAGAAACACTCAGAAGAACAATAATAAGAGAAGGAAGAACGATGGGCCTAAATAATGTGCAAGAGCTAAGAGGAGTGGCGTCACAACGAACAACCTGGAGAGCACTGGTTTCTGCCTTATGCGCCGTGTTTGGTGCTTAAAGAATTTATTATTATTATTATTAAAGAAATATCACAAAAAATGTGATGATATCTGCGAGAAGATATTACAAATACAAGACACAACAGTGTATAAACATAAATGGTGTATGAAACTAAACAATAGGAAAGAGTAGGCTAGCAAATACAAACAAATCAAAACAAAACTAAATAGTGCGAAAAATAACGAAAACAATACTAACTCATGTCATCACACCTAACAAAAAATAGCAACAGAAGTCGCTTTGCAAATTCCAGTATCGGAAATTTGCACACCCTACAGAAAACGCTCACGATAGACAACCTCTATGACGTGGTATGATCTAAGGGAGACACCGCCCAACCGAAACCCGCAGAAACATAAACATATAAATATAAATATACAAATAACATATAAACATATAACATATAACATATAACAATATGACAAAAGAATGAGATGAAACACAGAAGACTCAGTAGAAGTATAAGGGCACAGTTCACAAACAAAACAGGCCACTTAACTTATGGTAATCCAACGTCAGCACAGCAGAAAAAAAACAGATGACAATCAGCGTCCTAAGGAATGAAGATCCAACGATGATGGTACATCTGAACTGCTTCAACTGCCATGACGATGGTACTTGAGCTTCTAGACTGATTAAGTAGTGTTGTTTCGGCACTTGACCTTCTGAATCCTATAGTAAATATGTTTGAATTGGGTACTTGGCCTTCTGAAAACGAACTCGAAACAACCGGCACTTGACCTTCATACAACGACAGCAACTTGGCACCTTGACAGCAGCGACTGGCTTCACTTGAGTTAAAGACAGCAACAGTCTGTGATATCCGGCAATATGTAACAACGCCGGGTACTGTCAAATTTCTTGCTTATGGCCAAAAGATGTAATTCCACATTTACCGGGCAACGCCGAGTAGTTTCAAAATTCTTTGTTGATGTCTTGTAGTTTGTTGACTTGTAGTGTTGAATGTAGTGGGTAAGGGACCCAGAATCTGCTCACCAAATCAATGAGGATTGAGATGTGGTGGGCTTATCGAATGCCTTTGGACTGGCCACCAAATGTTGACTACCATTTTGTTGAACGTCATAATGTTGAATGGCGATGAAGACGTGGTATGGTGTCTGTGGTCTGGTTTGTGTAAGATGCAGATGTGTATTCAAACAGTTATCATCACAAACAGGGCAATCCACACAAGGACGTCACATTAACTCACGATGGGTAAAGTCAATGAGATTTGCAACAGCTAGTGACGTTTTCTTGTATAATTTATTGTGGACGCCACAATGACAAAATGTATACGCGAAGGTAGGTACATCATAGGTACAATCAAACAGTCATTGTTACAGCAACATAGTCAGTACAGCAATGGACGGTAGACAGCATCATAGTAAAGATGAATCACATGCATATCAGTACATCATAGAGCTGTAAATGTATTCAGGCGGAAATCTCCATCCCTTTCTATAACAGCTGGAAGATATCAATTTGATAGGAGATCAAATCCTCTCTCCCAAATCTAACCTCAGCAAGACAGGAACGTCTTCTGAAGTGTATCAATAATGTCCTCAAAGACCCTCCAAATTCCTTTAGTTATCCAAGATATCAAATCTGGAACAAGCAGTAAAGTTTAGCAGGCAGATAGTTCTTAGGACATGCATCCATCGATGCAGTAACAGCGAACATGATTCGTGAGCTGACGAAAAACTTCTCATAGCGTAGACCCTCCTATAATCGGGCTACAAACAAAATGTCAATCTCGAAAGATATCGATAAGTGTCAAAAATGTCATTACCTTTACTTCAGGAAATAAACATATAACTCACAGGCTTCCAAGCACTTAGAATCACCACAAATATATCATCTCCAAAGGAACAATATGAATAGGACATTATTTCCTGAACAGTTTAAGCACAGACGCTGGCAAACCAAACGCGTCTTGCTTATCACGCATCTGCCACACTCTGAATGTCGGGGCGGAACCCGTGCAAAAAACCCGATCAAGACCAGACATGCGCAGACAAGCGCGACTCGAACGGTGTTCAGCCAACTTACGAACCAAAGAATATTCTGGAGAACAATCGTACAGATTCGAACCTAATAAGGAAATGAATCTTGAAACATTGCGATTGCGAACTGTTTCTAAGAACTGACGACCTGAGCGCTCCGTATATGGACATGACTCAAAATCGTTCACACAAACTATCGGCAACTATCGTCACACGATTAGACAACTAGTAGAAATAAAAAAGTGACTACAATTACATGAGTTATTTCCCATGCATTAGAAAATAAATACATAGTCGAAAAAACGTTGCAACATTCATCGCAACAGTCACCCGTAATCACATAAGTCAGAGCAGAAAAGCACCATGCTTCATTTTATACACTGGTCTTGAGTACGCTAGTTAGCACTGACCTTCCTTCCTTTCTCCCATATATTTGACATATACTCGTGTGAATAAGAAAGTTATGAAAAGTGCTTCCGTCTATTATTAGACTGAATCATATCCGGGTCCTACATTCTACAGCTGTGGAGTAGTGTCGTGAGAATAACCACCGTCAACAACGTACTTCTTTGTAGAGGTACTGAGCTGACCTTGCCCCTGTAGTTCCCCGGGGGGAGGGGGGGTCTCTGGAGAGACATTGACAGAATAGGACTACTGCACCCTTCAGGCGTGTCGTACCAGGCGACTATTATGAGGTTGTGCATAAGGGGGGCTGACAAACATCACGTAAGAAGCGCAACGCAAAATGATGAGCTGACCGTGTGTCTGGTCACGATGCACTAGCGCCACTCGGATGGACCATGGTTCGATTCCTGGATGACTATATCACCTCTATTTTTTTTTTTTTTTTGGTTGCGTGCCTAGTGTTTTCTTTCTTTCTTTCTTTCTTTATTTCTGTCTTTCTTTCTTTCTTTCTTTCTTTCTTTCTTTCTAAGGAAAGCCTGCTAATAATTATTTATGTTTATTATTTACCTTTCTCGAATAGCCTGCGTGGTACTTACGGCCCCATTCTGCACTTCCATGTGTCTTTTCTTATCCGCCTTCTGCCAGTTCAAAGGTCGTAGAAATTATCACAAAAACGCAATGTCAGATAAATCAGGTGTTGTGATAACAATTAAGTAATAGATTAATCTTGCGGTATCAATATTATTATAATTTTGTAACCATTGCATCCGACATGTTCTAAACTCCGGGAAAATCGTTTATATTTTGACATTCAATCAACATTTGTTCTCGTGTTGCGTTCGAATAGCCTTGACATCTTGAAACGTAAACACAAAAATAGAGATAACACAGGAGCAACTCGATAAAGGTAAGGTATTAAAGAAATACAAGGCGTTTTCAAAAATCTTAAATTTAGCAGACGATTATCTGCATTTAAAATGAGAAGAAGATGAAGAAGAACAAGGAGGAAGAAGAAGAAGGAAGAAGAAGAATTAAGGAGAAGATGGAGGAGGAGGAGGAAGAAGAAGAACAAAGAAAGAAGGAGAGAAGGGAAGAAGAAGGAATTTCAAAAAGAAGTAGAAGAAGGAAGACAAAGAAGAAGAATAATAAGAGAAAGAATAAGAAGAAGAAGGAGAAGAAGAAGAATAATAAGAAAGAAGAAAAAGTAGAAAACAGAAGGAGGAGGAAGTAGGAATGTAGAAGAAGAAGGAGAAGACAAAGCAGAAGAAATTAGAAGAAGAAGAAATTAGAAAAAAAAAGATGAAGAAGAAAGAAAAAAGAAGAAGAAAGAGAAGAAGAAGAAATTAGAAGAAGAAGATGAAGAAGGAAGAAAAAAGAAGAATACAGAGGAAGAGGAATAAGAAGAAGAAAAAAGAAAGAAAAAGAAGAAGAAGACGGAGGAAGAAGGAGAAGAAGAAGAAGAAGAAGAAGAAGAAGAAGAAGAAGAAGAAGAAGAAGAAGAAGAAGAAGAAGAAGAAGAAGAAGAAGAAATTTGAAGAAGAAGAAGAAGATGAAGAAGAAGAAAGAAAAAAGAAGAAGACGGAGGAAGAAGGAGAAGAAGAAGAAGCAGCAGACGACGAAAAAGAAGAAGAATAAGAAAAAAAAAAGAAGAAGAAGAAGACGGAGGAAGAAGGAAAAATCATGTCTAGAAACAAGAACAGCGGTTGAGTAAATGAAACAATTAACATTGGGCAACTGTACTTCGTTTAACTTAACATAACGTTTGTGTTATTTACATTTTTTATTTAACGACTCATGTGAAAGCAAATGCAAATACGTGTCATTTAACGGAACAAACTTTAATGAATACCGCTCGTTGTTCTCTGCTGAATTCATAACTGAGAACGCTTTATTTGTTTTATAAAATTATATATATTTTCTAAGGTCTGTTTCGTGCACGAACATATTATGCTTCTTAAAGGATATATGCTTTTGCTCACATCTCCAAAAACTCATCCTGTTTGCTAAAGGGAATTAAAAGTGACATTACAAGCGTATTAAGTGATTGTACAATGGTGTTAATTTATTACTGCAATGTTAAATATGGATATATGACTCAGTTCTATTAATTGTGCAGTAGCCTTGGCAGTTGGTAAACTTGTTGTGACTATTCGACAAACACAAGTTAACAGGGCTTCCAAGAGCTCAGGTGAGGCTCGGGCTATTAACATGATGAGATCCACCTCATTATTTGGGTGGAGTAAAACTATATTTTATTGTAAGGTAAGGCAGGGAGAATCGCGCATTCTTTGTTGAGGTGAAGCCCCCTTTTGAGGTGCCGCCCAGACCAAATGACTCAGACCCAAGTAAGGACTGCATCCAGAAGTGTGTTCAAATATTTATTTCAGGGCTTCTTAACCTGTGGCAAATGGACCCCTTGAGGGTTCGTGAATGGACTCTAGGGGACCCGTATAGATAACCTAAAATATAACATTTTTTAAAATTATTCTTTTAAGTGCATATTTTTCCCCAAGAAGGGGCCCATTGCCTTCATCGGACAATCAAAAGGATCCAAAGCACAAAAAAAGGATCACAAACCTTAATTTATGTCACAGGTGGGAAACCTATTTTTCAAATAACCCACAGATGTGACGAACGAAAAGTGAAATTCGCCACACCATGCAAAGTTTGAGATATTTTGTTTCTCAACTGACAATTTAACAAAAAGACACTCTTGCTTGACACGCCTATTCCAAACATAAACACTTTGACTACAACACTTTGACTACAACACTTTGACTATGTACTCAGTTACGAGAGGGTCCAGTTAGCACAGTGGCAATAGCACTAGCCTCTTGCGGCAAAGGTGCCAGACTCAAAACATAGTGGCGTCACGTTCTAGTCTACCCAGCTAGGAATGGCAAAGGCAGAAAGGAAGAGAACAGGTCACCCCTACATCTCTAAACTTCATCCTGTCATATATAAGTGACCTGTCTTCATTCCTTCATTTGTGTATACGCCCTACTTCATAACAGGCAAACAGACAAGGCTCCCTAGGGAGCATCAGTTCCCGACACCCGTACCAGAAACTGTTCGTAACAAAAGTAGCTAAAGGGTATTCACAGATTCAATTTAAGACTTGATTTAGCTAATCTTTTGTAACACGGTTTGTGCATTAAATTGTCTGCACATTTTGTGTGTAGTGTGACCAAGTAAATGAATACAACGGATGACTTGAATGCGCTATTCAAACAATGGATGTCTATATCGCATTCTCCCATCACATTTCGTTCACCAACATTCAGCTCCCAAAGGACCGCAAGCCTTCAATAAATTCACTCCAAGGCTTCCTGTCCTGTGCCATCCATCCAAGGTACATCCATGTCTTCCACATCCCTATTACCTCGGACTACAGCTCTCCTCACCATGCGCCAACCGGTCTCCCTCTTTCACCCTGGAGACTCTAGAACAAGAACCGCTGGGTAACGTCGTCAATAGCTTGTCGTGTCGACTTACCGCCAGCGCCCTCAACCCATCTCCCGCTCTAGAACAAGAACCGCTGGGTAACGTCGTCAATAGCTTGTCGTGTCGACTTACCGCCAGAGCCCTCAACCCATCTCCCGCTCTAGAACAAGAACCGCTGGGTAACGTCGTCAATAGCTTGTCGTGTCGACTTACCGCCAGCGCCCTCAACCCATCTCCCACTCTAGAACAAGAACCGCTGGGTAACGTCGTCAATAGCTTGTCGTGTCGACTTACCGCCAGCGCCCTCAACCCATCTCCCGCTCTAGAACAAGAACCGCTGGGTAACGTCGTCAATAGCTTGTCGTGTCGACTTACCGCCAGCGCCCTCAACCCATCTCCCGCTCTAGAACAAGAACCGCTGGGTAACGTTGTCAATAGCTTGTCGTGTCGACTTACCGCCAGCGCCCTCAACCCATCTCCCGCTCTAGAACAAGAACCGCTGGGTAACGTCGTCAATAGCTTATCGTATCGACTTACCGCCAGCGCCCTCAACCCATCTCCCGCTCTAGAACAAGAACCGCTGGGTAACGTCGTCAATAGCTTGTCGTGTCGACTTACCGCCAGCGCCCTCAACCCATCTCCCGCTCTAGAACAAGAACCGCTGGGTAACGTCGTCAATAGCTTGTCGTGTCGACTTACCGCCAGCGCCCTCAACCCATCTCCCGCTCTAGAACAAGAACCGCTGGGTAACCCATCTCCCGCTCTAGAACAAGAACCGCTGGGTAACGTCGTCAATAGCTTGTCGTGTCGACTTACCGCCAGCGCCCTCAACCCATCTCCCGCTCTAGAACAAGAACCGCTGGGTAACATCGTCAATAGCTTGTCGTGTCGACCCGCTCTAGAACAAGAACCGCTGGGTAACGTTACCGCCAGTGCCCTCAACCCATCTCCCGCTCTAGAACAAGAACCGCTGGGTAACATCGTCAATAGCTTGTCGTGTCGACTTACCGCCAGCGCCCTCAACCCATCTCCCGCTCTAGAACAAGAACCGCTGGGTAACGTCGTCAATAGCTTGTCGTGTCGACTTACCGCCAGCGCCCTCAACCCATCTCCCGCTCTAGAACCCGCTGGGCAACGTCGTCAATAGCTTGTCGTATCGACTTACCGCCAGCGCCCTCAACCCATCTCCCGCTCTAGAACAAGAACCGCTGGGTAACGTCGTCAATAGCTTGTCGTGTCGACTTACCGCCAGCGCCCTCAACCCATCTCCCGCTCTAGAACAAGAACCGCTGGGTAACGTCGTCAATAGCTTGTCGTGTCGACTTACCGCCAGCGCCCTCAACCCATCTCCCGCTCTAGAACACGTGTTCTGCTCCTGTCATCATCATGTCAAACCATCCCAATCCCTCCCCCTTACGCATGCACCTATCCTCTTGGTTGTTGTGTTTTTCTTGTTGTCCATATTTGACAGCTATACAATAGGACTGACTTGACGTTTTAGTTCAGATTCTGATTATCATCATCGACCTTCACCTTCTCAAGGAACATGGGCCGTCAACAAAATTATGCCAAGTCTTCCTGTCACGTGCCTTCAGCTCAAGGTCTTTCCATGCCTTCTTCACTCCCTTTATGCCTATCTCCAGTTATCTTCTCCGTGTGTTCTTTGACCTTCCTCTGTCTCTCTTACCCCGGTGACTCCAGAGTAAAGACTGCCATGTAATGCTATCAACAGGTTTCCTCAGTGTGTGTCCTATCCATCTCCAGCGCCTACTTATCATCTCCTGGTCCACTGACGATTATCAAGTTCATAAATGGGTGCTTGCGTAGAATAGGATTGAAGTGGTATGCCGAGATCGCTCATGTGGAATTGAAAATTTTTATTCTGGACGTGATTTATGTTGATTCCGTATCACACATGGGCAGGTACGCTAACAAACAGACTTACTGAAGGCTAGCCAGATAACAACAAATACAACTGGAGTTTATGGAAAGAAACAACACAAGAAAAAAGCAAAACGTATAATGTGCTATATAGAATAAAGAAAACTACATGTACGCAAATTATAACTCTCATGGGATTGAAACTGGTATTCCATGCTCGAGAAACACTTCAAATTTCTTGGGCATGGACCAAAAACAACAGTATACCAACAGAAAACCACCAACCAGTATAACCAGATGCCATCGACTAGACCTGGGGTGACAGAATGGGGCGACCTCTCACGATCTGTTTCGCGCCGGCAGTATCGGTACATTTGTGATACTGATTTTTATTGCGTGCTTTCAATTGTCGCACTTTTTTTTCTTTCTTTCTGTACTATGTAGCAAATAGTTTATATTTTCAAGTATTCTTTCACGACTTTCAGTATATTGTGTCTTGTCTGTTATCTGACACTCCTTGTGGAGGATAAACACCTCGCATCTGCAAGGAGAGGTAGAGATAATATTACGACAGGCAGGATGGTAAAATTCCTTTGTTCCAAATCTTGGCCACGAAGGATTAGCCCCACGAAAATCGCCAGTGTATTTGCTAAGCGCTGATAAAGGCCAGAGTACGGGGAGACAACTGATGGACAGACACAGATAAGAGAATACTTTCTGATAAAGTAATGAAGTGTTACTTTTGGAAGACATTGTCGTGTGAGGTTACCGATGCGTTTGTAAGTTGGTACACAGGGGAATCGGATGTTTACCGCCCATTTTCAGAAAAGGAATGTTTGAAATTTTGCACTAGATGAGTCATGCAAAATATTCAAATCAGATTGGCTGATCAGTTGTGCGCCATAACAACAGATGCGTGGGAGACCAGGAATATAACCTGACACATTTCAGCGTTATTCCACTGTGAAAATCGCTTGCCAAGATACCAGACCTTGCTAAAGTGAAGCCTAGAATTCAGGATTCCATCTTCACGTACCAGACACCTTTTATTTGAGAATTTTTGATGGACTTTCATAGCCCAGGAAATCTCTTTCATATTAAATAAGGAAACTGGGACTGGGGAAACTGAAGGACCATACACGAAGTCAGAGAGGAAACTTATTAAAATATTAAATTAATGACACCCCAGACACGTGTAAGAGGCCAAATCAAAGTCTCTTTTATTCATCTGAGCAAAAGGTCTGTGAGCCAGGATTGACGTAAGTTGTGATTTTACATTATATTTCTCATTTCTAACATGTGAACTAACATATATATGTATAGTACCATGTGAAGATTAATATGTGAAAATCGCTAGTGGATGTATAAGTCATTTGAGGCTGGCAACCTCAGTGTATAGAATGATGATTCATGAACCACCACTGCACGGGCTGGTGATTGCTTTATTGCTAGTTTCTTAAAGGGAACTAAAAGCAAAAGGTAATCCCAGTTTCCTATAGAGCATGGAGGGAAAGATGAAAGAAATGATGTACATTCAAATTATAATACTTACAATTTCAAGCAGTGTAAATGTCCATATTCTTCTTCTTCCTTCTTCCTCGTTCGCCTTCAGACTTCCACATTTATGACTCTAATAAAGGCAGTAGTCAACCCAAGGCTCCCAACATCTCCAAACAGTTTTTCGTTGACAGAAGTGGGTTGTTGCCATATGCTACTCCGTTCATTACTGTAGGTTGGGCAGTATTGCAGCAGGTGTTCGACTGTCATTGGGCTGGTGTCGTAGATTTTAGGATAGGAGAATTAAGATTAGGGGTTGGTCCCTTCTGAATAGAGTTGAGTAGGTGATTGGCACCGTGAGAATTAGTAAAACAATAGAATTTCCACACAGGTGAGATGATAGACTGTGGTATAGAGGCTGTCGCTGAAAGCGAAAAGAATTCTTCTCTCTCTCACCTATCCTCTACGACGGCTTTTACAGAGTCCGACAGTCTAAACCACATATATATTACATATAATTTTATCTACTCACGGGCACGCACATACACGTGACGACAGTTAAACACACAGACTTGGAAAATCTATAACAATGATTATACAGATAATTGGGATCGAGCTGACCAACGCACTGATGGTTTTTTTTTTGTTCCAGAGAAAGTTTTAATTATCATATCAAAATTTCTCACAACACCAAAAATACCTACAGGAAGCATACAAATAGACATAAAAGAATCAATGACTTTCTACCAGGATGATAGCCCCGTGATGATATTAACTCTAGGTTTAGCCCACAGCCCCGTTATGAGACAGATGATGGCCCAAAGAGTCACAAATACATATGGTTAGGGTCTAATATTGTCCCCCTTAGAAGGTATAGACTGACTTTGACAGCAGTGTCTATTCTAAAGGAACAATTAATACAACAAGCGAGTGCATTAAATAACGAACATCCTTCCGTCACTTTCACTCGGTTCATTCATCAGGGATCCCTGGCACACGTTCTTACCTATCAAAAACTTGATGTAGTTCACCGTCTGGCGCAACCGTAGGACACTTCTCTACAGTGAATCTGTATTCTTTGGATAAAGCGAATCCCAGCTCTACAATTACAGGTTTATTCCACTGTTTTCGGGGAGCGTTCACTTCACCAGTTAAATTTTAGATTTACTGTTAATGTCACTTGAATCAGGTTTGATAAGCAAGTTTAAAACGGGCACACAGAGTTCAGAAACACGAGGATTCCCTTAATTTGGAAAGAATGACCAGTGGACAACTTCTTTCAACAGATAGCCTGGTTTCACTATACACTCTTCGACAAAAAAAAAAATGTCGGGAAAAATGTTACTGTTATTGATTGTAATTATTCTCGCCGCCAGTCAGCAATTTTACATTAGAGTTTATGAAAGAATTTAAGATCTGGCGCAAAGGCCCGTATTGATCATTACAGTCTTTGAAACCCGTTTGTGGGATATAGTATTTCTGTCTAACTCTGTCGGCATATGCACTGTCCGACCAGTGTTACTTGAGAAACCCACGTGATTCAAAAATAAGGACTGTCTATTTCTTCACAAATATGGAACTCTTATTAAATGCTGGTAAAGTTCGGGTCACCCCAGTATTTCACTGTATAAAAGGAAAAGCACATATAAATCATTTACATATTATGTACTCAATATAACTTACATTTAAAACAGCAAGCCTACAGCTTGACTTATTATTTAAACTTCCGGTGAAATAAGTTATATAAAATCGATCATCAGGAATTAGGAATATGGTGCGTATTCCGTCACTACTCACTGATGTCGCGTCTAGCATTTATAAGTTTGTTATTAAAACAGTTTCGACTGAGTATTAGCCGTTAAATTAAATTCCTTATAGCTACTAGTTTTAGTAAGCTAAAGATATAATTTATTATGTATTTCCACTGTATGCGTCACTAGAAAAATAATACAAACTATAAATTAAGCACTCTGGACACAGAACTAGTTTAGTTTAGGCGAATGAAATAGGCGATTAAACACTAATCACTATCACAAAATACTAGATAATAATATATTTACCTCAAACACAGCACTACAGGATATCGCACAATTAAGAATTATACGCTTTTATTTATGGAAGTCTAGAAGTTCGACAAATTGTCGCAACAAACTAAGAAACTTCACTTATACAGCTCTACTCTTCGCGAACCACCTGTCTACTGCGATTTATTGAGAAAGAATGAAATTAAAGTTTCAAACTCGGGCCAATATCTTAAAATCAGACAAAGGGCCCCAACTTATTTCGCCAAGCGAAATTATCTCCCCTACTCCCAACATTTACGTCAGCTTAACGCGTGACGTAACTGCCACCAGTGACCGAGAAATGCGCGTGACAGTTGCAAATCTCAGACAACCGTCTACAACTGCGTCGTAGAGATGCCGGGTTTGACACCTTAAGCTAGTGACAGGTGAAAAATGGTAGACCAAAAGTCTGCTCTATGTCCAGCGAAACGAATTTCTCACACCCCAGGCCCAGAAATCTGGTCGGGCCTCGCTCTGACCGGGGAAACTGCAGACGTATATTCACAGCTATGGTTCGACCGGCAGAGACTGACATCTATGTAATCGAGTTTCGTATCCCAGTATGAGAAAGAAAAACGATGATGGGAAAGAAATATATTTTTCGCAACGAGTGATGCGAAAAGTACAGGAAAAACAAGTACGGAAAGATAATAAAATAAAAGGATGCGGGTGAGAGAATAGGAAGAAGATGTAGGCAATTTAATGATCAAAACCCACGTGACAGGACGTCCCCCCTTAAGATATGGAAGCACTCCATGTCTACGTTATGGAATTAAATTTCCTATAACCGTAGCTTCGGGGTGTCTGTCTTCTTCCTTCTCATCTTCCCCCTCCATCTCTCTCCAATTCCTACTCAAGTCTACTCCCCAAAGTTTCCTTCCTCTGGAATGTCTCCCATGCGCGCTTGAAAGAGCGTCGCCGCTTCTGACATTTTTGAAAGATTTCCTGTGATAGCGGTGGAATATCCCTGCCACTATCGTCATCTTCGTCAGTTTTGGCGATCGTCACGCGATGGTCGGAGGTTGGCACTGGTTTTTCCAAGTATCTCTTTAAGAGATTTAAATGTAAAGCCTTCTCCATTCCTTGAATAGATATCTGGTAGTTAGCCTTAGAAATCTTTTTCAGGACGGTAAACGGCCCTTGCCATCCGATCTTCAGTTGGTTGTTCTCGGTAGGGAGTAACACCAAAACTTCCTCTCCTGCTTCCAGTTCTCTTTCTTTCGCGACTTTCCTGTATCGGTTAGCGTGCTTTGTGCGTGCTCGCTTAAAGTTAGTCGTTGCTAGGTCCCACCCTAGTTTCAACCTTTCCTTTAAAACCGACACATATTTACTTGCTGAGACAACCGTCTCATCAGCCTTCTGGTCTGTCAGCGACCAAAGTAAGGCTTCAAGCGGGCCCTTAATGGGTCTGCCGAATAAGAGTGTAGCTGGCGGAAATCCTGTGGAAGTATGAGGAGATTCTCTGTAGCCAAATAATGCTGCAGGAATACAAAGATCCCAATCTTCAGGTTTCACTTGTGCCAGTTTACTTAGCATCATGTTGAGGTTTCCATTAACACGTTCCACGAGCCCATTTCCGGCCGGAGTATATGGCTTAGTGTGGATGTGTTGGGTCCTCAAGATCTTAACGATCTCATCCATCAACAGGTTTCGGTATGGGGATCCGTTATCCGTCAACACTTGCTGAGGGAATCCCAACCGAGTGAAAATCTGCACGAGGGCTTCTGCGACATGCTTGGCATCTGCGCATGTTAGCGGTATAGCTTCTGCTCATAAAGTGCATGTATCGACTAAGGTCAGGATAAACCTGTTCCTTCTTTTAGTCCTTTCGAAAGGCCCTAAAATGTCGATCACAACCCGTTCGAATGGTGTTCCCATTATTGGCATTTCACGCAAAGAGACTGGGGGTGCCCGTTGCTTGGGTGGCACACGTTGGCACTGGGCACAGGATTTGACATATCTGATAATATCAGTATTTACTCCTGGCCACCAATAATGAGTGGTTATACGTTGGTTTGTGGCGTTCTGTCCCATATGTCCGCTGAAGGGAAGAGAGTGCCCCATTTCTAGGATTTGGCTTCTGTACTGTTTCGGTACTAGGAGCTGGTTGTAACCTTGGTCAGGCTTGCCCGTTCTCCGATAAAGTACGCCATCCTTAGAAAAAATGTCCCCGTGCTGTCTGGGTTCCTTAGCCATGGGCAGTTTCCTAAAGCAGGGTGCCAAAGTAGGGTCCTTGTATTGCGCTTCTTTAAGTTCCATGGGTAACAAATTAGGCACAGGCTCCCGTTCCTTTTTGGTTTGCCCTCTTGTAGTTACTGCTGCCACAATCGGCTCTTCCGGTTTCCCAATACACACGTATCTCCCGCCAAGTATGACTGGGTAGATGGGATCATCCATAACAGCCGCTTTGATCACACCTCTGACAAAATCAGAGTGGATCTCCACCAATGCAATGGGAAGCGCTGTAGGTGCATCACTCTTACGAACTCCACAAAGTTGGACGGTCTCTGCTGTCTCTTGACCGGGTTTGACCAGGTTTCTGGCAACAATGCAATCATAAGAAAGCCCCGTGTCAAATAAGCAAGAAGTTTGAGAACCGTTCAAAGTAACAATACCT
This sequence comes from Oreohelix idahoensis, assembly GCA_024509875.1. Taxonomy (NCBI): domain Eukaryota; kingdom Metazoa; phylum Mollusca; class Gastropoda; order Stylommatophora; family Oreohelicidae; genus Oreohelix; species Oreohelix idahoensis. The sequence continues at coordinate 7,638 of JAMPIV010005723.1, read as the reverse complement.
CGCGTTGAGGGTCTATCCCCAACAGGTTGGGAATCACTGTCAATAATTCCGCCTTGCGAGACTGTTAATAAGCATCCGATGCGTTTCGGCTCGGTGTGCTCGGTCTGATCATATGTCCCGTGCTCAGGGGTTCTCCCTTTGCCACCTTGTCCTTTCTGGCTGCGCTGCCATGTAGGGCGGTCGGGTTGATCAGACTGTTTGGGGTGGTTGGGGTACTTGTTCTTGTAGAACTTGGATTTTTCAGGAGGGGGGTTTTGAGGTCCAGTTTCTCTGTGGTTATTTTGGTTAGAAGCTTGAGAAGGTTGCTCTAGGTTATGTTTTCGAAAATGCTCCTCTGTCGGTTTCCGCTTTGTGGCCGGTAGTTCAGCCAGCGCATTGTGATAACGCTCAGACTTTTCCAAAATGTCTTCAAGTTTTTCTGCCCCCTGCTCAGCTAGAAATCTCCGGGTATCAGCAGACAAAGTGTTCTTTATTTGTTCTGTTAAAACAAATTCCTCAAGACCTTCATAGGTAGAGGGGAGCTGCGAGAGCTCAAGGCACTTTGTCAAATATCCCTTTAGACGGGAAGAGAACTGGTGAAAAGATTCAGAGCTCTCCTTCCTGCTGTTGCGAAACAGTTGCAAAAACTTGCGCGCGTTCATTTCAAAGCGCTCCAATAACGCTTTCTTCAACAGATCATAGTTGTCTTGTTGGCTGCTTTCCAGTTTGGCGTAAACATCATATGCACTGCTTTTCAGCGCCTGAGAAAGCTTCATGTTCCAATGCGACCTCTCTAAACCGTACAGAGCTGCAATTTTCTCAAATTTTTCTAGCCAAGTGTCAATCTTCTCATTTGGACAAGGGAAAGATTCTAGCGGAAAAGACATAGCAGAGAGATGAGTAGATTGAGTGTTAGAAGGATCAGTTAAGGGAGAATGAGGAGAAGACTCTCCATTGCTGGAGGTAGAGGCAGCACCACGGCTTTGGAACTCTAGAGCTTTAAGAGCCAACTCATGTTGTCGCTCCTTCTCTCTTTCCTCATGCTGTCTCTCATCTCTCTCCTTTTCATGCTGTCTCTCCTTCTCTCTTTCCTCATGCTGTCTCTCCTTCTCTCTTTCGTTCGCCCTACGAATTTCCATTTCCTCATCCATCTTCTTCTGCTGTAAATCTGCGGCTGCTTTTTCCTTGGCTTCCGCTGCTTTCCTCTCCGCATCATATCTGTCCAGCTCGTCCCTGACAAAAGCTTTCGCTTCGTCTCCATCCAAACCTTCTTCTCTCACCTCGTCCCTGAGGAGCTGTCTGAGCTTTGCCCTCTCGGCCATATTATGTCAGTGACTGAGACTAGTGGAGAACGAAAAGAAGAAAAGGATACACTGGTTCCTACCACTTACGAGAAAATTCCAAAAATAAAGATGATATACTTAACCCTGGGATACCTCCTCCAAAAATAAAATCTAACTATCGCTGCTATTAATCGGCAATAAAGCACCTAATGCAAAACACGACTACGCCAACTAAATGGTAGTTAAGATTACTTCTGAAAAATAAGTTGCTACAGTGGAAAACACAATGATTATAGCAAAAATTTCGGAGAAAAAAAAATCCCCTTAAATTTTAATCCACTATCAAGTTTACCCCTGAAGACAGTTCGGGTGAGGGAGGCAATTAATCTGGACGAATAGTCCGAAACGCACTCCTTAGCTTTGCTCAAACACCTACCTGCTTCAGAACCCTTGTGAATGTTATACACTCACAAAACTTTACCAGCGTTTAGTATTACAAATCAACAATAACATATATTCCGACAAAATCCACCTGTAACTCAAATGTATATTATTCAAAATGCTGTGGAAAAAAAACTTATCAGTTTGTGTGGTCATAAACTCGTTAGTCTCTCTCGGTCTCCGGCCCGCCAACCAGTTTTGACTCTCTCTTATCTCTCTCCGACCACTCTCTCTCTCTCTCTCTCTCTCTCTCTCTCTCTCTCTATCATACCAATTGAGCTCTACTAGATAGTGCCGACAAAACGGAAAAGATAACGTCAAATCTCTGATCGTGCACGTTGACACGCGAAGACAGTGTCGGTACCTACTTTGATAATGAGAAACTGAAAGCAATGACAGATCTTTTCTGCGGTCGAAAGTCTCTGAGATCCAATGATGTTGCTTTGTCTTTAGCATCGGTATGGGAAAGTGATCGTGGGGGTGGGGGTGGATGGTAGGTACATTTCTATAGGAAGGAGTTGAGGTGCACAGTTGGTCTTGTGAAGTGTATTAAGTATAAATCAGCCAGTGACATTTCTGGGCTGGTAGCTGTTGTGCCCGTTTTCATGTATAAGAGTTTGCATTTGTAAAAATGTTTTCTAAGTATAGAAAAGTGGACAGTGAAAATCGCGCATTTAAACCAGAATGGGAGTTCGATTATTTGTTCATTCTCAATAAGGATAATAAACCTCAGTGCTTAGTTTGCTCCCAAGTGTTAGCCGTAGTGAAGGAATATAACTTGAAACGTCACTACATCACAAATCATCAGAAAAACAACGACGAGCATAGCAGCGAGTCGAGAAAGCTTGTGATTCAACAACTCTAGAAAAAACTGAATCAGCAAAAGAGTGTATTTAGTCATGTAAATAAGATTCAGGAATCATCGCTCATGGCGTCCTATGTGATTAGTTATGAGCTTGCAAAAGCAAAAAAGCCGTTTACTGATGGAGAGTTTGTGAAAAATTGTGCAGTTCAAATGGCAGAAGCGTTCAATGAAGAAAAATTAGTAAAAGAATTTCAAAATGTACCTCTTTCAAAACAAACCGTAGCTAGGAGAACAGAAGATATTAGTTTGCATTTGTCCCAGAACTTGAAATCTTTAATTGAAAATTGTCCATACTTTTCACTGGCGATTGATGAAAGTACAGACATCACAGACACTAGCCAGCTTCTTATTTTTGTTAAAGTGATCCAGGAAGACTTTACTGTTTCTGAAGAATTACTGAAAGTTTGCTCTTTGCATGGTACAAGTAAAGGGGATGACATATTTTCTGCAGTTCAAAATGCCATGGAAGAATATGGTGGGTTTGAAAAATTGTCTTCTGTGTGTACCGATGGTTGCAAGGCTATGGTTGAGAAAAATACTGGTTTTGTTTGACTTTTGAAGCACAATAAAATTGACGTGCCTACATTACATTGCATAGTTCACCAAAACTGCAAAATCCATAAACCTAAATGACACTATGGCTACTGTAGTGAAAATAACGAATTTGATCAGAGGAGGCCACAGCTCTCTAACTCACAGGAAGTTCCTTGCATTTTTAGAAGAAGTGGATTCTGTTTACGGTGATCTCCTGCTTCATGCTGAGGTGAGATGGCTTAGTCGAGGAAAATGTTTAATAAGATTTTGTGAACTGAAGGATGAAGTATTTGACTTCCTGCGAGACAACTTACCATGTTCAACTGATCTTCAAAATAAACTCAATGATATTCATTTCATTCAGCACTTGGCATTTCTCACAGATATAACACAACATTTGAATGTACTGAATTTGCAGTTACAAGTAAAAAGACAAACAATTTTTCAAATGATGGGCTATGTTGGTGGCTTCAAAAAGAAACTGAGCCTATTTAGTCTGTCTTTGCAAAAGAATGACCTGTTTCGTTTTCCTTGTTGTAAACAGCTGTCTGAGAAAGAGAGTGTTAACTTCAGGAGGTACACAGATGACATTGAACAGCTGATTTCTGAGTTTGATCGTCGATTTCAAGATTTTGAGACTTTTCGTCCACAAATGGAACTTTTTACAACCCATTCAAGTGCACAGTGGAGTCTCAGCCAGCAGAACTACAATTACAGTTATGTGAACTCCAATGTGACCCATTCATCAACACAACAGAAGCAACTGGAGCTGATTTGTGGAAATTACTACCAAAGGAACGTTACCCACTTCTGAGAAAATGGGCCCTAAAAGTATGCTCTATATGTGGTAGCACATATCTTTGTGAGACAACATTTTCTGCCATGAAGCTTATCAAATCCAAGACCAGAAACAGATTAACTGACTCTGTATTATCCCATGTTCTCAGAATTGCTACGTCACAAATGGAAGTAGACTTCAAATCACTGGTGAAAAGTTTTGATTAGCCACACTCTTCACAATGAAATACTCGTAACACACAAATGTATGTTTGAAATAAATAATTACATGTCATATTACAAATTACAAAACAAATTAAAACAACAGATTCATCATATATTTTTTAACAGTAATTTCAGTCCGAAGACCGGTATACATGTCTTGGCAGATGTGCAGTACAGTAGTTTGCCATTGCTTTCTGTACGTGGTTCATTATATATGTAAAACTAAATCTCAGAACGTTATTTTTTCAGGATTTTATAGGTCTGGCCCTCTGGTGTTACCCTTTACCATAATCTGGCCCTCGGCCAACCTTAGCTTGGCCACCACTGGTCTAGGGGATAGATTATTTTTAAAAGATACAAAACTCACAAGACATCACACTCTTACTCTATATCAGAATAAAGAATGTTAAGTTCAAAATCCAGATAGACGAGTCCACCTTTGTCGTACTCGTCTTCCTATTCTAAGTTCAAAAATCCGTCGGGCGAGACCCCATTTGTCGTATCGTCTTAGGATTTTGGGTTCAATTCCCGGTAACGAGCAACCATTTGTCGTAGATTTTAGGATAGGAGAATTAAGACTAGGGGTTGGTCCCTTCTGAATAGAGTTGAGTAGGTGATTGGCACCGTGAGAATTAGTAAAACAATAGAATTTCCACACAGGTGAGATGATAGACTGTGGTATAGAGGCTGTCGCTGAAAGCGAAAAGAATTCTTCTCTCTCTCACCTATCCTCTACGACGGCTTTTACAGAGTCCGACAGTCTAAACCACATATATATTACATATAATTTTATCTACTCACGGGCACGCACATACACGTGACGACAGTTAAACACACAGACTTGGAAAATCTATAACAATGATTATACAGATAATTGGGATCGAGCTGACCAACGCACTGATGGTTTTTTTTGTTCCAGAGAAAGTTTTAATTATCATATCAAAATTTCTCACAACACCAAAAATACCTACAGGAAGCATACAAATAGACATAAAAGAATCAATGACTTTCTACCAGGATGATAGCCCCGTGATGATATTAACTCTAGGTTTAGCCCACAGCCCCGTTATGAGACAGATGATGGCCCAAAGAGTCACAAATACATATGGTTAGGGTCTAATATTGTCCCCCTTAGAAGGTATAGACTGACTTTGACAGCAGTGTCTATTCTAAAGGAACAATTAATACAACAAGCGAGTGCATTAAATAACGAACATCCTTCCGTCACTTTCACTCGGTTCATTCATCAGGGATCCCTGGCACACGTTCTTACCTATCAAAAACTTGATGTAGTTCACCGTCTGGCGCAACCGTAGGACACTTCTCTACAGTGAATCTGTATTCTTTGGATAAAGCGAATCCCAGCTCTACAATTACAGGTTTATTCCACTGTTTTCGGGGAGCGTTCACTTCACCAGTTAAATTTTAGATTTACTGTTAATGTCACTTGAATCAGGTTTGATAAGCAAGTTTAAAACGGGCACACAGAGTTCAGAAACACGAGGATTCCCTTAATTTGGAAAGAATGACCAGTGGACAACTTCTTTCAACAGATAGCCTGGTTTCACTATACACTCTTCGACAAAAAAATGTCGGGAAAAATGTTACTGTTATTGATTGTAATTATTCTCGCCGCCAGTCAGCAATTTTACATTAGAGTTTATGAAAGAATTTAAGATCTGGCGCAAAGGCCCGTATTGATCATTACAGTCTTTGAAACCCGTTTGTGGGATATAGTATTTCTGTCTAACTCTGTCGGCATATGCACTGTCCGACCAGTGTTACTTGAGAAACCCACGTGGTTCAAAAATAAGGACTGTCTATTTCTTCACAAATATGGAACTCTTATTAAATGCTGGTAAAGTTCGGGTCACCCCAGTATTTCACTGTATAAAAGGAAAAGCACATATAAATCATTTACATATTATGTACTCAATATAACTTACATTTAAAACAGCAAGCCTACAGCTTGACTTATTATTTAAACTTCCGGTGAAATAAGTTATATAAAATCGATCATCAGGAATTAGGAATATGGTGCGTATTCCGTCACTACTCACTGATGTCGCGTCTAGCATTTATAAGTTTGTTATTAAAACAGTTTCGACTGAGTATTAGCCGTTAAATTAAATTCCTTATAGCTACTAGTTTTAGTAAGCTAAAGATATAATTTATTATGTATTTCCACTGTATGCGTCACTAGAAAAATAATACAAACTATAAATTAAGCACTCTGGACACAGAACTAGTTTAGAATGAAATAGGCGATTAAACACTAATCACTTCACAAAATACTAGATAATAATATATTTACCTCAAACACAGCACTACAGGATATCGCACAATTAAGAATTATACGCTTTTATTTATGGAAGTCTAGAAGTTCGACAAATTGTCGCAACAAACTAAGAAACTTCACTTATACAGCTCTACTCTTCGCGAACCACCTGTCTACTGCGATTTATTGAGAAAGAATGAAATTAAAGTTTCAAACTCGGGCCAATATCTTAAAATCAGACAAAGGGCCCCAACTTATTTCGCCAAGCGAAATTATCTCCCCTACTCCCAACATTTACGTCAGCTTAACGCGTGACGTAACTGCCACCAGTGACCGAGAAATGCGCGTGACAGTTGCAAATCTCAGACAACCGTCTACAACTGCGTCGTAGAGATGCCGGGTTTGACACCTTAAGCTAGTGACAGGTGAAAAATGGTAGACCAAAAGTCTGCTCTATGTCCAGCGAAACGAATTTCTCACACCCCAGGCCCAGAAATCTGGTCGGGCCTCGCTCTGACCGGGGAAACTGCAGACGTATGTCTGGCGAGAACCGTATATTCACAGCTATGGTTCGACCGGCAGAGACTGACATCTATGTAATCGAGTTTCGTATCCCAGTATGAGAAAGAAAAACGATGATGGGAAAGAAATATATTTTTCGCAACGAGTGATGCGAAAAATACAGGAAAAACAAGTACGGAAAGATAATAAAATAAAAGGATGCGGGTGAGAGAATAGGAAGAAGATGTAGGCAATTTAATGATCAAAACCCACGTGACAGCTGGTACCGCAGGTGCAGAGATCTGTTGCACCAATTTTGTATTTGTGGTACAGATGGTATCTCAATCTGTTGTGACCAGTGCGTAGCCGAAAAATGATGACCTGTTCTTTTCTGGATAGTTGATGATATGCATCATTTTTCAAATGTCCCGGGTGCTCTCTTTCCCATTTGGATTTGAATGTAGCCTTTATAGTAGTCTTTGCCGTTGCGTAAGTTGTCTATATATCATTTTGTTGTAAGGCACCTCCTTCCTTAGCAAGTCTATCTGCCTCCTCATTTCCTGGTATGTTGCAATGGGCTGGTATCCACTGGATAGTGCACTTCTTGAAGCATTCGGCCAGTCTTTCAAGGGAGATTATCAGATCTTTCAATCCTTTAGTTTGGTGGCTCTTTAGCGCTGATATTATTGAGAGGGCATCTGAAAAGATTACTATCTGTTTTTCTGCCTGTGCTTTGCATTCAATAAGAGTTTCAG
>JAMPIV010005722.1:0-64576 GCA_024509875.1 Oreohelix idahoensis | reverse complement strand
CTCTCTAACCCATACGTGGTAGCTAACAGTTCATATCTATTTAGATAGCTCTCAATATCATCTTCTTTCTCAACAAAATGATCTAAATGAAAGTTCATGGCTGAGGTTGAGGCTCCCTGACTAGCAGTGGCATCAGAGGCAAAGGGACTGGCACCATTTTCAGGAGCATGGTTTTGAAACTCAAACTCCCTTAGCCGTAACTCATGTTCCCTTTGTAATCTCTTATCCTCCTTTTCTGCTTCCCTTTCAGCCTTTTTTTTCTTCTAATTGGAGCCTTTTAATCTCCTTATCTGCCTCCAATGCCTTAGCCTCCTTGTAAGCCTCAATCTGCAACCTCTTAATTTCTTTTTCAGCCTCTAACTTTCTTTCAGCCTCTTTTTCTAATCTTTCCGATTCTAATTTTCTTTCTGCTTCAAATTTTCTTTCTTCACGTTCAATATATTTGTCACATTCAGTAGTGACATAAGCAATCATAACTTGCCCGTCCATTCCTAACTCTTTAGCAGCCTGCACAGCAGCCGATCGAAATTTTGCCAGGTCCGCCATTTTCTAACAGGCAAATGTATACAATATTTAACTAAACAATGTTATCTCTGACTAATTAATTAAGGACAACCACAGGCACTGAGAGCTCAACCTTATCTTTCCACCCAAGAATACCTTTTTAATTTTTATTATTTCCAGAAGTGAATTACTCCCAATATGTATGCTAGAGGAAGGTTCAATATCCCGGGAGCGAGACCCCAATATATGTGGTGAGTTGGGATTATATAAATATTTATAGGGGACTTAGTGTACTGACTGAGATCAGCTGTGAAGGTAACTGTATCTAATAAGTGTGGTGTGTTACAGATGACCTTATTTGCTACCACATTTAGACCTCAGTCAGACTTATTCTGGAAGATAGTGATGACTACGTTGAATGTCTAGGGTTATGATAATGATGAAGTGTAAGTTCACTGATCCAACTACAGAGTGAATCAGGAATCACAATCAAATGTAAATGCAATGTCTATGTACACAAATTATACAAAGGATCTTTGTCCTGACATAGAATATTATTACAATATGTGTGTAGTGTTATACTCTGGTATTAAGAGGTAATACTGGCTTTTGACGCTATGTTGTTGTTTGTCATCACGACTTCATGTGTTTGTTAATGGTGGAACTAATCTTGGAAAGGTTCACAGTTTCTTTTTATTTGAAACAAATAACTGTCCCTCTTGATTTAATGTAAAGTCAATTTTAGAGGGGAATACACAAGATTGAGCTGCTCTGGCCAACGAAATCTTATCTTCTGAGTGGGCGGCAGGAAAACTGTCTCCTCTGCTCGCTTGCTTCTCAGTTTTCTTGAAAAACAACACTGGTCGATATCTTGAACAAGGAGTATGCTATCAGCCTCTGGATTCAGCAAAACTCAGACCAGGTGCTGCTATAATACTTCAGTACCACGGTCCCTGAAATAAGAAGGTTGTACCTCCTACTTCAGAACTAATTTATAATCTATTTCCACACTGAAGCACAATACATTACAAACACAGAGTTCAGCGCTTTAGGTCAACATCTAGCTTCTCATGTAACAATATACCAGTATTCCTCTCCCTAATGGTTACAACGCCTCTGCAATTCCAACATTAATTCCTTCTATACAATAAGATAGGTGTCATAATACTATTTGGCAATCCCATATATGCCTATGCAGTTATACTCCTCTCCGACAAGTTTTTTTGTTGTTCATGGTGGAGCAATATCTAGGCTTTTCCTCAGGTTTGCTACTGAACCACACACAGACAGACATAATTCATCAATTCACATTCAATTTTCATCTAAAAGATATCAAATATGTCTATCTTACCACAATTCAAGGAAATATTAAACAAGTACGTTGACTGGCGATGATTTATGGCACAATTCCGATCTGCCTCTGTCCCAGGCTTTTATTAGAAAAATATGAGCTGGTTCTCAACGCACTTGCTTCTACAAAGTTTATTTTCAAAAAGTGGCCCTGAACAGACGCTCCTAATTGACTATATCAAATGGTCTAGCCAATGAGACCATGTTTACAAGATGCTTTGAAAAAATTTACCCTTCCTACCGTTTCCATTAACAACCAAAAATAGTATTTGCAGTCGACTAATCATATTTCGCCTTACATATCACTCTAGCCAATCAAATCGTCTCTAACGTGTTGGCCTCATTTCCCCTAAAGCAGTGTCCAAACATGCCATTATGAGCAAATATGATCTTGTGCTGTCAGACAACCCCACTATAGTATTTTGGCTATAATTTATTAAGTACTAGACCATTTGCGTAACACATAACATATTCTTTGTCAGCAAGTCTTAAGGTCATCATCATCTCATCCCGTAACCCGTCATGGGTCGTAGGGGTGCCATGGTGGAAGCATCAGCAGACAGGGTCCTCCACTGCTCTCTATCCTCAGCAGTGCGTACAAGTGTGGAAAAACAGTGTCCTGCCCATTCTTTGATGTTATCAGCCCAGGATTTTCTCTGCCTTCCTCTTCTCCGTTTACCTTCGACTGTTCCCTGAAGGATCGTTTTCGAAAGAGAGTCATGACGAGTTACATGCCCAAACCAGGCAAGCTTTCGACGTTTCACTATTGACAAAAGTGGTTCTTGGTCTTAAAATACAAGAATATATAAGTTTAATGGGGCCAAATGGCTTCGTTACAAATATGTATTTTTCTTGGATAGTCGTGTATTTGTTTTTTTTTAATTATTGTTTTAGAACCGCCACCTGTCCTGCCTTTTCGACTGTTCTGTCAGTATAAAGTCAGGATTTCAGACGTAAAACAGTATTGTGTCATGTTTCCTAATAAGCATTAAACATGTTTTTTAAAACCTTACCTCGTATTGGTAGTGTTTTTTGTCACTGTTTATTTGAAGAAAAAAAATCAAGCCTGCCGGCCTTTCGCGTGGGGTGGCATTAATTGTTAAATCGCGAGACGACGTGGTAGTATTGCCTGCGTGCCTCCGTGCATCTCTCTCTCTCTCTCTCTCTCTCTCTCTTCTAAGCCCGTCTGTCTTTTTAGGTTAACGTAGTGTGTTATAATGACATTAATGCTAGTATTATATCTAGGTCATTAAGCAGTTTGCGTATCTCAAGGTTTTCTAAGAAACACAGTACTAGTTTTATTTATTTATTTTTTTTTTGAAACGCGTGTAGTTGATGCAGTAGGCTTTTACTATCAAACGTGGAAGCGATACAGTTATGCAGATGAAGTAGAAAAAGAGGATTTTCTTGTTCAGCCCTTATGGCGTTCTACAATGCAGGTGTACGCTATTGTGACCGCAACTGTTCTTTTACCATTCTTCTTTCCTTTTATAGAATTACTTCGTTAGGCTTTACATTTAATTTCTAATTTATATATGTGGATTAGAATTTCTCACGACACCTACAAGGGAGCAAAACAAGCGCTTTGTCGCAAGGACAAAGTTGTCGTAGGCATCTATTCTTATTTGCAAACTGCCTTGCCTTTTCTTTAGCAAATTCGGACGAGGAAGTTGCTAGTTTGCATGCCTCCATAATCTTCTGCCTGAGAGCAATGACATACTCATAAGAAGATTGAGTGTCATCGTTAATATTAGCAGCAGTTATAAGATCATGAAGTAAAGACATAGGACAGCGCGGTCGCGCGCCAAAGACAAGTTCGAACGGAGAAAAACCTGTATGTTCGTTGGGGACCTCCTTATATGCGAAGAGAGCCGCGGGTAAAACCCTGTCCCAATCCTGAGGATGATCCTCAGTTATCTTACCAAGTAAGTTCTTTAGTGTTCTGTTGAGACGTTCGACTAACCCATTAGACATTGGGTGATAAATACTACTCAGAGACTTTTTAATATGCAGAGAAGACATCACCTGCGACATAGTGTCTGATATTAATTGTGTGCCATGGTCTGACAATATTTCTCTGGGAAATCCCAAACGAGAAAATATCAGCCATAAAGCGTCTGCGATATCGACAGTGGAGATGCTCTTAAGAGGTATAGCCTCTGGCGAACGTGTGCACATGTCAACACATGTTCGAATAAATTGATGTCCCTTGGCTGACTTGATCTTAAAAGGACCAATAATATCTATTGCCATTTTCTGAAACTGCCGAATAGGAATGTCTGCAGCCTGGATAGGCGCTGCATGACGTGGGCCTCTTGATTTCACTTCTTGACATATTTTGCAAGATCGGCAATAAATACGTATGTCTTTGTTTACAAATGGCCAAAAGAAAGCCGCAAGAACTCTCGACTTAGTAAGGGAAAAACCCATATGTCCAGCACACTGAGAGTCGAGTGCATGTTGTAGAATTTGCACTCTTATACTCTTGGGCACGAGAATTTGTGAATGCATAGACGTAGACGAGTCTTGTACCATATGTACAAGTATGCCATTCTTCATTGTAATCCGAGATTTGCGATTTGTGTTCTGATTTGGATCACCTTTTTTTGCAAGGATGAAGAATTTTTTTAAAGAAGGATCATCTTCTTGCAATTTTATGAGTCACGTGAAATTACCAAGTGATCATCTTGGCTATGCACTTCGTTACTTTCAGTTGATGAAGTTTGAGGCATATTAAGAGCTTGTGCTCTTGTGACCATTGCATTGGCAGCTTGGATATTTTGCTCTTCCCAAGCAGCAATATTCTGCGGGAACATTCCTTAACTCCGTGAATACGACCGATGATAAGATCCGCAATAGGATTCGGTAGAAGACACGCGTGGACATCTCCCGTAAAGACGGGAGTAGCAATGTGAATGATAGCAGTTGGATATTTTTTAAAGTGCCTCCAAATGTCACACATTTGACCACTTTTCCAGTGGCACAGGTAGGATCTATAAGAGATTGCTTAACTCCGATAGTAGCACATCCAGAATCGAAAAGTACAGAGACTGGATTACTATTCACTATGTAAGACAAAAGATCCTCTCCCGTCATGCGCAACTGCAGCAGGGAGAGCGGGAAGAGCGTGACCACAACTTAAAGTACTTACAGTAGTCGGTTCGAACAATGTTGAGCATTGGGGGCATTGAGATGCCCTCCCAAAATCAAATGCAGAACAAGTGATAGCATTAGAGTTTTTATTATCATTCACTTGACCACAGGCTCCCTGAGACTCTTGTTGTGCAGAGTTTGCCTGGTGATAAGATCTATGTTTGTTATGTTGAGATCTACCACGATTATTATTCCCTCTGAAATTGTCATTGTTTACCCTACCGTGACCACAGTTCTGGTTCGAATCCCAGTTTCCACAATCACTATTGTCATTTCCCCATTGATTAGAGTATGTACCTGTTTGGTTTCGATGTCCCGCGAAGAATAGCCTTGATAGTGTCTATTGTGACTACCTCTACGAAAGTTTCCATAATTATTGGACCCAAAATAACGAGGACTGTCAGATCGCCTCCAGTTCTTTGAAGCAGAACCATTATGTGATGGGTTACCTTGATTTTGATCATAATTACGATTGCTCTTCTTATTAAAGTTGTGTTGAGCACCTTGAAATTTACGAAGAAAGTTAGGGCCGTATGGTGCTGCAGAAGCAACTGGCAAACCTTCTTTAACTTTAGAATTGATAACAGTAACATGAGGGTGCGCAGTGACATACTGGCAACAATATTCTTCCATGTCCTTTATATTCTTAGGTTTACGCTCATGTAAAAAAGCAAGGAAAGACTGATTGACAGATGACATAACTTTGTCTCTAAGTAATAAGTCCATAAGGGCTTCATATGTATGTTCTGTTTTAGACAGCTCAATCCATCGTGTAAATGTAAGACGTATCTTTGAGATGTATTCTGAAAATTCTACACCAGTTTCAGGTAACATATTCTTGAAACGAAGACGATAACCTTCTTCGGTAAGTTGATATTTCTTTAATAAGGCTGCTGTTGCGTGCATATTTTGACGCACATTTTACAAAAATCGATATGGCTATTTAATATGGGAAAAATATAGACATTCATTTATTTGTGTATGAAAATGCTGTTTATGGTAAAAGCGAGATAATCCATGTTTGATTCACACTTTTGATTATAGGAGTAATCGTTCTGGATATTGATCCAGCGCAAGGATATTGCGCTTGCGTTTGTACTTATTTTTTAGGGCCAGAAAATATATTAATTTGCTTATTGTGTTTATGGCCTGAATTCATATGTATTACATATTATTAGTACAAGTAGAATCAGTCCTATATTGTATATTTTGGATTGGTAGGAGGGACTAGATTCTTGTATTCCGGTCTAGCGGAAGTATGAGTTGTCTTGACAAGTCGTGATGAGTTCCGATGTACTGCTTACAAATGGCGGGGTACGTTTTTCTAGAGCTGGTCCTTTCGTCAGAAAAAATGTCTTACGAAGTGGTTTCTTCTGAAGGAGATGGTGTCTCTACGATAGTTTTGTGTTAGAGACTCTCCTCATGTCAGTATATAGATGATTCGGACTCCAGGTAAACCCAGCTCCTATTTTGATGATCTCTCGTCGGTTAGGCCTAGCTTGACTTTTGTGCTTCGCTATGCTAGTGTCGTGTTTTGTATCGACGAAGATGACAGATTTTCCTGCAGCGGTTATGGCTACGTGAATTAACTTGATCACCGTAGAGCTGTATGGAAACATTTATGAAATCCTTTATATACCCATTATAAATTAACTCTGGCTTATATTCTCCTTCCTATGAATGAGTGAACGACAACTCAGGGAGGCAGCCATGTTGGATTTCGGTCAGCATATGTTTTGATCACTGCCAAGAGAACAGATTATTTATCCTATTATCGGACAGTGACAGGGAGATCTCAATCTTGCTAGAAACCCCCTTCGTGGTTTCATAATATATACTACAAACTATGGACGTCAAGTAACTTTGGTTATTTATCGATCCGCCCTTCACTGACGCGTTTAGTCAGATAGGGGGATGTGGCCATAATGTAACATGACATTATTCTTACTGACCATAGTCCTATAAGAGTCAGACCGTATCCTATCCCGATACATTTTCAAGCACAGGTAGAGAAAGAGTTAGATGAGATGATAGAGTTAAAAATTATTGAACCATCCACATCAGCATATTCTTCGCCGATGGTTATAGTACGGAAAAAAGACAATAACATACGTCTTTGCGTGGATTATCGCAAATTGAATCAAGTGACTAAATTCGATGCTGAACCTATGCCTTTACTAGAAGAGCTACTTACGAGACTATCGAATTCTCACTTCTTTTCTAAACTCGATTTGTCTAAGGGATATTGGCAAGTTCCACTATCCGAACACGCCAAACCGTTTACTGCTTTTTCGACGCCTAGGGGTCTATTCCAATGGAATTTCATGCCTTTCGGTCTTATGAACGCCCCTGCTACATTTGTACGCATGATGCGTCGAATCCTATCTCATCGCTCAGATGTCATTGCGTATCTTGATGACATCTGTCTTTTCAGTGATACTTGGAACGATCACTATAATGGTATAAATGAACTATTGTCTATCTTACGCGAGCATAACCTGACAGCGAAACCATCGAAGGCATGTATTGGTTTTAGCGAAATATCTTTTTTAGGACACCGTGTTGGTCATGGGTTCCTAAAAACAGAAGACCATAATACAAGTAAGATACTTAACATTTCTATTCCTAAGACTAAAAAGCAAGTACGAAGTCTCTTAGGTCTAATACAATTTTATGGACGATTCATCCCGAATCTGTCCTCCATTATGTCACCTCTTTCTTCCTTGCTAAAGAAAGGGTCTCCTAATGTAGTCCATTGGACTCAAGAATGTCAATCCTCTTTGGATAAGGTTAAAACTATGTTTTCTACTTCACCTATCCTAGTATTACCTTCTAAGGATAAGACATTTATTCTTCGTAGTGACGCTTCATCCACCGGGATTGGAGCTGCACTAATGCAAGAGTACTCTGGAACTCTGCATCCTGTGATGTATATTTCTCGGAAATTAAATGCCGCAGAGAAGAATTACTCGGTCCTAGACCGTGAATTATTGGCTATGGTTTGGTCAATCCTTAAACTGCAAAGATTTCTTCTGGGCGCGCATTTCATTGTGGAAACTGACCAGAAAGCTCTTACGGCTATTCAGAGTAAAAATCTGAAGAGCGCGAGATCAACGCGATACGCGATTGCTCTACAGCCATTTCATTTTGCGGTGCGAGCTATCCGTGGGTCAGAAAATGTGATGGCAGATATTTTGTCTAGATGCCCACACGATTCATAACTGTTATACAACTTTGATACAGTTGTTTCTATGTTGAAATGTGTACACATATGTAATATATCATATATTGATTGTAACGCTACTTAGCGGTTCATTGATATGTATTCACCGCTGATCTTTCAATGTTTTTCGTCTTTGATGATCATGATGTTAAGATATCTTAGATGGAATTTATGTATAAACTAATGTGGAAATTGTGTCATTGCTAATATTGTAGTATGCGTTGGTGACACCTCTCTGGAAATATTTATACTTAGAGAAGTACTTTCTCTAAGGTCATAAAACTTATGCTTATCATCTGTGCATTGTTATTGCTGCGTTGTGAGCCTATTGTATGTTGCTCCTAGATGTATTTCAAAAAAAAATGTACCATTTTTTTTTCCCGAGGGGTGTGGTAATCTGTTGCGTGCATATTTTGACGCACATTTTACAAAAATCGATATGGCTATTTAATATGGGAAAAATATAGACATTCATTTATTTGTGTATGAAAATGCTGTTTATGGTAAAAGCGAGATAATCCATGTTTGATTCACACTTTTGATTATAGGAGTAATCGTTCTGGATATTGATCCAGCGCAAGGATATTGCGCTTGCGTTTGTACTTATTTTTTAGGGCCAGAAAATATATTAATTTGCTTATTGTGTTTATGGCCTGAATTCATATGTATTACATATTATTAGTACAAGTAGAATCAGTCCTATATTGTATATTTTGGATTGGTAGGAGGGACTAGATTCTTGTATTCCGGTCTAGCGGAAGTATGAGTTGTCTTGACAAGTCGTGATGAGTTCCGATGTACTGCTTACAAATGGCGGGGTACGTTTTTCTAGAGCTGGTCCTTTCGTCAGAAAAAATGTCTTACGAAGTGGTTTCTTCTGAAGGAGATGGTGTCTCTACGATAGTTTGTGTTAGAGACTCTCCTCATGTCAGTATATAGATGATTCGGACTCCAGGTAAACCCAGCTCCTATTTTGATGATCTCTCGTCGGTTAGGCCTAGCTTGACTTTTGTGCTTCGCTATGCTAGTGTCGTGTTTTGTATCGACGAAGATGACAGATTTTCCTGCAGCGGTTATGGCTACGTGAATTAACTTGATCACCGTAGAGCTGTATGGAAACATTTATGAAATCCTTTATATACCCATCATAAATTAACTCTGGCTTATATTCTCCTTCCTATGAATGAGTGAACGACAACTCAGCCATGTTGGATTTCGGTCAGCATATGTTTTGATCACTGCCAAGAGAACAGATTATTTATCCTATTATCGGACAGTGACAGGGAGATCTCAATCTTGCTAGAAACCCCCTTCGTGGTTTCATAATATATACTACAAACTATGGACGTCAAGTAACTTTGGTTATTTATCGATCCGCCCTTCACTGACGCGTTTAGTCAGATAGGGGGATGTGGCCATAATGTATCATGACATTGAACTTTTGATGTACTGCCCATTATTTCTGAATGTGTCATGACTTCAGATCTGCTATGTATACCTACAAATTGATATGTCAACATACCATGATGTACTCGTATGTCCCAGTGTGTACGTCTGAATAAATTGAGTAAACTAAGATTCCAGCAGTCTGCATTGGTGCCTTGTAGACACAAGTGTATGAGTGGTTATATTGGTCAGCACACGAACAGTACACCATTCGCGTCAATCACACTCTACATTTCTACTTCATACATACACCATCCTGCGTCGGTTGAAGTGACCAAGTTTAGGGCCTGCTTCCCCTGGAGCCTTTGCCTTCCCTAACTCAGGACTAGGGTGAGTTACCCATTTACAGCTGGGTAGACTGGAGCATGCCTGATCTCAACAACACACCACTCTTCCTTACAGAGCATCCAGTGTGTGTGTGAAAGCAACTTTACAGAGCAGACAGACTGATACTTTACAGCTGCCCTGACAACATCATAATTATTCTTGTCCGGCTCATCTACCATGCTTAACATAGTCAGAGCTTCACCCTTAAGTATCTCTGACAACTGATTAACATACTCTGACTTATCCACCTTATGAGATTGACATGACCGTTCAAATCTATCTAGATAGAACGTTATATCGTCAATAGAAGAATTGAAAGCAAGGTAGTTTGACCTTATAAGTAGTAGTATTTGTCTTATTAGAAGTTGACTGATTATTTGGATCATTAGTATTACCCATATTCATCAACTTCAATTTCTCTAACCCCAAAGCTAAGAGTTTTTCTTCGTGTTCCATTTTTGCTTTTTCTTTCCTCTCTTTAGCTTCTCTTTCTAACCTTTTATTTTCAGCATCAGCTTCTCTCTTTTTCTGCTCAGCCTCAGCTTCTCTATCTAATCTTTTATTTTCAGCCTCTTTTTCTAATCTTTTGTTTTCATTCTCCATTTGTAGCTGGATTTTTTTCTCCTCAGCCTCAGCTTCTCTTTTTTGTTTTTCCATTTCCATCTGGAATTTCCTTTCATCTGCCTGCATCTGCAATCTTAAATTCTCAGCTTCTATTTTCTTTTGTTCATTTTACATCTTCTGTCTCTTTTCTTCCGACTTCAGTGCCTTGGCATACTGAGTAGTCGCGAATTCTTCCAATTTCTCACCAGCTTTACCAAGGGATTTCCCTTGCTCAATAAAGTACTCAAGTGTAGACATTATGTCTAATAATATGAGATCAGTAACCTGAAATAATAAATTAACTTATTCCAACCTCAATGGTAATAAGTCTTTAATAAAGCACTTGTATAATCACCTCACTTTATCCCAATATCTGTGGGAGACAACTCTTTGATAAAGAACTTGTATAATCACTTTTATAATAATAACACCACCAATCAATTTTATATCTCAAGTGCACTATACTGCTAATAGTGCATGACTAAATATAAATATATAAACAGCGTATGACAACAAATACTAACATAAACAAAGAACAAGCATCAAAGACAATACGATAACATTCGCAGAAATCAAATAAGCATTAAAGCGGAACTAAAGAAAATATCACAAAGCATGTGATGATAACTGCAAAAGTAAACAAAACAAATTACGCAACAGTGTATAAACACAAAGGTTGTAAAGAACAAAACGAAAGTAAAAGAAGACGAACAGATACAAACAAATCAAATTAAAAAAACTAAAGAACAGCAAAAAAAAAATAATGACAATAACGACAAAGAAAAGTACACCTCGTCACAATTAAACAAAAATAGCAACAAATTGTCGCTAGCAATTTCCACTAAAGGAAAATTGCACAGTCCCTAAAGAACGCTTACAGTTGGCCCTCTATTACGTGGGATATCCTACTAGAAGACACCGCCCAACCAAAAAACCCGCAGAAATATCAATAACACATAACATGTAAACATGTAAAGCATAAACAAGGATGTTTAAATGTGGAAGGCTTAGTTCATAACACAATACAAGGCACAGTTCACAACAATAAACAGGCCACTTATCTTTACACTCCTATCGTCAACAACAGCAACGATGAAGAACTATCGTCAGCATTCTAAAGATTAGATGATCCAACGCTGAAAACACATCAGAACTTGCTTCCAAAATGATGATAACGGTGAAAATAAAGGCACTTGACCTTATTAAATACCGCAGCTGAACTTGCTTCTATCAAACAGTGACAGTACTAGTAACGGCACTTGACCTTCTATACTACTGCATCAACGAAGGTATAGTAATTTGACCTACTGACCTAGTTACGTCCTGTTAAGCTGGGGTAGTCGATGTGTCAACAGACTACACAGCGCTGAGTACTCTCAATCGTAGACGACTTGATAACTTCCAAAATAGCCCCATCAAGCTGGCACACCATAACTGTAACTAGCTAACTCTTGACGTAGAAGGCTCACACTGGATACCATAAATGTAAAGGCCCGTAATGTAGAAGCCCGTACTGACCACTATACATGTAAACAGTCAGGAATGATCTGTGTTCGTCCAAGCGTAACAGGTGTCCGTGACACAAATAGGACAGGCTCAGTTTGGCCACCGTAAATGTAGAGTTGAATGTTGAAGAATGTCCAGTATCATTGTTGGAAATCTAAGTCCCACAGGCGGACATAATTATATACAGGCCCTGGTTGGCCGCAACAATGCTGGCATTCGTTTGGATGACTTGAAAGTGTTGAGGTGTTGTATTAATATAGAGTGTGAGTAGACCTCAATGAATGCAAATGCGTGTATGAAAGTTCGTGGAAGACAATGCATCTAAATGACATCACACTTGTTGTAGTAATTACATGCAGTAATTCACATAGTTCTTGGAACACCTCTGACGTTTGATTGACTTTAATACATCACAACGACAGGTACGCCGACATCAACATAAAATAGTCATTGACAATTCAGGACATAGCATGTATGAATACAGTTCATCAGCCAGCGGTGCATGTATATAATAAAGCTGATCTCGTACAATTCCACCTTCGTCAGCTACAGCAAAATACAGCAAATATGTGAGTTTACACAACTCCTTTCTGACATCAGTAAGTCAGATATATATATGGGTCTACAGCAGGCCGCGCAATATGGCGGGCTTATAGATATGATTGCCTCCATGATATTTCTATAACAAACAGGGTGAGTCCAACCTTGTTAAATGGCATCACCGCAGATAGCGGGATACAGCACCTGTAAAGTTCTTTGGGCATACATCAGCCCAGTGCATATAATATTAGAATACTTCGTGAGCTCCATTACTGGTATTCATAGATGGACTCTTTCCCGCCCAGGGAAAAGTCGCTAGCTGGCTACAAAAAGTCATATATCATTCTGGCAATAAAGAAACTGTTTTAAGGGTAAATTACCTTAATGTCCCTCAGAATAAATATCACAAAAACTCACTCGCCTCCTAGGCGCATCAGAATATAACATTGGGGAACAATCTTTAACCATCTTGGTCGAACACACAGAGGACTTTCCCCAAAACCGTCTTGACCCTTTCAAAACTACAACTCGACTCTCCTAACACAGGATGTCTTAAATCGCGCCAGATTCTTCGCGCATTCCTCGTGACCCTAGACCCTTGAGCTAAACTCAGATGGGTGAACATGTCAGGAAAAGCTGACATCGGTTCTAAAATTAGACGCTGGATTAACAGACAAGTGGGACAACCACCACTGTTAACTACAATCCCAGTAAAACATGAGTACCTCCCCTTTGATCAAGAAACTATTAAATTAAAGTCTCCTAAATTAACCAGGTACATTTTACATACTATAGACTCAGCAAACTGACCGCAACACCGATCTTCTCCCATTCTGCAGACATGGCCAAACCATCTCAGTTGGGACTGTTCTACTTGAGTCTGCAGGGGCCGGGCTTTTAGGCCTTGACGTATCGTTTGGTTGCGGACCATGTCTCTTCTTGTTACTTCAACCACCTTCCTCAGATACCTCATTTCTGAGGTTTGGATCTGGCTTTTGTGGGTAGTAGTCATTGCCCATGACTCGCATCCATACGTCAAGACTGGGACATAGGTGGAGCGGTATAAAGCCATCTTCGTCTTCTTACCAACTTCTCTTTTGCTGAGGAATCCTCGATTTATGGCTTGAAAAAGTTTCCCAGCTGCTGCTCTTCAGGTAGCCAACTCTTCTTTGATGCATCCCTTCCGGTCTATGACAGCTCCAAGGTGTTTAAAGTGGTCGACCTGCTCCAGGATCTGTTTTCCCAGCTTAATCTGATGTCTTCTTTCCTCTCGGGATATTGTAACAGAATTGAAAAGCATGCTTCGTTATTTGAAAGACAGAACGGACCGGGAAACCCTATGTTATACGTAGCGTGTTAAATATTTCTTGGGCGTACGAATATAGTCAGCCAATCAAAAGGCTGCACTAATTGGAAAGGTTCTACAGGGGAAAGCTAATATGGCGATCTCTGTCGCATTTTCTGGAAGGAATTAAATTCGCTATGAGCACATGCGTTATTATAAAGGGTTGAAAGTTATTGAATTTCTCAGAGGACATATCTAGGTATGTACATTTCACAGGAATTTTGGAAGAATGAAGTGGGTTGAGAGAAAATTGAGGTTAGGTTTAGTCTGCACATCGAAAACTTGCATGACGGACTTTTAAATTATGTATAAATGTTATACCTTAACCAATTTCAATTATATGGAAAGAAAGCTCTCAAATAGGGGAAACAATAGAAGGAATACGAGTAAGGGATGGATAGAAGAGTGTAGTTTGACAGAGGAAAAGTTGGTAAGGGAAATCGAGAGTTTGGGTCGAAAGGCTGAAATCTACGAGGCCAAAACGCAACGAACCAATCAACGGTGACCCTGAAATCTACGAGGACCAAAACACAACGAACCAATCAACGGTGTCCCTGAAATCTACGAGGACCAAAACGCAACGAACCAATCAACGGGGTCCCTTATGCATTCACATCTATCTATAAATACAGAGCGCTTTATTCAAATCTACACACTAACACAAGGAAAGCCAGAGAGAAAGACTGCTGAAGAGAGAGAGAGCTGCCAAGGCTAATACGTTACCATATTGTATGCCGTGCAGAAAAACTTCACGAACACTAGTCTATATCTGAGCTTATATTGATCTTAGAGGGTATGTAGCCTTACTGTAAATAATTGTGAAATTAATATCACTTTTATTTCAGGTATTAGGTTAAGTGTTGGAGGTATTAGACATAATATTGTATTTATTGAGTATGATTGATGAAGATGGAAACCGACCAATATAACCATAACAGTCCTTGTCAGGATTAATATAACCATAACAGTCCTTGTCAGGACTAATATAACCATAACAGTCCTTGTTAGGGCTAATACAATGACCTACCAGAAAGAACAGCACCTTTCATAGCTGACTTGGCATGGCATATGTGGAAGTCAAAGGTTGCATCATACTCATGTGAAACAAATTAAATTTATTGTTTATATTATGTATTGTATTTTTTTTATAGAAAATGTTCAGCATGTAGACACCTAGCTTGTCTCTCTAATCTGAATCGTACTGAGCCATGTATCATTCACCACACGTGCAACATCTGAGACACGCTCATTTCATATACAAGTACATTAGGGGAGGATGGAACTCCACGACAAAGCCTAGCCACTTATCACTCCCTATTTGCAGGTTAAATTGTATCATTCAAATTGGAAGTCAAGTGTCAGTTCATCCCAGCTGCCTGAAAACCTCACAGGAGCACAGTGGTGGAAACTGCACAAGATCCTTAGTCTCCCTCATTGTTTGGGTGGGCTACGGTGAAGACTATCAGCACTTGTGTTACAGTGTCATCACTACTCAAGAACAGAGTCTATTCACAAGATGAGTAAACATAGAGACATTTCCTGCAATATAAGTGAGAAGTCATAGACAGTGACAGTGATCAGTCAAATTCAGGGACAGTGATAAGTTATAGTCAGGGGCAGAGAGCAATTCTAGTCTGTGATGATAACCGACTCTAAAAGAGATATATAGAGTAACAGCACGTGGATACATTTTTCTAATACTAGTGGAAGATTCCAGATGAACTTTTATCAATTTTATTTTATGATCATCTGATGTAAATATACTACCACAATCGTAATCATCTTCCAACATTCACCATTCAGCACACAAGTAGATAGATGTATATACATAATAAATATTGAAATTGTATTAACGGACTTATTACTTTTATAACTGTTGCAGTTAAGCTTTTTTGACATTTAATTACAAATCACTGGGGTTTACATAGGGAAGGGGCATCTTATAGTCTGATGTTCTTTATACCTTAATTCATAACTCAGATTATTCACAGCCGTAACTATCTGGTGATACCAGTGTTCTTCTCAGACACTGAGACTTTACCATTTTCTGCAGAATTCTATTTCTGTCCAATCAGTAATTCTACTGAGTCTATATTCTTAAAATTACCTTCCGCTACAGATATCACCATGGTTTTTGTTTTCGAGCAGCTTATGATCATTCCTCTCTTCTCCAGCTTTTCCGTCCAGACTTGCAGGTTGGATTGAAGATGTGCCTCTGATTTAGCAATCAGGGCAACATCATCAGCAAATGCCAGCTTCATCTTTTTCTCCCGATCAATATTTCTTATCTTCGCCTCCTGTTTGCTACAGTGGCTAATTAAGGGTAAATCCCGAAACGAATATAAATTTTTATCATTTTTCTGTCCTTTTTACTGTGTGACTTACTGTTAACTCTTTCAGTACTAAGAAAAAACGTGAGTTAGGCACAAACAAAAATTAACACCCTAGTGTCACGTAGACAGATAATTTATTTTACCATCTTGTCCATAATATGTTATTACTTTTTTAATGTCCTGGTTTCCTAGACATTTGTATTCTTCTTTTCTAACATTTCTCACCTTCTCAAACCCCACCCGACGTTTGTTTACGTTTCTGGCTGGCCTTCAGAAAATTCCAGCTACGGTCAGCGTAGCGGTAACGTAATGTTATCTAAATGCACCTGTGGTTCGTGACCAGAGAAACATTTCTGTTACGCCTAAAGCGTTTGAACGAGCGAAGACGGTTTCTGTGTAGACACGGCTCGTTAGCAGGGATCAAATCTTTTGTGGTCGGTAAACGAGTTTAATCTGTTTCAGGGGGAGATAACAATCGCGGTCAGCCTTTGTGGGTTTTTGCCCCTTAGAACACAGCAGTAGTGGTCATAATATTACGCATCACGCCGATACATCTGTAGAAACAAGCCATGCCAGGTGTTTATTTGTAAACTATAAGAGTGAAGGGTTTAATCATGTAAACACACTCGTGAATATATTCCTGGCCCGAGATGGACCATCATGAGATAAGGCAACTTTAACACAGAACTAAAATGTTAAGGCCTATCTCTAGTCATTTTTCGGGGTGAGTTGACATATCTTATAATTATAAAATGATATATTCATGTTAGCTTTTTATATATCTGATAGGAAAGTGACGTGAATTCATTTTTGAGGACTTTTCCTAGTCATTTAATTCAGTGATAATGTAGCGCGGTCTACGGCCTTAGTTAAGCGGTGCTTAAACTGTTACGGTTTATCATGGGTTAAATGTTAAACTTACAATAACAGATACTAGGCGTAGAATCAGTCCACAGATACTTATCATGGGTTAAGAATAGGCTAATTAACTGTCATTTCTGTAAGATAATGTCAGGTGTGGATTGTTCACTTAAAACTGAATAGTGAGATGCAGGTAATAACTCTGAATTATAAGAGAAAGTCACTTATTCCTTTTTGATAGATATTTCTAGTGGCAAGGGAGAATCATTTTATGCTTACTTGTGTGGCTAGGCACTAGTCTATAACTTTCACAGAAAGCAGTCACCAGGCATAGATATAATTATATCTTATGATTCAGCCACAACTGTATTATTATAGCAAGAACATTGCATTTTCTATGTACTCATTTTGTGGAATGTTAATATTTCCCCAAGGGGACATACGATTTATTTGTGTAATGTCAAATGCTGTAATCTGTTTATGTAAATTCATTTAATGTTGTAAGATGAATAAGCATATTCATTCAACTGTAACTGCAAAGTTAGGTTTCCTGTATGTTGAGATTGGGAGAAGAGGAGTAGATTTTGCTGTCAGAACATTTACTGACAGTTACATGGGTGTACAAAAGATATTAAGCCTATGCGGGCACATGCTATACTTGATAGAATGGAAGGAGCGGAGCATAACTAGGTTATAAAACATTAGATTGATTTTGTTGTTGCTTGATGTAAAGGGTGTCTTTTTTGGGTCTCAGTTTCAGGGATACCGAATCGCTAGAGCAGACTCCAGTCAGGCGAAGAACGTCATGTTCTCTTCGTTCTAGAGGGATTCTGAATACAGCTAGCAATCACGAGTCTTAAACCCCGTTCCTGAATCAAAACCCCTTTTGTCAACGCCAAGTTAAGCTCACGCAGTGCAACGAGCCAACGCTAAATCTGGAATCACCAAATGCAGTAGTAGTTCTCTACTCGCCTATTGGATTACCAATCAGAGCATTGCGGCTTCCAGAATATCAAATCCGTCCAGCATGTCTATAGCAGAATCTGATATCACCCGACTTTGTGTGCCTAAAACGGGGCCCTCAGCCAAACCACAGCCAAACCAGTTTAAACAGGATTTACAGCCAAGCAAGCAATAGAGCCGGATAAGAGCGCCTGGGACTCCTTGTCCTCAAGTAACTTCGTCTGGTGTATTTCTGGGTTTATGTAGAACTTCGCACTTAGGAGCGGCCAGCAAAGATATACAGCGTCTTCTAGCCTAACTCGCGCAATTAGAGGTAACCAAAGTCAGCACCAACAAGAAAGTTTTTACAGGTCAAGTCCATCACCCATGGAGTATATTTTTACGTAAAAGACACTTTCTGTAGCTGGCACATTTGGTCCCACGAAAGCGGACAGACTGACACGCAGTTTATTCATTTGGTAAACCGGAGATAATTACGTCTTCCAGCCCCTCACGCAATTAGGGGTTACCAAAGATGGCGCCTACATTGGATTTACAGGTCAATTCCATTTACCCATGGAGTATATATTTTTACGTAAAGACATTGGAGCTATTCCATTTGGTCCCACGAAAGCGGACGGATTGTAGCTCAGTTCGTTTATTTGGTCAGCAGGAGATAGACAGTCTTCCAGTCCCCCATTGCAAAATCCGGGGTGCCACCAACAATAGCGACTACAGTGGATTTATACAGGTCAAGTCCATCCCCCATGGAGTATATTTTTACGTGAAAGACACTGTCGGAAGCATTGTACTTGGTCCCACGAAAACGGACAGACTGTCAGACAGTTATTTCATTTCTCTGTGTTCTACAGGTTTTATGCGTGTTGGTGGTGTGTGTGTTTGTGGGTGTGCATTTGCATTATGGTGGTTATTGATGGTTATTGATGGTTATTGATGAATATTTTGATTATTGATGTAATTTTATGCCATGTATGATGAGATGCATTATTTTCCATGCTTTTCTTCTTTAATAAAGTTTACACATTTTATTAATGCGCTGTTCCCGACCCTTTCATCCATAATTAACTTGTTTTAGCTCTTTACTATAATCTCTATGTTTGATAAGAGAAAAGAGTGAGAGCAGGAGGTGCTTAGACAGTAAAAGTGAGTTGAGGCCTGGAGAGAGAGATCATTTGATGAATCTTCTTCCAGGTTGTCTCAAGTCCATCTCCTATTTACACCTTTCTGTGTGTGTAATCTATAACTCTGTCAGTCCACTATCCCTTGTCGATTTCACTACTATTATCCAACTCGACAAATACTCTACACTTTACTCAACCACGACACCTAGTGTGCGCTAATAGTGGTTTTTATCAAGTACATTTTTGAAATGCTCATGCAACCTCACCATTGTCACGAGATTGTCTCCTCTGCTGTGCAGCAGTGGTCCAACAAGGCCAAACGTAGAGTATAAAAATGAGGGTCTTCAAATGTATCAACTTTCGCGCAAGATTACTCTTGGCAGAGATACAAATCGAAGAAGGGTTCTTCTATTTCAGGGCGCCTCACATGAATTTTAAGAAAGAAAGCATAACAACTGAGATATCTAAGCTGTCGTGAACTTTTTATCTTCCCGCTTTTTCTGTGAAGAAAAAGAAATGGGCTCGTTTTATTCTGACCCCCCAACTGAATGATTCGGTAAGATTTTACTTCAATAGCTCTATATGTTATGTATTTAAAACAACTGAGTTATACGGGTGCAATTCACTCAATAATGATAAAATCAACTATTAGTTTGTACTTACAGATAACAAATTTAATAACCAATTATAGTTAACAAAGTTAAAATAGAGTTGTTTATGAAAAAAATGAAACACTGATGTTTTCATCACTGGTAGTGGCTATCGTTAAAAAAGTTCTTTTGCAGGGCTTGAATATAATACTTAACTAGCCAGATGTTGACGATGATTTGTTGTTGGTGTTGGGTTCCGTCACTGTTGGTTCCCGAGCGTGTTGTTGACTGTTCCTTCAATTGTCAAATTCTGTGGCAGCAGCACGTTCCTGGTGGTAATGCTGGGAATAATCGCTCCAGTTGTCAAAGCACGCGTCTTCAAGACCAGTCTGATGTAGGCGTCTAGCGTAGACTGCTGGCAACGTGAACCACAAACTGAAAGAAAACAAATGTTTATTCTAAGTATATGGTCTCTTCACATGAGAATCAAGTGCCCTCCGCTTCCATTCCACCATTTTATCTTCCTCAGAAACTTTACCCTCCCTGAGCATTAATGTTAAACCCAGCGAGTTGGATGAAAATGCGTTTTGGCCAGTTGCATTATTTAAACATGTTTGAATATACACATAAACTTATTAAAATATTAATATAACAAATACGTACACCATGATGTCATCATCATCTACTTCCTGCTGCACATGGAGCCTTGGACCACCTCTGCTTTTTGGGTTCCTTGTGACAAAACCCGCACAAAGCAGTCACCAGCTCTAGCAGTGGTGGTTTATGAATCCAATCATGTTATATGCTGAGGTTGCCAGCCTCGTATTATCGGGAATGAATTTACAAACTTCTTGCACAGGAAAACTTCCAAATAGTGTCAGGCCACTGGTTTTAAGAGGCCATGTTACTGTAGCGTGAGGTTTTTATTATATATACGATCAGCATAGTACTTACAATACAGAAATAGAATTTCTGCACGAAAATGGTAAAGTCCCAGTGTAAGAGAGAACTACTGGTTTCACAACTTAGTTACGGCTGTGAATGATCTGATCTCGAAAAATTAGTAGAGTGGAGACAGTCATAAAATGCCACCCCGCTGGGTAACTAACTGTGATATTAAAACAAGGAAACAATTATAAACTTGACAAGTCGTTCAAATACAATTTCCTTATTTATTAAGTATATACTCTATCTAATATTGTGCTGAAGGGTGAATGTTGGAAGATGGAATGCAATGGATTTGTAAGCTTTTATATATATATATATATATATCTATATATATATATATATATATATATAGATATATATATATATATATATATATATATATATATATATGTGGTGGGGTGGGCGAGATGATGATGATGATTATATTGTGATGTGTGATCACTCTCTTGTCACACTCGCACCGACCCGAACAACAATAAAACTCTTGATTCTAGAGGCAGGGGCTATATTTATTTTTACAACCCATTCAGTGACAAAGCAAACATTAAACAAATAAACTAGCGAACATCACAAAACCCAAACAAAACAAAACAAAACACCCAACAGTGCCCGATGCTAATCTGAAGAAGCAAACAAAGCACAGAATAGTTAAAATCATAATATAATACTGAATGAGAAACACCACGCTCTCACCTGTCAAACTGTCCTACGCCGCCACCTGACACACTCAACTATCACACACACACAAACACTCATGTGTGTCATCCAATGCGACTAGTAAGGTGTTGTGCGTGGGGCTGGCAATCTCACCATGTAACACAGGTTGCTACGGAAACCACTACTGCAAGAGCACACACTCAGCTATCACACACACACACACACACACACTCATGCATGTCGTCCAATGAGACTAGTAAGGTGTTGTGCGTGGGGCTGGCAATCTCACCATGTAACACACATTGCTACCGAAACACTACTGCCCTAGCATATGGATACTTAATATGGAGGCAAACCACACTGTTGGCCCCATGCTCCCTCAGGAGCGGAGAAGAGAAATATATACCTTGAAGTGAGCCCACGTGCTCTCACAACCATTCCTCACATAACCATAATTAAATAATCATAAAATGGACATAAAATAATATTCAACTATATGTACAACAAATACTCTCAGTAATGAGAATAAACCACCACCTCGTACAACCGGTCTATCCACATCAGTATTCGTTACTGCATTCGGAAGCATGTCGTATGTGACGACTGGTGTGCCTGGCAACAAGCGTGTCGTATATGACCACTGGTGCGACTGGGAATCTCATCACATGAAACACATCGTTACCGAAACAACCACTGCAATAGCATAAAAATGCTTCTTGTCGGCTTGTGATAGACACCAGCCACATTGGTGTTTCCATGCTCCGCCGGGAGCAACCAGAGAAACACATGTCTCAACAAAGGAGTGGCCTCGCGCTCTCCAGAAATCTAAATACATATTCTCACCTCACAGTAACCCATTAAATATACAGTAGAATTATGATAAGTAGGCTATCGTGAAATACACTCAATTACTTTTACATAAAGAATACAATATAATTATTCTCGACTTAAGCCAAACTGGGACTAAATACACAACGTGCCACATGGCGTAACATTTACCAAGAAAACTCTCTCTTTCCTTTACTGGGGAACATTATCTTTATCTGCTTCCCACCCCCGTCTCAATTCACACAATATAAAACTGCGTAACATTAAGTGATAACTAAGAGTGTTACCGCAGACCCCTCGCGCCGCTTTTATACAATCACCACGTGGCTCTCCCTGTTGCCATCTTCCCAACTAGTTAATATTATCTAAATTGCAGTTTCTGATAACATTTCTGTCCAGTTTCATGTATAAAAAACTCTCCTACTAAATTTGCCCGGTCTGATGGATGAAATACTTGATACTAAATTCTCACATCTGGATTTAGGCTTTGCGTGCCTAATAAAACCTATCAAACATTATTTTCACTCATCTATCATTTCAAGACTAAATTATAATGTCCTAAAAAGACATTTCCTTTGGAAACACATCTATCTATATCACTCAACATTAAAATAGCCACATCGATATTATTTCCGAATTAAATAAAACTAATTCTAATTTAAATTAACTCACGTGCTCAAGGCATTTACAGCTTGGCTCTGTCGTCTGTTCTCTCTGGCGGCTGTGGCAAAATAGGCCCGCTTGTAGTTCGCTATCTCTTTTTATAGGCACTAGGCTAATCACTCAACTACTGCGCGCTGGGCGTATTAATCTTGGCTACTTAAATATCACACGCGATTATCGCTTAGGAATAGCGAAAACACAAATAAAACCTACAGCTATTTAATATAACACAATTCTACACCACAACTTAATTTAAAGGCATTATTGTGGCCTCATTACATATCTTCTACTTCAGACTTTTCACAACCCAGAATGCTTCGCGCACATCGAAAATAATCTGCCCAAAAACAGGTAGGGGGCGGGCGTCTCCTTTTCGGCCCCATCACACATCTCCCTCCTGATTTTGTTGTCGTCCCGACAACATCACTGCCTCCGACACTTCTGTCGAAATCTCTTAGATCGTTGGTGCTGCGTTTGATTATTTCTCAGCGGCGATGTTTTGGGCTCAGATTCTGTATTCGGTACAACTCGGCTGGGGACCCTCTTGGTCGTTATGTCTCCAGTTGTACGTTGTCGGGCTGGCCGTTGCTGTGGTCTAGAAGACTCGCACACCTGTGCCGCATCGCTGCCTGCCCGTGACGTCTGCCTGTCAGTGCTTGTAGCTGTCGAATCTGTAGGGGGATTGCTCCTGACGTGCTTGACACTCGTTTTGCGTGGACGGTGGCCAACATTCCCCACTATCTGCTTTTGATGTGTCTCCTCCTCTGAACCTTGACTTGCACTCCCTCCTCTCTGCTTAAGACGAGTTTCCTCCCCTAACCGACTACCAATCTTCTCGGCGCCCTTAGGGTGACAGTTGTCACGGTCATCTCTTGGCTTGCACCCGGAAGGAAACCTGGTTGTGGTAGCACGTCTCGGGAAAGAGCTCTTTGAGGGACAGGCGGCTATCAAATGTTCAGTTGACTTGCATCGAAAACATCTCTTCGGAAGCGGGCCTTGAGGGCACTTGGCTGCCATGTGATCTGACAGGTCTCCACAATTGTAGCATCTTATCTTTCTGGGCTTCCTCTGTGCCATGGGTCGCTTCCTGCTGCCCTTACACTCTTGACCGCCAATGCCGCATACATAAATTGCTTCCATGCCCTGGACCGATGGTTTGCTGTCAAACTCTACTCGTTCATTCCTCGCCAGACTCCGGAATCCCTTTCTGTAGATCTTGGTCTGATGTACGAATACATCAATACCACCATCATCTGGCGTGATGAATCCCCATCCCCTGTGAACACTGTACCACTTGCAAACCCCTTTTCGCCTTGTTGGTGCAACTGCTTTTATTGGTGCTGTCAGCTCACAGCTTCCCTTGACGACAGCCTGACTCTCACATACAAGAAGGGCTAGTTGCGGTTCCTGCGGACACACCTCCTCGTCTTGCGTTGGCTGTTCCCGCGGACACACCTCCTCGTCTTGCGTTGGCTGTTCCCGCGGACACACCTCCTCGTCTTGCGTTGGCTGTTCCCGCGGCTGGCATGGTGCTCTCTTTCTCTGCACCTCCTCCTTTGCTGGCGAACTGGACTCTGACATCTGTGCTATCTGGGACTTTAGGAAGGATAATTCTGCTCTGAGTGCCTCCTCCTCCTTCTTAACTTCTGCACTTGCTATCTGGACCAGTGTCTCAGGCTTTTTACTTTCACCATAAACAGCATATTCCCAAGGGAAATTCCTGTTCACCTCACTGACTTGTGGTTGCTCGCTGTAGGCTTTTTTGACAATTTCCAGTAACTTCTCAGGGCTGGCCTTGGCTCCACCATGTATCCGTAATTCTCTAGATACCCATTGTGTCACGTTGTTCCATATCATGTCTAACTTGTCTTCTGCACAAAAAGGCGCCACCTTCCACGCGGCTTCCACATCCTCCACAAACTCTTGCCAAGTGGGTCTCCCCTCTCCACTAAACAACCTTATCTCTGGCTCCTCCACGTACAATATCTTCACAGGCGCATTAGCCATCTTGCTGCAGGAATGCACTGCTGGGTGTTTACAATATTTGTTCGTTTGCTGTTTGCTCGGTGTCACTGTCTGCCTTATCCTGTCGACGACGCCAATTGTGGTAGGGTGGGCGAGATGATGATGATGATTATATTGTGATGTGTGATCACTCTCTTGTCACACTCGCACCGACCCGAACAACAATAAAACTCTTGATTCTAGAGGCAGGGGCTATATTTATTTTTACAACCCATTCAGTGACAAAGCAAACATTAAACAAATAAACTAGCGAACATCACAAAACCAAACAAAACACCCAACAGTGCCCGATGCTAATCTGAAGAAGCAAACAAAGCACAGAATAGTTAAAATCATAATATAATACTGAATGAGAAACACCACGCTCTCACCTGTCAAACTGTCCTACGCCGCCACCTGACACACTCAACTATCACACACACACAAACACACTCATGTGTGTCATCCAATGCGACTAGTAAGGTGTTGTGCGTGGGGCTGGCAATCTCACCATGTAACACAGGTTGCTACGGAAACCACTACTGCAAGAGCACACACTCAGCTATCACACACACACACACACACTCATGCATGTCGTCCAATGAGACTAGTAAGGTGTTGTGCGTGGGGCTGGCAATCTCACCATGTAACACAGATTGCTACCGAAACACTACTGCCCTAGCATATGAATACTTAATATGGAGGCAAACCACACTGTTGGCCCCATGCTCCCTCAGGAGCGGAGAAGAGAAATATATACCTTGAAGTGAGCCCACGTGCTCTCACAACCATTCCTCACATAACCATAATTAAATAATCATAAAATGGACATAAAATAATATTCAACTATATGTACAACAAATACTCTCAGTAATGAGAATAAACTACTACCTCGTAACCGATCCACATCAGTATTCGTTACTGCATTCTGAAGCATGTCGTATGTGACGACTGGTGCGCCTGGCAACAAGCGTGTCGTATATGACCACTGGTGCGACTGGGAATCTCATCACATGAAACACATCGTTACCGAAACAACCACTGCAATAGCATAAAAATGCTTCTTGTCGGCTTGTGATAGACACCAGCCACATTGGTGTTTCCATGCTCCGCCGGGAGCAACCAGAGAAACACATGTCTCAACAAAGGAGTGGCCTCGCGCTCTCCAGAAATCTAAATACATATTCTCACCTCACAGTAACCCATTAAATATATACAGTAGAATTATGATAAGTAGGCTATCGTGAAATACACTCAATTACTTTTACATAAAGAATACAATATAATTATTCTCGACTTAAGCCAAACTGGGACTAAATACACAACGTGCCACATGGCGTAACATTTACCAAGAAAACTCTCTCTTTCCTTTACTGGGGAACATTATCTTTATCTGCTTCCCACCCCCGTCTCAATTCACACAATATAAAACTGCGTAACATTAAGTGATAACTAAGAGTGTTACCGCAGACCCCTCGCGCCGCTTTTATACAATCACCACGTGGCTCTCCCTGTTGCCATCTTCCCAACTAGTTAATATTATCTAAATTGCAGTTTCTGATAACATTTCTGTCCAGTTTCATGTATAAAACACTCTCCTACTAAATTTGCCCGGTCTGATGGATGAAATACTTGATACTAAATTCTCACATCTGGATTTAGGCTTTGCGTGCCTAATAAAACCTATCAAACATTATTTTCACTCATCTATCATTTCAAGACTAAATTATAATGTCCTAAAAAGACATTTCCTTTGGAAACACATCTATCTATATCACTCAACATTAAAATAGCCACATCGATATTATTTCCGAATTAAATAAAACTAATTCTAATTTAAATTAACTCACGTGCTCAAGGCATTTACAGCTTGGCTCTGTCGTCTGTTCTCTCTGGCGGCTGTGGCAAAATAGGCCCGCTTGTAGTTCGCTATCTCTTTTTATAGGCACTAGGCTAATCACTCAACTACTGCGCGCTGGGCGTATTAATCTTGGCTACTTAAATATCACACGCGATTATCGCTTAGGAATAGCGAAAACACAAATAAAACCTACAGCTATTTAATATAACACAATTCTACACCACAACTTAATTTAAAGGCATTATTGTGGCCTCATTACATATCTTCTACTTCAGACTTTTCACAACCCAGAATGCTTCGCGCACATCGAAAATAATCTGCCCAAAAACAGGTAGGGGGCGGGCGTCTCCTTTTCGGCCCCATCACACACACACACATATATATATATATATATATATATATATATATATATATATATATATATATATATATATATATATATATATATATATATATATATATATATATATAAAATAGTATAACATTTTTAAAAAAAAAGAAAGGAGAAAGCAAGGATATACATAACTTAAGATTAAAGCAGTGAGACTAAGGATAAACATTAAAGTTCATACAAAACCAAGCACATAATAAAAAGAGTAGTAGCAAATTAAAAGACAGGGACAATGTACGGGGAAGGAAAAGCGTGGGCCAAGACACCTGAAAAGGACAAACACCAAACCTGACAGGAAAAAAAACAGGACCACGAACCCTGAAGTCAGAGACACAGAAATAAAGGACAGGATAGAGACAATAAGGGAAAAACTGGAAAGAGGCTCAGAAGTAAAAACAACAATAAGCATAAACAATAAAGGCGAAAACTCAGGAACCAAAAGACAGCTAACAAAAAGATAGGACTCAGGGAAGATGGAAATCAGGACAACCAGAATAACACAACCAAAAGAAGTCAGGAAATCAGAGGAGACAACAAAGAAGACTCCAACCGAAAGGAAATCTCCAAAAAAGTTAAAGTTACACAAATAGCTGGAACAGAAGCCACGCTTAGATCTCTCCCGGACGACAAAATCCTGGTCATCCTGGAAAAAGTAATTGATAAAAAAGCCATTGCCAAAATACAAAAACAAAAAAGTGGAGTAACGCTAACATTAAATGAAACAGAAAAAAACAAAAACTTTACTACAAGAACTGCAGAAAAAACTAAAATTGATCCAACTGGCCCACAACATCAAAATACAGAAGATGTGTGGTAAAAGGTATAAACCCAACCCTATCAGGTGAGGAAGTTTTAAACAACCTGGCCAAGCAGAACCCAGATTTAAAGCTAGTACACGTGGAATGAATAACAGTGAAAGGTAGTGTAGTAACCCCAGTGGTAGTAATAATAACAGAAGGGTAGGAACCCCCCAAGACAATACTATTTGGGAAACCTAAAAAAAACAAAGAAGCCTACATTCCCCCAGTTTTGCAGTGCTCCAACTACATGAAATTTGGCATGGCTGAAACAGTTGCAGGGGGAAGACAGTATGCAGGTTTTGTGCCAGTGCGCACCCTTTTACCCAGTGCGAAAAGGCGAAGTGAAATACTGACTATAAAAAGGATAATGAAAATAGAAAATGCATTAACTGCAAATGGAACCACAGCGCCAGGTTCCAGGGCTGCCCAGAGTATCAGCAGACCAAAAAAGCACTGAAGGAATCAATAACAACCAAAACCCCTTTCAACACGGTCATTAAATATACAAAGGAAAACAATACATATACGAGCACTAAAGTAATAACAGAAATCAAGAGTGTGCAAGAGGAAGTTAAAATGATTAAAACACAGTTGGTTAAAGAAAGTAAGAACCAGGTAGATAGTAACAAAACAGTACCAAAAAACCAGTTCAACTACATTCTTGGAAGGTACGAATGCACTGAAAAGTGCAGTGGCAATAATTCACGAAATGAAAGCCATACAGCACCAAATTGCCGAGGATGTAGTTAAATTGTCAGCACTGAAAGAAGAAAATGAAATGATACTAGTTAAATTATCTGAAGTGAAAGAGGAAAATGAAATTACACTAAAAAGGATAGAAAATCAGAGACAGGAGATTAACATAGACAGAGAAGCAATAGATAAGGAAAGTGGCAAACAAAAGCAAGAAGCCAAATGGAAAGAATGGGTAACAAAAACCATCGAGCACATAGAGAGAGTTTTGATAGAGGAAAGAACAGAAGAATCGTCACAAACCCAAGTATTGAAAAAAGTCTTTAATTACATAAAGGAATCACCACGAAGAGTAGGCTTTATGCCTCAAGCAACTGATAGGGCCAATACAAATAAAGAGCAAACTGATAGTTCTAACACAACACAAAAGGGATACTAGTTAAGGTACTTGTGTCTTTTATCACCCATTCTGAAATTCAATGACCACACCGGTTGCGCGGGGTTAGTCTATTTTGCAATTCGCAAGTAGGGGTGGCAGGATAATTGTGTCTACATTTTCCTTACATTTGCCTGCCCGGGGTTTGTCTATTATGCATTTCGCAAGTAGGGGTGGCAGGATAATTGTGTCAACATTTGACTAGGATCAGTGCGTAGAGAGGGACCCCTCCCCACCCAGCCCTCTCCACCCAGCCCTCCCCACCCAGCGGCGAAAACAAATAAAGGATCAGTGCGTAGCGATTTCTTGTCAGGGTACAGTTTTGTTGGTTTTGTGGGCCCTAAACAGGACCGTGGTGCAGTTTTGTGGACAGTTTTTTTTTGGTTTTGTGGGCCCTAAACAGGACCGTGGTGCAGTTTTGTGGACAGTTTTGTTGGTTTTGTGGGCCCTAAACAGGACCGTGGTGCAGTTTTGTGAACAGTTTTGTTGGTTTTGTGGGCCCTAAACAGGACCGTGGTGCAGTTTTGTGGGTTTTCTGGGCCCTAAAAAGGACCATGGTGCAGTTGTGTGGATTTTCTGGGCCCTAAAAAGGACCGTGGTGCAGTTTTGTTCTGGGCCCTAAAAAGGAGCGTGGTGCAGTTTTGTGGATTTTCAGGGCCCTAAAAAGGACCGTGAGGGGAATAGATCACCAAGGATCGCTGAAGCTATGCACATATCAGGACATGCACATGTTCGTTCTAGCAGCACAATTTAAAGAGGAGGCCAAAATTCTGTAATGTCATGCAGGATACTGTCGAACGGGTCTGACTGACGAACTTTATTCCGATGTCGCCACAAAAAGTCACACATGTAGGAATCTAACATGTGTCTCAGTGTTCCGTTTTGACGTTTGTTGCGTTCTTTGGCAGCTTTCCACAACCTCTCTATTCGTTGTGTGTTTGCTCCTGTATTTGGGTCGACAAAATTTGCAGAATGATTCACCGTTTCGTGAGTTAAACCTGGCAAATTCTTTATATGCGCGCCATTGATCAGACACAACTGTCGTACCAGGACGAATGTTGGCTATGATAAAGGACATTAGTGTAGCCGCTGAGGGTCCGGCACTGGAACCATGAAACACTCACTTGTTTCACGACAAATGCCACTGAATACCCACTGCTGTGGAAATACACGACCGAAGTTATTTTTTCTGCGTGTGAACACACTTTCATCAATCTCAACCGTCGTATTGGGACCGCCAATTACAGCGGGATTAGCAATTAGTGAATTTGCACAAACCTCACGGAGGTTGCTGTTCCATTTTATGACAGCTTTATTGGCAATTCCAAGCTCTGATTTACTGAAAGCAGTGCTAGTCATCTCTTTACTCCAACAGTAAATGAACAGAATAATCTGCCTGAAGGACAGATGTGTGCCATCTAACCATGTGCCAGAACGAACAGGAA
The DNA here is from genome assembly GCA_024509875.1 of Oreohelix idahoensis. Classification (NCBI taxonomy): domain Eukaryota; kingdom Metazoa; phylum Mollusca; class Gastropoda; order Stylommatophora; family Oreohelicidae; genus Oreohelix; species Oreohelix idahoensis. The sequence continues at coordinate 33,985 of JAMPIV010005722.1, read as the reverse complement.
TGTCCTGCTGACATATGCGGCATCTCTAACGATCTTGGCGAACTGTGAGAGACAAACTCATGACATGATTGTTAGCACACAGTCGGACGGTGTGTATAATTCCTCGTTCCTGCAAAAAGTGCACACAATTCTTTTTGCTGCGTGTAAAATCTGACAACTCCAAGAGATTAATCTTTCACGGCCTTGACACGGCGATTGAATGACACGGTGTTAGATTTGCCGCGCGAATTTAAGAAAAAGTATGGTGCTTCGTGCAGCTACTAAATTTTAACAATTATAATCTGTGGGTGATAAAAGACACATGTACCCTAGTTAATATAAACAATGGATAAGGAAGGATGTAGAATTGTTCAGTGGAATTGTAGAGGTATCAAAAAGAATTTTGCACCCCTACTAGCAGAGACAGGAGGAACTAACACTATATATGCTCTTCAAGAGACACTTTTAAACCCAAATAGTAGATATAGTTGTAAGGGCTTTAAGATACTTACAACTATACTGAAGCACATTAAAAACGCACCACCTGTATAATCCAGGAACAGAGTGTGAAATGTAAATATAAGTGTGTACAAGTTTACATATTTGGAATCTTTATTCATTTTCCTATGAATCCATGCTGGTCATTAATTTGTACATTTGATTGTTATGAAATTCAATGCATTCTGTGCAGGCAAGGTAGAAAACCAAAAATAATAAAAAATGCACGTGCGTTATCCTGCTGAAGAAGCTGCAAGTCTGGATAAATTGTGAACGCAGGAGCAACCAGTGCATCCAGAACCTCATCTCGATATGTCACAGCATTAACATTTCCACGGAAGACGTGAAGAGGCAAGCGATGGTGAAAACTGAATCCTCCCCAAATGGGAATACTGCCACCTCGAAATCGGTTGACACAGCATTCTGCAAAGCGCTCTTCAAACCGTCGCTAAATCCGCATACATCCATCTGCAAAGGATATGTTGAATCTGTTCTCGTCTGTGAATAGGACAGCATTCCACTGCAGTCTAGTCCATCTGATATGTTGCTCTGCCCATTGCAGGCGCTGCTAACGATGTCTGTAAGTCAAGTTTGGCCCAACATAAGGTCGTCTTGCAATAAGGCCTGTATCTCTGAGTCGTCGCATGACTGTCATTCGAGAGACTTGCCCATGTCTACCCACTATTGCTCTTGCTGTTTGACTTGCCGGGAGAGTACGATTCCTTAGGTGACTAAGCACAATATGACGATCTTGCGCAGGGGTAGTAACTCGTGGTTGGCCACTCCGAAGTCTATCCCGGGCACTGCCAGTGGTTCCGTAACGTTCATTGAGGCGTACAATAGTACTGTGGTGGCAATTCATCCTTCTGGCAATGTCCCGCGAGCTCATTCCGGTCTCCAACATACCAATGGCTCGTTGGCGGTCGTTTTCAGATAGTCGTGGCATTTCAAGCACATGTACTGGGTGTTTTGTCTCAACGGCCTTTTTATACAGAGTATACTGCCACAACGCGTACACATTTTCAGGGGCATAGCTGTTGGGAATCGTGTTGCACGTGTAACTTTCATCGTTTTCATGTAGTCTGTACACACACCCGTGGGTTGAATCTTGCACTTTCCATTCCAGCAGCCATTCGCTCTCTACCTCATGGCAAACACGGGGAAAATCCATTCACACACTTTTTTTGCCAGCTTCTCGGCATCAGTATATATAATAGTGGTGCGTTTTTAATGTGCTTCAGTATATATCTACTATTTGGGTTTAAAAGTGTCTTTAAGATACTTAGGCACGATAGGAAAGAAGGTAGAGGAGGGGGTGTCGCAGTCTTAGTTAACGAATCATTTAAAATTATAGACTGGGAAGTATTTGATACAAACAACATAGAAGGTATCCAGGTCAATAAAGCAGCTGAACCAAACAATCTAACAATCTTAAATGTATACGCTAAAAATGGCACAATTAAAGATAAAGAAATATTAGCCATAAGCACCAGACTAGGCCCCAAAACAGTCATAGTAGGCGATTTTAATTCCCATCATTATGCTTGGGGTGGACAACATGCAGACAATGCAGGAAAGCGCCTTCTTGACTTTATAGAAAACAATGACCTGCTATTAATAAATGATGGAACTGCAACTAGAATTAATCCACAAGCTAACAAGGCAGACTCAGCAATAGATATAAGTATAGCAACTAACAACCTTACTTACTTACTTACTTAGTCGTTCCCCTTCTACCGTGAGGTGTAGAGGTTTGGAAGAGAGAGCGCCAGACTATCATATCGGCTGTCTTCCTCCTGGCCTGGTTTCATTCTAGTCCTCGGTCCTTCAAAGATTGTCTAATGTTGTCCTCCCAGCGGACTCTGGGTCGTCCTCGGGGTCTGGATCCTTGGCTCTTTGTTTCCCATGCTTGTCGTGGTATCCGATCTTCTCCCATTCTGCAGACATGGCCAAACCATCTTAATTGGGACTGTTCTACTTGGGTCTGCAGGGGGTAGGATTTAAGGCCTTGAGGTATCGTCTGGTTGCGTACCATGTCTCTTCTTGTTACTCCAACCACCTTCCTCAGATACCTCATTTCTGAGGTTTGGATCTATCTTTTATGGGCTGTAGTCATTGCCCATGACTCGCATCAATATGTCAAGACTGGGACATAGGTGGAGCGGTATACAGCCATCTTCGTTTTCTTACCAACCTCTCTCTTGCTGAGGAATCCTCGATTTATGGCCTGAAAAAAGTCTCCCAGCTGCTGCTTTTCGAGTGGCCAACTCTTCTTTGATGCCTCCCTTTCGGTCTATAATAGCTCCGAGGTATTTAAAGTGGTCAACCTGCTCCAGGACCTGTTCTCCAGCTTAATCTGATGTCTTCTGTCTTCTCGTGATATCACCATGGATTTTGTTTTAGAGCTGCTTATGACCATCCCTCTCTTCTCCAGCTCAACTAACAATCTAGCGAATGTAAATTGCGAAGTGTTACAAGACACAAACTCAGATCAGCTGCCCATTGTAATAACCATGCATGAAAACGTCATTCCAAACCCAGAACCAGAGAAACCGACTTTCAAAAAAAAAAAAAAAAAAAAATATAAAAAAGCAAAAATGAGAAGCCTTCCAATCAGAGTTGAAGGTGATGGAATATAAAGACATGGAATCAGATGATACTAATATCAGAAGATCCTCTAACACTTGTCTCGTCCATATATTGGAATCAAGTTTCTATTCATTATCCTGGCTGTCTGAATGTCTTCTTGATGAGATGGTGTGGTGAAGTGGGATGTTATAAATATTTATAGGGGACTTAGTGTACTGACTGAGATCAGCTGTGAAGGTATCTATATCTATTAAGAGTAGTGTATTATAGATAACCTTACTTGCTACCACATATCTATATATCTCAGTCAGAATTATTCTGGGATAGTGTGATGACTACGTTATGTGTCTAGGGTATGTGTATGATGAAGTGTAAGTCACAACAACAGACAGATAAACAATTTAATTTAATCCACTACTCTTGACAACACTGTGACACTCACATACATATAACACTCTATGAGAATATCTTAAGGAGTCACTGATAACTTTTCAAATAACAATATGTATTCATTGTTGTTATAAAGGTATATGTGTCCTGATTCAAATACAAAGGAACCAGGGATCACAATCAATTTTAATTACAAGTATATGTACAGACTTTATCAATATGAATATTGTAGTGACATATATTATTAAAAATATCCTATGTGTGTCAGTTGTGTAGTAGTAATATGAGGTAATACTGGTTTTGTTTTGTTCAAGCTCTGTTGGTATTTGTCATCATGACTTCAATAGTTTGTCTTTTGGGACTAGTATTGGAGATGTTCTCAGTTCCTGATATTAAGACAATTAAATTCCCCTCTGAATGTTATTTTTATAAAGTCATTTCAAGATGAGGGGACATAATGTTGAGCTCAGCTGGCCACATCAGCTTATCTGGCGTGATGGCGGCAGGAACAGACTTTTCTGCTCGACTCTCCCCTCGGCTCTGGAGACACCTCACTGATAGCTAAATGGACCAAGGAGTATGCTGTCCGACTCTGGATTCAGCAAAGCTCTGACCAGGTGCTGCTCAATACCATCAAGACCACGGTCCCACAATTCATAGAATAAACACAGATACGTTGATTAGCAATGAATTCTGGCACATTTACTGGCACAAATTCCCATCTGCTTATGTTCCAGGCTTTTATTTAGCAAAATATGAGCTGGCTTCAACGCACTGTTGCTTTATCAAGCTTATTTAAACAAGTGGTTTCGAACTAACGCTCCTAAGTGATTATATCAGCGAGTCTGGCCAATCGAGCCACGTTTCGACAAGTGTTTGAAAAAATGTTACCTTCCTACGTCTCCCTAACAACCAAGATAGTATTTATAGCCCGACCAATCGTGGTTAGTCTTTCATTTGTTGCGCTCCAATCAATTTGGAGTTTACATGGTAGGCTATTTCTGTAACGTAAGGTTTTGTTCAAACACGTTATAAAAAATTTTATGAGCAGAAATGATTTTATGTTGTCAGGCATCCCCACTATTTTATTTTGGTTATAATTTATTAATTCCTGGACTATTTGCGTAACGTTTTACATATTCTTTGTCAGCAAGCCCTAAGGAACCCAAATATCCAAATTTAAAGGAGCTACGTGGCTGCGTTCAAAATATGCAATTACCTCTACCTCCTGTTTCGAAGATGTGCTGTCTGGGTACTGTAATGTTTTCAAACGTAAACCCATCTATTGTTATCTTTCCTAATAAGCGTTTTTTATGATTTTAAAACCTAACTCTGGGAAGGGTAGTGAATTTATCACTGTCCGTCTGAAAAAAAGTTAGTGCATGTAGTCTTACACGCGTGATGGCAGCATTTGTGTATCGCGCGACGCGTGTTGCATGCGTTCCTGATTTTCAGCCCTCCCTCTCTCTTTATCCTTTAGTCCATCTGTTCGTTCGTTTTGGTAACGCAGTATAATTAATGTTAGGATTAATTTAGGTCATTACGCAGTCTGCCTGTCAATGTTTTTCCAAGAAATACAGCACACGTTTCATTGAAGAAAGCGGGTATAATACAGTAAGCTTTTACTATCAACGTGAAAGCGTTACAATTTGCAGACGAAGCAGAAAACAAGAGGGATTTCGAGTACATTCTTTGTGACAGCACTGTTATTTTACCATTGCTCTTTTCTTTATTAATTTTATTTGTTAGGCTTCATATTTACCTAATAATTTATATATGTGGATTAGAATATTCCACGACACCTCCCCTCTTAAAACAGACATTATATGTCAGTCCTTTATTCTACATACACATAGAGAAATTTATTATTAGTTCTGGGGTTTACGGTGATTCTCATCACACGGATGGCGGCTTAAGAAATCCGCTCCCAAATTTGTTTTTCCAGATATATACTCAATGCTAAAATTATATGGAGCCAAAAGTAAAGACCATCGGAGTAACCTGGAGTTCTCATGCCTAGCCTGTGCTAGAAACGATAAAGGTTTGTGGTCTGTTTGCAACTTAAATGCCTTCCCATATAGATAAATATTGAATTTCTTTATCGCCCATATTACTGCAAGACATTCTTTTTTTCCGAGACCTCCCAGCGCGGCTGAGGCAGCAAATGGGTTATGTGCCTGTACCAGATTTCTCTTTTTCGCGGACCTTCGGTCCCGAATGAGTTTTGGCTGGACCGACGTCTCGGTAAAATAAAGGTGTTATAGCGGCAGAAGGAGAGTACACACGAGGGCAAGTTCGGGCATTAACCTCATCTCGTCGGTACCGATTATGAGATGAACTTAAGTGTGCAGGCCAGCGCTGCCCCGAAGAGACCGTGTGTGGCCCCGGACGCCGGGTCCTCCCAGTCCAGATGGGGCAGAGCTCTGTGTCCGTCCAGATGGCGTCTTTTCGGCAGACCGGTAAATGCAGTGGCTTCGCCACCGCAGCACGTCCCCGGGCGGATAGGGGTGGTGGCTGTGGCACTAGAGCCCCTCCAGGGCAAGGTACACACGCCTAAGCAGTCTAACAAAGCCCATTACTGGCAGTTGACTGACCGCCTCAGAAGCCCTAATCGATGGTTGTCTCGGTAATCGTACGGAAGCTATGACCTCCTCTGCAGGGTAGGGAGGCTCAAACCTCTTGGCAGCGCACACACGCCATAGTGGGCCTGGTGTAGAATGTCTGAGAGTCTAGGAACTCCCTGGGGTTGCAAGAAAGCTCTGCATAACGAACCCTCTGTGGATGGGAAGGAGCTATGATGCTGATTAGCTTCTGACCGGGTTGGTAGGAAAGTCCACAGACACCCCAGCTTTACAGTGCCAAAGGGCTTTGTCCCATGGCCGCTGGTTATGTCATCATCATCATCATCATCATCATCATCATCATCGAGTAGTTGATTTCAGCTTTATTCAACTTTCTGCTAGCATATGCCACTGGGCTTAATTCCCCATCCAATGCATCGGATTTCTGTAGTAGAGTTGCACCTAACCCAATATTACTTGCATCCGTCCTTACTATGAATTCTTGACTTAAGTCAGGTAATTTCAAAATGGGTTTACTTGTGAGCTTTTCCTTCAATTCTTGGTAAGTCATTTCACATTGTGGTGTCCATGTAATGCGATCTGGATGTCCTTTACGTGTCAAATCAGTTAACGGTGCACATATGGAATTAAAGTTTTTGATATACTTCTGGTAGAAACCACATAATGAGACAAAGGATCTCACGTCCTTCTTGGTTTGTGGTCTCGGGGCTTTCTGTAGTTTCTCTAAATTCTTTGGGTCAGGGGTCATGTTTCCCTGATAAACTGTGTGTCCCAAAAATTCCAATTCTTTACATCCAACGCAACATTTGGTTGGTCGGGCTGTTAAATTTGCCTCCCTAAGTCGATCAAACAGCCTGTTCAGAGAGTCAATGTGTTCCTCAAATGTTTCTGTTGCTATAAGGATATCATCCATAAAATTTGTTATACAGGGATTATTCAGAGGATCCAATAATTTTCTCATCATTCTAGAGAAGACACTAGGTGCATTCTTCAATCCAAATGGCAATCTATTAAACTCATAGTGTCCTTCTGAGGTACTAAAAGCTAGGTATGGTCTAACCTCAGGCTTTACTGGAATCTGATAGTATCCTTTACTCAAATCCACTTTTGAGAAATATTTAGCTTTATTTAGTCTGGCAAACAGCTGAGTTGTATCCGGCAATGGATCCACCTGTCCTTCTGTAATAGCATTCAGTCTCCTGTAATCTATACAGAGTCTATGTTCTCCAGAGGGCTTCCTTAAGAGTACAACACCGGAACTATACGAAGACTCACTGTGCGAAATAATTCCTTCCTTCAATAGATAGTCTATCTCTTCCTTCAAAGCTTTCTCCTTAGCAAACGGAATCGAATATGGTTTCATACAGACAGGTGTGGAGTCTATTAGTTTCATATCATATTCCAATAGGTTTGTATGCCCTGGTCGGTCTGTTAACACCTCTGCATGATTATTTAGAACCTGTTGCACTCTCTCTTTCTGAGTTTTCGTTAAATGTGTACTGATTTTCACCTGTGCTGCTGTCTCACAGGGGTGTAATGGATATTCAAATGATGAAAGTGGTTCCTTTTTCATCTCCATGGCGATAGACAAGGTCAACAAGTGTGTCTCTTCCTGATGTTCTCTTTCCAAATATTTCTTCAGGAGATTCACATGATAGATTTTTTCTTTCCCCTTCTTATCTATCTTATAATTTGTTCTAGACACCTTCTCTAAAACTGTATATGGACCCTGCCATCCAATTTGTAACTTATTCTGACTCCCAGGCAAAAGAAGCAGTACTTTCTCTCCCACAGCCAAATTTCTGTCTTTCGCCTTCCTGTTATAATAGGCAGCATGTTTCTTCCTGGCTTGTTTCAAATTTTCATTGGCAAGTTTCCAGCCAGTTTTTAACCGAGTGGTCAGCTCATTCACATATTGGTATGAAGATGTAATGTTTTCCTCTGCCTTTTGATCAGTCCACGTTCTTAACATAGCTACATGTGGACCTTTAATTGTGTGGACCTATTTGTCCATGCACCGGTATGGTCTCTTCCACTCGAAGCTTTATAGTGATGATTTTTCCTCCCAGAATTATCATTCACAAAACGACCGCTACCAATTTTTCTTGTCTTGGGGCTTTCTCCCCCTCTTAAAATTCTTGATGAGAGATTTCCTCTCTACATCTTCTTCCTCCAGTTGGTTTAAGTCCGATTGAGGGATTGTCGGCTTATCCTGGGTAAGACATCTCTTTGCACTCTCCGCATAGTGGCCATTGTAAAACAGTTAAGTGAAGCTTGTCCGTGAAAAGGGGCTTCCCATTCCATTTGGTCCACTTTATCAAATCTATTTTTCTTTTTATTATCAGGCCTAATTTTGCCCCGTGGCGTGTCCAGGTCCTGATCCATGTTCCCACTTGTGGGTGTTCCCTCATGTGCTATGCTACACCTTTCTACAAAATTCTCAATGTCCCATCTTGCTTTGGGCCAATAATAATTGTGAGCCACCTTTTGAATGATGGTACCTATCTTCTCATGGTCCCCATCTGGTTTCACATGTAGACTCCTTATTAAGTCTGCCCTATATCTTTTTGGAAGAACCAGCTGTCCGTGACCTTTGGATCTAGCTCCAGTCTTCCTATACATCAACTTGTTTTTCATGTAAAAATCTCCCTTGCCTGGAGTGGTATGACAAGTTGACAATTTTCTGAAACAAGGCTTGAGTGTTTTATCCCCAGCCTGTGCCTTCCTCATCTCTTCTGGAGTGGTATCTAACATAATATCCTCCTCCTGTCTTGAGGTCGACCTGACCTGAAGGGTTGCCATATACACAGGTTTCCTTCTGCAACGGTCAGTGTCATGATTGTCCATCTGACAATTTTTACACCACCTTTTTCCTTGGTTGAAAGATTTTCTTTCATCATATTTCCTTTCATCGAATTGTGGGAATTTATTTTTATTTTCATACCGTGGCCTATCAAACTGGTGCTTACTTTTGTTTTGATCTCTAGGATCAAATTTATTAAAGTTCTGTGGTGCCCTAAAGTTATCCACTTGTTTCTTTTTATTACCTGTTACCTCTGCTTGAGCTGCTTGATACCTTTCAGCAACATTTAGCAACTCACCCAGCCTCTCTGCACCTTGTTCCATGAGAAACTTTCTCTGGTCTGGAGCCATGGACTCTCTTAGTTGCTCTATAAGGACCATTTCCTTAAGATCTTGGGTTTTCCCCAGAGAAGTCCATTTCTCCAAGTATGTCTCTATTCGTGCAGAGAACTGGTGATAGGTTTCACCTGACAGTAGTTTAGCATTCCTAAAATTTTTCCTATAGAATTCTGCATTCTTTTCATATCTTAACAAAAGAGCCTGCTTTAGCATGTCATAATTTTCCTGATCACCTCTGCTCATTTTTGCAAAAACTTCATAAGCTGCCCCACGAAGTCCCTGAGATAACTTTACGCTCCACCTTTCTCTCTCTAACCCATACGTGGTAGCTAATAGTTCATACCTATTTAGGTAGCTCTCTATATCATCGTCTTTCTCAACAAAATGATCTAAATGAAAATTCATAGCTGAGGTTGAGGCTCCTTGGCTAGCAGTGGCATCAGAGGCAAAGGGACTGGCACCATTTTCAGGAGCATGGCCCTGAAACTCAAACTCCCTTAGTCGTAACTCATGTTCCCTTTGTAATCTTTTATCTTCTGCTTCCCTTTCTGCAGCTAATTTTCTTTCTTCTGCTTCCCTTTCTGCAGCTAATTTTCTTTCTTCTCTTTCTGCAGTCAATCTTCTTTCTTCTGCTTCCAATTTCTTAGCCTCAGCCTCAATCTGCAACCTCTTAGTCTCAGCCTCAGCCTCAAATTGCAACCTCTTAGTCTCAGCCTCTAACTTTCTTTCGGCCTCTTTTTCTAATCTTCTTTCTTCGCGTTCAATAAATTTGTCACATTCCGTGGTGACATAGGCAACCATAACTTGCCCATCTAATCCTAACTCTTTTGCAGTCTGAACAGCAGCAGATCGAAACTTGGCCAGGTCCGCCATTGTCTATCAGGTAAATTTCTACAATGTCTAACCAACAATTTAATCTCTAAATATATCTAATGGACAACACAGGCACCGTGAGCTCAACCTTATTTAATTCCACCCAAGGATACCTTTTAATTCTTATATTCCCTGAAGTGAATTACCCCCAATATTTTTAATAGGGAAAGATTCAAAATCCCGGACGAGCCCCCAATATATGTGGTGAAGTGGGATGTTATAAATATTTATAGGGGACTTAGTGTACTGACTGAGATCAGCTGTGAAGGTATCTATATCTATTAAGAGTAGTGTATTATAGATAACCTTACTTGCTACCACATATCTATATATCTCAGTCAGAATTATTCTGGGATAGTGTGATGACTACGTTATGTGTCTAGGGTATGTGTATGATGAAGTGTAAGTCACAACAACAGACAGATAAACAATTTAATTTAATCCACTACTCTTGACAACACTGTGACACTCACATACATATAACACTCTATGAGAATATCTTAAGGAGTCACTGATAACTTTTCAAATAACAATATGTATTCATTGTTGTTATAAAGGTATATGTGTCCTGATTCAAATACAAAGGAACCAGGGATCACAATCAATTTTAATTACAAGTATATGTACAGACTTTATCAATATGAATATTGTAGTGACATATATTATTAAAAATATCCTATGTGTGTCAGTTGTGTAGTAGTAATATGAGGTAATACTGGTTTTGTTTTGTTCAAGCTCTGTTGGTATTTGTCATCATGACTTCAATAGTTTGTCTTTTGGGACTAGTATTGGAGATGTTCTCAGTTCCTGATATTAAGACAATTAAATTCCCCTCTGAATGTTATTTTTATAAAGTCATTTCAAGATGAGGGGACATAATGTTGAGCTCAGCTGGCCACATCAGCTTATCTGGCGTGATGGCGGCAGGAACAGACTCCTCTGCTCGACTCTCCCCTCGGCTCTGGAGACACCTCACTGATAGCTAAATGGACCAAGGAGTATGCTGTCCGACTCTGGATTCAGCAAAGCTCTGACCAGGTGCTGCTCAATACCATCAAGACCACGGTCCCACAATTCATAGAATAAACACAGATACGTTGATTAGCAATGAATTCTGGCACATTTACTGGCACAAATTCCCATCTGCTTATGTTCCAGGCTTTTATTTAGCAAAATATGAGCTGGCTTCAACGCACTGTTGCTTTATCAAGCTTATTTAAACAAGTGGTTTCGAACTAACGCTCCTAAGTGATTATATCAGCGAGTCTGGCCAATCGAGCCACGTTTCGACAAGTGTTTGAAAAAATGTTACCTTCCTACGTCTCCCTAACAACCAAGATAGTATTTATAGCCCGACCAATCGTGGTTAGTCTTTCATTTGTTGCGCTCCAATCAATTTGGAGTTTACATGGTAGGCTATTTCTGTAACGTAAGGTTTTGTTCAAACCCGTTATAAAAAATTTTATGAGCAGAAATGATTTTATGTTGTCAGGCATCCCCACTATTTTATTTTGGTTATAATTTATTAATTCCTGGACTATTTGCGTAACGTTTTACATATTCTTTGTCAGCAAGCCCTAAGGAACCCAAATATCCAAATTTAAAGGAGCTACGTGGCTGCGTTCAAAATATGCAATTACCTCTACCTCCTGTTTCGAAGATGTGCTGTCTGGGTACTGTAATGTTTTCAAACGTAAACCCATCTATTGTTATCTTTCCTAATAAGCGTTTTTTATGATTTTAAAACCTAACTCTGGGAAGGGTAGTGAATTTATCACTGTCCGTCTGAAAAAAAGTTAGTGCATGTAGTCTTACACGCGTGATGGCAGCATTTGTGTATCGCGCGACGCGTGTTGCATGCGTTCCTGATTTTCAGCCCTCCCTCTCTCTTTATCCTTTAGTCCATCTGTTCGTTCGTTTTGGTAACGCAGTATAATTAATGTTAGGATTAATTTAGGTCATTACGCAGTCTGCCTGTCAATGTTTTTCCAAGAAATACAGCACACGTTTCATTGAAGAAAGCGGGTATAATACAGTAAGCTTTTACTATCAACGTGAAAGCGTTACAATTTGCAGACGAAGCAGAAAACAAGGGGGATCTCGAGTACATTCTTTGTGACAGCACTGTTATTTTACCATTGCTCTTTTCTTTATTAATTTTATTTGTTAGGCTTCATATTTACCTAATAATTTATATATGTGGATTAGAATATTCCACGACAGATGGAAATGCAGTGACGTAGTCTAAAAATGTTGCAGATTACAAGGGACATTTCTCCCACACATCCACATGGTTTCGTCGGAAAAGCTCCAACCAGAAGTGGTTTATTTTAGCACTTCCATGAAATCAAACCACGAATTAATGTTTGTTATCGGTAGGGATATTTTTTCCCCCACCACTCATCGGTAGAACATTCTGCATGACACAAAGATATTTTCTTCACATGCCATTTACAAATTCATTTGTATGGCTTTCATGACCATATAAAATCTTAAGACTCTCGTGTTATTTATCATGTCATGTTTGCGCTCGTACCTTATCATGCGGCAACCTGGTAGTGCATATCTACCCAGACAAGAAGTCGGAGTTAACAATACAAGTGTCGGTCAGTATAGACTCTTACTCCGTCAGGAGCTAGCGATAAACGAAAAATCAATGTGGCAAGTCCACTTCTTCGCTACGCGTCGCCGATGACAAAGGAGAAAATAACCAGGTGAGAGGTGTGATAAGATGTGATAAGAGAATCTTGAACGAGGAAAGCGCAAACAACGAATACTGGAAGAATTAGCACAATAAAATGCTGGAGAGGAGGGAAGACCAGAAAAAAAAAGAACGAACGTATTTCGGGACAACCATATAGAATAAATTGTCACAGAAACCACAGGAGCATGTAACTGCCTTGTGAAGGCTTCCTGCAGAACCAGCTTCAGTGGTGACTCAACGCTTTATAAGAAGCACACAAAAATGATGATGATTTAGAAAGCCCCCATGGGTGGCGGGAAACGCACATTATGCTGCTCCCAGCTCGTTCTACCTGCTAACTTAAAAACTAGATTCTTTCAATGCATGATAATTTGGGATGGAATACCCAGGAAAGAAATTGGAAATCATGACTTCAACTCAGCAAGTTGTGGAATGACAGAAAAGCCACAGGAAATCTCTAGATCTGCGCTGTAGATAATGTCTGGGAATCAATTTGGCATTGGCTGCAAAAGAGCAACAACCTCAGCAGCCAGAGCCATAGTTTAACAACAACAATATCGCCCTTCCTCCTCCTCCCCCACGACTCGATAATTCGGGGCGCCTCTCACTATATATATTTGTGAAATTGCTTCATACCCCCCCCCCCCTTTTTCACACACACACACACCATGGTCTGCGAGTGTTGTAAACAACATTTTTTTTATATATTAAAAGCCTGTATTAAAAAAGGTAACATTCGTTAGAATACAACAAATAAAGTAACAATAATTATTAAATACATACAATTTTAAATTAAATAAAATTACAATGGTGATGGTTAATAAGCGTTTTAAGAATGTATAAGAAGGTGACCAAGAGCTGACACTCAGTGACAGTGGATCAAAGTCAAGAATGTATAAGAATCAATTAGCCCAGTATGCTTGTGATGTACTACTAATAAAAAAGAAACTGAAAGCCTTAGAAATCGTTGAAATGACCCACAGGGATAAAGCTTAACAAAAGCAGACAACCTGGCATGATCTGGCTTTTTTTTCAGTGCCTTATTTTCCAAAAGAAGTTGCAGGGAACGGGGAACAAGACAAAAAATTACGATTATAATACAGTAATAGGATTTAAGCTTAGGAACAATTAAGCTAATATGTACACGTGACTGTGTCGCGTGAATTAATTAAATGACTAATGATACAATGACAAATGCGGTTTTATGGATGCTAATTACCACGTTCCAGAAATTAGTGCAATTATTACCCTGACCAATTAAAACTCGTCGTTCTGAGCAGTCGATTAGCGAAAATAACATGAATTTTCTGTCATTAATGCCTGATGGGCTTCTAGATTTGCCGGAGTCATGCTTATTAATGTATGTGGGAGCAACACTAAGAGTGACTCGTACCGTGTCATAACGGACCGGACCAGATGTTTGGGGAGGAGAAGGCAGGGTAGGAACCGAAACCCTGTGTCCCGAGCTACGTGGGTGAGCCACCGCGCCTCGGATTTGAAAGAAAAAAAAACACGTTTGCCATTCCGGTTAATGGCTGTTGGTAACCTAACCAGCAGTAGTATTTGTGTTAATGTAGTCAATTACAGAACAAGCACAAACGACAAAATAATGAAGGGCATATCATGACTGAAGCCCCGTATGTATATCATGCTGGCTGAAAGAGTTAAACCCACACCAAGGAAGTTACAGCCTTCCAAATACGGGTGCTTCTTCAGATTAGTAGCATTGAAATGGTATGACAAGTTGACCAATGTGGAACTGGTGGAAAGGATCAGAAAAGTACCAATGGAACAAGGTATGAGAAGATTATACTGGCATAATCCTCCACGCACTGAGAATACAAGCTGAGAGCATTAAAACCACACACATGTATGTACATACAAGAATACCTCCATTGTAGTCATGACTGTCTTTCCAACCCACTGCTGTTCTAACCACTCAGCACGTTCCGACCATTTCAGTATACCTGTAACTAAGATATCCCTCTTTCACCCACTCAGTATGCATTCATACATGCAAGAATGCATACACACATATATACACGCTTATATACACACGCAATCCACGTTAGCTCATTCTGAACTCTTCCTTCTCACTCTGCTCACGTCTCCACTTACATGGCAACACGTAATCCCATGACCTGTTTAATTTACTGTCATATTACATTTACAACTACGAGGGGCGTTCAGAAAGTAATGCACCACATCGTTTTTCTCAGCTAATAATGAAGATAGAAGTATGAAATTTTGCACACTTCGAATATGGCATGTGCCAATTGTGTGCACAAAATTGCACCGCAACTGGCCAAATAATACGGCTGCCCTAAACCGTTGAATAGTTATCTGTTTAAAAATTAACACAGATCACCTACCCGAAGTGAAATACGAGAAATATTTTCGACCGAAGTTGCTTGAAGGCATAGCCAATCAGCGCGGAGTCACGGATTCTCGAAAGACGGCCGACCAAGCGTATAAATACGCGTTTAGTTGGAAATGGAAGAACAAGAATAAGAACAAGATAGCACAATAAAATAATTAAATTAATAATAACAAAATAAAAGAAAGGGAGCTAAAAGAAATAGGAAAGAACAATAAGTAAATAAATTCAATTAGGAAATAAGGACATAGCTCATAACCAAACATGGCACCTATAACTAGAGCACAGTCAGGTGAAGGCAAAACGTAGGCAGAAGCAGTTAAAACCAAAGAGAGGGACACCAGGCACGATAAACTAGAAGAGAATAGTCAGGCCCCCATAGAAGAAATTTCTAACCAAAAAAATATCAATGAAAGTACCAAAGAAGACTCAAGACATAAAGCAACCCAGGCAGTTTCCCAAAATAAAGATGTAGTAAACATATGTCGTTTAAAGATAACGCAAGTAGCTGGTGAGGCTGTCAAGATCAAGGCACTAGATGAAGACAAAATTATAAACATCCTTGATCCTGTGTTAGGCAAAAAGGCGATAGCCAAAATTTCAAAAACCCATTTTGGCATAATAATTATCCCAAATCAGAGTGACAGAATAAAAGAGATGTTAGAGGAACTCAAAGTAGAAGCAAAAACGGTGACTCTTGCACACGACATAGAACTAAAGATAGAGCTAGCAAAAGAGACCAGTAGATGTGTGTTAAAAGGGATAAACACTAACCTTTCAAGCGAGGAAGTTATGAACATCCTCGCAATACATAACGCAGATATAAAGCTGGTACACGTGGACAGAATAACGGTGAAAGGGAGTACTGTCTTCTTCTTCTTCTGCGTTCGGTTTGTAGTCATGCTAAATCTGCAGGCCTGTCGTCAGGACGAAGTCCACAGTCTTTTCCAGGTCGGCGCGGCAGCCCCATAGCTTCTGCTGGAGCTCATCACCTTTTGGCCAGGTCGCACGTCGCAATTTATCATGGGTTGGACAGTTCTGGAGAATGTGTTCTGGAGTCTGGATATCAGTTCCACAAGGGCATTCATTCGTGTGGGATATCTTTAGGCGATAGAGATGTCCAAGTAATCTGCAGTGTCCAGTTCTCAGGCGGAAAATTGTCGTCTGTTGGTGTCTGTTTAGGTGGTGGATTGGGTCATCTCTGCTGTATATATCCCCTTCCTCCTTCCACTGATTTTTGTACTTGTTGTGGATGATGGTTTTTGCTTCCCGATAGGGCAATGGGTGGCTGTATTGTTCCATTTTACTGCCGCTTCTTGATAGAGCATCTGCTTTCTCATTACCAGCGATTCCACAATGGGCAGGTAACCACTGAAGGGCAATGGTTGATGACCTTTGGATGATGTTAAGCTCAGATCTGATCTCATTCATCATGTTATCATTTCTGGTGTTTTGTATTGATTCAAGTAATGATCTGCAGTCAGTGAAGATTACTATCTTAGCTTGTGGCTGCTGTTCAGGTCTGGTGAGGATCTTCAGGGCTTGCAGTAGTGCCATAGCTTCTGCCCTAAAATTGGAGGAGATCTTTCCAGTTGGGAAGGCCTTTCGGATGATCTTTCCATTTAGGAATCTTATAAAAATGCCTCCTCCACCGTTCTTTACTGCCCCCTCAGCAGATCCATCTGTGTATGCATGTGTCCACTCCTTCGGGTTGTACTTTTCTTCAATCATTTCTTGAGCCAAAGTTTTTAGTTGTTGAGGGGTCAGGTGGCCTTTCTTTTTTATTTCAGGGACTTCTGTGATGATAGATATATTTCCATGGCAGTCGTCTGGCTCCTCGTAATCAATTAACATTTCAATCTCAGTAGATCGATTTGGGAGGAGGTCTTCATGGCATCGATGCAGATGTTTGGAGATGTTTAGGAAGCTGGTTCTTTTCAGCCTGTTCTTTGTCACACTATGGAGTTTGGCATGCATTGGATGACTTGGCATTCGTAGAAGCTTCTCACTGTGAGTGAATACCTTTTCCTCACGTCTGTCATCAAGAGAGCGGATGTTGGTGTATCGCTCCATTGCCTGGATTGGAGAAGTCTTCATCCCTCCAGTGATTAGCCTAAGGCCTGAATTTTGCACTTTCCCTAGACATTCTGTGTTTGTTTTAGATGCTGTGGCCCAGGCTGACATGCCATATTCAAGTACAGGTCTGACTGTGCCTGTATAGACTTTTTTAAGTATGTTGGTATTTGCCCCCCAACTTGTGCCAGCCAGTTTCTTCATAATAGAGAGCTTTCTTATTGCTCTCTGTTCTACTGCTTTTATGTGCGGCTTCCAGGTGAGTCTCTTATCCAACTTGACTCCTAGGTATGTTGGGTTTTCCTCGATTGGAAGTTCACTTCCATTTAGCTGCAGTTTGATCGTTTCTCGGCGATTTGACAGAGAGAAGCAGGTTGCTACTGTCTTGGAGAGGTTTATCTGTACTCCCCAATCTGATGCTGTCGTAGATTTCCGATAGGAGAATTAAGACTAGGTTTGGTCCCTTCTGAATAGGTTTGAATAGGTGATAGACTCAGTGAGAGTTAGTGAAAGGTAATAGAATTTCCACACACGTGAGATGATAGATTTGATATAGTGGCTGTCTCTGAAAGCGAAAAGAATTCTTCTCTCTCTCACCTATCTTCTACAACAGTTGTTACAGCGTCAGACAGACTACACCAATATACATATTACGTATATTTCTATCACTCACAGGCACGCACATACACGTGACGACAGGTAAACACACAGACGTGGGAAAACTATAACAATGCTATATATATATTATCTAGAACGAGCTGACCAAACACGATTATTAAGTTCAAGAGCGATTTTATTATCAGGAAAAAATCGGCTCACAACATCAAAGAAAGTACATCAAGGAAAATACATATAAACATAGTCACAAAACTTCAAGGAAATGTTGCAAGGATGATAGCCCCGTTATAGTGTTAACTCTAGGTTTAGCCCGGCCCCGTTAAGAGAACAGATGATGGCGCCCGAATCACAGATACATAGGGTTTGAGTCTAAGAGTTGTCTTTGTTTTATCTCGTAATTATATGCACAGAGTTTGAAAAAAATCTGATTTAACCTAAGACAAAACACAAGAACTCTAGCCTTAGCAACAAATTATGCAGATTGAAAAAAAATTAGGACAGCAACAGGGTGTCAAAGATAAAATAGTGAAAAATATCACTCAAACCAGCGTACACTCATTCATTCCGCCATGGCTTCTCATACTTGTACTCACGACTTTGCTTGCTGCCTCTTGGAACACATTGATTTTAGATTTTTACACAGACTCAAAAAATGCAGTCTTCTGCCAAGAAGTCCCCAGTTCCAAAAGACGTATTTAACTTGGAGTCTCCGGGAACGACTACTTGGGTATTCAAATTTGTTCAAATGTCTGATTAAGTCACCTAACAATTATTCCAGGCGCGGGAGTTAGCAGAGCACAGTGTCAATAGCGTAGGTTTCTAAAAAAATGATGAATGTCAGGTCGGTGCCTTCCCTCAGTATAGGATTCACTTTAGTCACACCACAGATTTGTCCACAACATATAATCTAGTCGGGAAATGATTGTTAATATTCACGCCACAAGGCAGCAAATTATATAGAGTTTCTAGAAGAAATTAAGTGCTGGCTCCAAGGTCCAGTATTTATCATTACAGTCTTTGAAAACCCGTTATAGGGATATTAGTATTTCTGTCTAACTTGCACCGTCAGATCAGTGTGACTTGAGAAAACCCACGTGGTTCAAAATAAGGACTGTCTATTTCTTCACAAGTATGGAAACTACTACTAGGTGCTGGTAAAGTTAGGGTCACCCCAAAACTTTCACTGTGTGGAGGAAAAATAACACATATAATATAATAAACAGAATCTGTACTGGTTAAAACTTACATTTAAACTTGCAAGCAGAGAGCTTTGCTTATCATTTAAACTTCCCGTGACGTAAGTTATATTTAAAAATCAGCAACCCTCATAAATTAAGAACACGTGCGTATTCCGTCACCATTCATGAGGCTGGATTCTAGAGTTTATACGTTAGTTTAGAAAAATACACTCGACTGAGTATTAGCAGTTAAATTAAATTTATAAATAGCTACAATTGCCGTTATAAGCTAGAAATTTTAATTTTATTCTGCTTTCCACTGAATGCTTCCCTAGAAAATATAATAGCCTACCACTTTATTTCTCTTCTGCGCTAAAGAAATAGATTAAAATGAATTAAGCGATTTAACACTTTAACACTCACAAAATCTATATATCTATCATATTAATTACCTCAACCACAGAATTACAGGTAGTCGCACAACTTAAGAATAAAAATGCTGAAAATATTTCTGGAAGTCTAGAAGTTCGACAAATTGCCGAAACAAACTGAGATCTTCGCTAACAGCTATTTCTGTTTTCGAGCGACCTATCTACTGTGGAGTCTATGAGCGAGAATGAAATTAAAGTTTCAAACTTGGCCAATATCTTAAAATCAGACAAAGGGCCCAAACTTACTTCGCCAAGCGAAATTATCTCCCCTACTCCCAACATTTACGTCCGCTTAACGCGTGTCGTAACTGTCACCTACTGACCACGATGTACGCGTGTCAGTTTCAAATCCCAGACAGCATGACTCCATTTCAGGGCAGTTTTCACACTACAGCTGACCATGGCCCAAGTGAGCGCCGTGTCAGTTTGGGATTTTCCAGACAAATGTCTGGATACTGACCGGTGCAGATGTAAAGTATCACACCTCACCGGGACTTATGCCGAGAAGAAGCTCGCGCGCTCGGTGAGAATGTAGGCGATTTGCTACGTCCTGTGTTCAGCGAACCGACTTATCACGCCTTCTGACGCCCTGCAGCCCTGACATCTACGTAATATCGTCCTAGCGCGATTCTCAGTTTTGAGAAAGAAACAGGTAAAGTTTGCGAATTATATGAAATAATATTCGCAAAACGAATGGATGAAAAATATACGGGAAAAATGAAATACAGAGATACCAAAAGAGAGAATTTGGGTGAACGAATAGGAAGAAGATGTAGGAAATTAAATGAATATAAACCCTACGTGACAGATGCCCATTTACCGATGGTATTTAGCGCTGCTTGCATCCTGAACTTCGCAGTAGGCAAATGTTCAGCAGCACACCAGGCAGCAAAATCATCAGCATGAAGAGCCCTGGAGATATGCCCGGACAGTTTCTCTGCAATATCATTTATATATATGATAAAAAGTGTGGGGGAGATAACTCCTCCTTGTGGCACACCCTGTTGTAGAGTGACGCGATGGCTCAGTTTCCCGTCAAGTTTTACTCTTGCTGTGCGGTATCGAAGAAAGTCCCGTATCCAGTTGAACATTCTCCCTTCAATTTTGCTGTTGAGCATCTTAAGGAGGAGTCCTTCTTTCCATACCTTATCAAAAGCTTTTGTCAAGTCTACAAAAACCGCCAGCACTTTCTTTTTCTCCTGAAAAGCATTTTCTACTTCCTGGGCTAGATATACTAGTTGGTCTTCGGTGCTGCGATTTTTCCTAAATGCTGACTGTGTGTTATCAAGCAGATGGTTTTTTTCCAGATGTTTCAGTAATCTTGAGTTCACCATTCTTTCCATTACCTTACCCAGACAGCTCAGTAGGCTAACTGGTCGGTAGCTGGACTTGCTTGTTTTCTCCTTTTGTTTCTTTCTGATGGGAACAATGATTGCTTCTCGCCATTGATCTGGAAATTTTCCAGTACTCCATGATTGATTGAAGATTAGGAGGAGCTTGTTCCTGGCTACAGGTCCAAGGTTCTTGATCATATCATTTGTGATGCCATCTTTTCCTGGAGCTTTTCTGTTCTTTAGTTTTGTTATGGCAGCACTGAGTTCTCTCATAGTAAGGGGTGACTTCATGCAGATATCTGGGTTTTGGTGCTTCAGTTTTTCTTTTTACTTCCTTACGTACTTCTTGGATCCGTGCATGTGAAAGTGATGTGGTGCTTTCTTCCTTGTAGAAATCTGCCAGGATGTTTGCTGCCATCTTTCCTGTGTGGTATTTTTCATTTTCCTTGATGACAGTCTTACAGTAGCTGGTTGTTGTTTCTTCATTTAGTACTCTTGTCAGATTCCATAGCTTGCTTGAGTCCTTTTCCATGTTGAGACTGCTGGTCTTCTGGTGCCAGCTCCTTTGGATTTCAGCTTTCTTTTGTTCATTGAAGGCTTGTTTTATGCTGTTGTGCCTCTGTGTGTTCTCTTATGTGGGATTTTGCTCCATAGTTTCCCGTGCTTTATTTAATTCACTATGGAGTTTTCCCAGGTTGTCACTCCAGTATGGTTTGTAGTCTCGTCGTTTACCTCGTGGAATTGACTTCTTTGCTGCTTGGATGATTGCCTCACTGATGATGGAGATGTTTTTATTGATGTTATTTGAGTGGGCAATGTTCTGACAGAAATTGTCGGCTTGTTCTTTAAAAAATCCCCAGTTTGCTTTTTTGAAATTCCAGCTAGGAGACATATTGATTTCTCCTGCACTTCTTATCTCAGATATCTGTAATGTGACTGGTACATGGTCACTTCCCCCAAGTTGAGTATTTACTGTTCTGGTGGTGAGTCGATGTATGTCATCTGTAGCCATAGCAAGATCTGGTGTGCTCGTTGTTTTCCATACTCTGGAATAGAAGGTGGGCTTATCCTCTGGTTGGTTTATTAGAATTAGTTTATTCTCTACCATCCAATCTTCCACCTCTTCTCCTCTTGGATCTGTTGCGTTATAGCCCCAGCTGGGTGAGTGGCTATTGAAGTCACCCATAATGAGGTGTCTCGATGCTGCAAGCTTCACTTTGTGTAGCTCCAGAGTTGTGGTTGGAGGGCTGTAGCAGTTTGTGATCATTAAGTCTCCACTGGGCAGCAGTAGTTGGACTGTTATGTATTCAAGTTCATCCTCACCAGATCTGTGTGTCTCTACTGCTGGGATTGAGGTTTTAATCAGTGTGAGGATTCCTCCCTTAGTTCTTTTTGCCCTATCTTGACGGAAGGATTGGTATCCACGTACAAAGAATCGTTGGGTATCTTTTAGGTGAGTTTCTTGGATGCAGATTATATCAATGTTATTTTCCCTGAGGAATTCTTGTAACTCCGGTTTCTTGTTCCTCACCCCTTCTGCATTCCATTGAGCCACTGTAAGATAGTGGGTTGGTTGGTCAGTTGCTCTACTTTGCCTTCCCCCGACCATTTGGTTGGCAAAGGCACCGGTTGCTTGGGTGGGCCCTTTCGAGGCTAGGGGCCCGGCTCCGTTCCTCCCCGGTTGTAGCTGATAGGAGCGACGCCATGACGTAAGTCGAGATTGTCGCATGACTCCATACCGCAAAAGCGTGTGTGTCCTAATTTTTCCCGGTGTCTGCGCCGTAGCTAACACACTCCGTCTTCGGCAGGCCGGGTTGTGTTTGTTGTTCAGGGTTGTCTCCCATAGCCTTTCCATCTCCCGGTGGTAGCTGCAAGGCAGCAGATTGGTTTGTTTACCGAGGTTTACCTTCCCCGTGGCTAGAGCTTATAGCGGCTCTTACTCGCTTGATGCACCCGTCGTAGGACATATGGGGGATTTCAGTGGGGGTATCAGTGCCACCTGTTACCCCTCCCCGTCCTGCTGGGAGGACATCGCCGTTTGGTCCGCGACTGCTTATTCGTCCAGCTATGCTGACTTTATTCGCAGCTGACACACCATATCTGGAGGTCGTTCCACTATCCGCCGCCCGTGGACGCGCCTGGTTGGGGTCGGTCGCCCCTTTGCCAGGGGGAGTACTGTAACCCCAGTGGTTATAATAACGGCAGAAGGGAGGGAAACCCCTAAAACGCTACTATTTGGGAAAACCAAGAAGCACACCGAAGCTTACATTCCCCCTGTGCTACAGTGCTCCAACTGTCTGAAATTCGGCCACGGAAGGAACAATTGTAAGGGGAAAACGGTTTGTAGGTACTGCTCCAGTAATCACCCCTCTACACAGTGTGAAAAGGCAAAGGCAGAAACCGACTACAAAAAGGCGAATGGGAACAGAAAGTGTATCAATTGCAAAGGGAACCACAGTGCCATGTATCAGGGCTGTCCAGTGTACCAGCAAACCAAACAAGCAATAAAATAATCCATCTTAACAAGAACACCATTTAAAACAGTAATTAAAGAAATAAAAGAAAACACAAAAAACACAAACAATAAAGTTGCAGAAGAAATCAAGTCTGTAAAAGAAGAAATTAAAACTATTAAAATGCAACTGTCAAAAGAAAAAGATCTGAAAGTAACTAACAAAACAAAAGAAAACAGCCAGCCTGACAGTTCAGCTACAACATTGGAAAATGTGAATGCGCTGAAAAATGCAGAGGCATTGCTTCAAGAAGTGAAAGCCATACAGCACCAAATTTCCCAGGATGTAGCTAAACTGACTGTATTGAAAGAAGAAAATGAAATAATGCTAGCTAAACTGTCTGAACTAATAGAGAAAAATGAAATAATACTGAAAAGAATGGAAAGTGAAAGACATGAGATTAACATAGGGAGAGAAGTGAATGTAGTATTGGATGAAAATAGGAAAGTGGTCAAAAAGAACACAATGCAACAGGGAAACAGAAGCAACCTAGAAGAAACTATCAAAGAACAAGTTGAGGTACTTTTACCATACATAGTGGAAACAGTTAGTTACAAAATGACAAGTCTAAATGAGGAATTCCTCGAAAACATGGTTGATAATGGGCCCACGAGTACAGGAAATACAGAATAAGAGCAAAACTGATAGTTTAACGAAAATAAAAGGGATACTAGATGATGTTAAAGTTCAACGGATTTAGAATTATACAGTAGAATTGTAGGGGTATCAAAAAGAATTTTGCAACCCTACTAGCAGAGACAGGAGGAACTACCGCTATATATGCTCTTCAAGAGACCCATTTAAACCCAAACAGTAGATATAGTTGTAAGGGCTTTAAAATACTTAGGCACGATAGGAAAGAAGGTAGAGGAGGTGGTGTCGCAGTCTTAGTTAGCGACAAATTTAAAATTATAGACTGGGAAGTATTTAATACAACCAATATAGAAGGTATCAGACGTACTATAGCAGCTGAACCAAACAATCTAACAATCCTAAATGTATACGCTAAAGATGGCACAATTAAAGATGAAGAAATACTATCCATAAGCACCAGACTAGGCCCCAAAACAGTCATAGTAGGCGATTTTAACTCCCATCATTATGCTTGGGGTGGAAAACATGCAGACAATGCAGGAAAGTGCCTACTTGACTTCATAGAAAACAATGAACTACTAATACTAAATGATGGAACTGCAACTAGAATTAATCCACAAGCTAACAGGGCAGACTCAGCAATAAACATAAGTATAGCAACTAACAACCTAGCGAATGTAAATTGGGAAGTGGTGCAAGGCACAAACTCAGATCATCTGCCCATTATAATAACCATACATGAAAATGTCAGTCCGAATCCAGAACCAGAGAAATCAACTTTCAACTATAAAAAAGCAAACTGGGAAGCTTTCCAATCAGAGCTGGAGGGGATGGAATATAAAGACATGGAATCAGATGATACTGACTTGTGGGCAGATACACTGACCAATGAAATTCTTAAAATAGCAATAAAATATATACCATATAAAAATATGCCACAGCACCTTAAACGAAAGACTTAGGATACAGTTTTCAAAAGAACTACCAGACCAGATAGATGAAACAAACTATTTAGATGCTGATATAACAGAGGAAGAAGTAACTAATGCAATAAAAGATAAATCTAATACTGCCTCAGGGCAAGATATACTTAGTTATGAAATCCTTAAGAAAGTACCCAAAAGAACTATAAAGATAATAACTTCCCTTTATAACAAAATCTGGAGCTTAGGAAAGATACCAAAAGCATGGAAAGTAGCTATGATAGTACCCATCCTAAAACCCAATAAGGAAGCCCATGATGTAAGTTCATATAGGCCTATCTCCTTAACATCACAACTAGGTAAAATACTGGAAACTGTTGTTAACAAAAGAGTTAAATTCTACCTGGAAAAAAATCAGTTATATAGCCCAAACCAGTCAGGGTTTAGAGCAGACAGAAGTACAGCAGACCAGCTTGTAAGATTAGAACACGAGGTAAAGCTAGGGTTCAAGAGAAAAGAGAAAACAGTAGCAGTCTTTCTAGATATCGCAAGAGCATATATGAATGCTGGCGAGATGGAGCTCTTTACAAAATGAAAAAGATTGGCATTACTGGTAAAACCTGTAGGTATATAGAAAACTTTTTACAGGACAGGTATTTTGCTGTACAGGTAAACAATGATAAGTCAGATATATATGAACAACAGAATGGGATTCCTCAGGGATCAGTGATTTCACCTTCAATTTTCACTATAGCTGTAAATGATTTAGCAGATGAATTTAACGACATTAAGAATGCAGTATCGCTATTTGCAGATGACTATGCCATTTGGCGATCTGGAAAAAACTTGGATCATGTTTACAAAAAACTTCAAAATCAAATAGATAAAGTTTCAGAGTGGATGAAAAGTTGGGGCTTCCAAATTAATGTAAACAAAACAGTAGGTATGATTTTCAGCAAAGGAAATTTAAAAAAAAAATAACAAAATCAATATAACCATTAAAGGACAGAAAATATGTACATACGCAACAACAAGATTTCTGGGCATAACTTTAATAAACAACTAAATTATAATAAACATATAGACAATTTAGTAGAAAGCTGTAGGGGACCCCTAAATATACTAAGGATTATAAAAGGTAATGGATGGGGGGCCAGCAATAAAATAATGCTTATGTTCTACAAGTCTTTCATCAGGGGGAAACTGGATTATGCCAGCATAGTCTATGACTCAGCGGCAGCTTCCAACAAAGCAAAACTAGACAAAATCCAAAATGCAGCCATGAGAACCATTACAGGTGCATTTATATCGACACCAGTAGAAGCACTGGAAGTAGCTCTTGGCATACCGCCCCTTGGTCTAAGACGGAAAGAACTAAGATTAAATTATTGGAGTAAAGTAGCACAAGAAGTGACCCACCCAGCATATAAAGCATTTGTCAAAAACCAACCAAGTGTATGGGACGTCCCCTTAAATAAAGATAGATATCCAACAGGGTGGAGAACTATAGAAGATCTAACGCAGCTCAAAGAACTATCAAACACAATTAAAAAATAGTAATAAATATAGAAGCAAAATACCACCCTGGGAACTAAAAACACCAATCATAGACTACTCACTTACTGAAAAGATCAAACAAAACATAGAAGATAAGGAAGCCAAAATGATAAGTAGAAAGTTCATAGATCAACTAACTAATCAAAGTCTGGCCGTCTACACTGATGGATCCAAGGGTGATAGTGGGCAACTAGGTGCCGGAGTTGTAATACCACAATGGAGAATAAAAAAGAGCTACAGTGTAACTGAAGGGGCTTCGATTTTTACCGCAGAGATGGTAGCAATTCTTAAAAGTTTAGAAATAATCGAAGATAACCCACCAGAAGCTGTTACGATATTTACAGACTCACTATCATCACTACAAGCACTAGAACAACCAGGTAAATGTAGCCGGCCAGACATAAAGGAAGAAATTCTAGCAATTAATACATCACTAGGGAACAGAGGATGTAGTGTGAGGCTAGTGTGGGTTCCAGCACACATAGGTATTGCTGGTAACGAGTTGGCAGATCAGAACGCCAAGAATGGAAGAACAAGTAAAAACAATATAAGAGCAGGACTGGGAAGGTCGGAGATCAAGAGCCAAGTGAAGATAACTATAAACGAGGAATGGAAGACAACATGGAAGAAAAGTAGAAAAGGCAGACACGCGTTCACACTGCTGAAAGAACCAACGAGGACGTGCCAGGTCAGAGAAGAATTAAAGACACCATCAAACAAAAAACTGTGGCGTCTCCGTCTCGGTGCAGCATACTTTATGATAGAGGAACCACACTGCCAAGAATGTCAGGAAGAGAATGACTGTTACCGCACATTTATAATCTTGGCAGTAACTTCTTTCAGTAATAGGCATTAGAACCTACTTGACTGTAAACCACCACTTGATAAGAATAAGGTTATATTTCAAAGGCATGTAGGTTCAAGTCTACATCATCGCCACATAGGCTAGTAATAAATATGTGTGCTACTGTTCTCCTGTCACTGTGTAGAATGTTGTAAGTGGGTGTGTGATGGGGTAGACACTCACACCACAAGGCACGTACATAATAGTCATAGAATGGTGTAAACGCCTGGTGACACTTAATGACGATTTATTAAGGCACGGTACCTCCGAAGTCGGAGAGTATTTGCCTGAATGGCGAGGGACACCTGTCTCTGTACAAGTAAAAAGGGATACTCACGTAAAATCAATGTCAGGTTAGACATAGTAATAACCTGAGATTTCGCCTCGAGTATTAGCGGGCGTACGAAAAAAAAAAAAAAAAAAAAAAAAAAAAAAAAAAAAAAAAAAAAAAAAAACAAAATTAAGGCACGGCACAATCACGTTTACATTAATGTACAGTTTGCATTACAACAGGAACACGTTGGTATAAATATAAAGTCCACAGTGAAAAGTACGAACTATCCCCAGCGCTCAACAGACTGCACACTCAGCAGTTAACAATAATGTCAGCGCTATAAATAACAGCTTCTAAACAGCTTCATAAATCTCCACACTGCAGTTAATACATAATATGGCCTGTCCTAATCCTGGACTTATAATAGCTTCATAACAGCCTCACACATCTCCACACTGCAGTTAATACATAATATGGCCTGTCCTAATCCTGGACTTATAATAGCTCCAAAACAGCTTCACAAATCTCCACACTGCAGTTAATACATAATATGGCCTATCCTAATCCTGGACTTATAATAGCTTCATAACAGCTTCACACATCTCCACACTGCAGTTAATACATAATATGGCCTGTCCCAATCCTGGACTTATAATAGCTTCATAACAGCTTCACACATCTCCACACTGCAGTTAATACATAATATGGCCTTAGTACTCAAAATACTGCCTACACTGCAGTTTACAACTAACTCATAATATCAGCACGTGGAATAATGGCCTTAGTACTCAAAATACTGCCTACACTGCAGTTTACAACTAACTCATAATATCATCACGTGGAAAAATGGCCTTAGTACTCAAAATACTTCAATATCCATAAACTCTACCTCCGCGGGAAATAATGGCCTCTTAAATCATATCTTCACAAAAATATCATCTACTAGGGAATACTGGCCTGTACATATCAAATATCCACTTATCCCATAAACACAGCGAAAACCATCGCTAGACATATTCATCGCTCTGCGCAGGCGTACACCTCGAAAATTCAGCAGGGCTCGACCCCCTCGGACGACGCCCAAACACAGACTGTCCATATATGCAGCATAGCCGCGAGCTAAAAACAGCTCACTACAACTCACGGATAAATTCCTCACAGGCGGGGCTCAACGCCGTGAGTAGCGGTCATACGCTCTATTCTTGATATAAATATTCTATCCAGCATCATAGTTAAACAAGCGCAACTCAAAATCTAACTTGTCTAAACAGCATATTCAGGATTACTGCCCTTTTTACTTAACACTACCTGATCCACTGTAAAAAGTACGAACAACAAAGGCTTGAATTAAAAACTTACTATAGAAATCACAATATAGACATGACAGGTGATAAGGCTTTAAGTACAGATACCCCAAGAGATGCCCAATCAATGCTTAAAAGATATATACATAAAACAAAGGAAAACATATAAGGTTAGTACTTCAGGAAAAACATCCAACTAAATAGAAATTAAGCAACAAGAACTAACAAAGCATTAACAAAAAAACTAACTAACTACTCATAGGACAAGGAAAGACAACGAGGTATATAAAAAAAAAAAAGAAAACAAGGGTAACAACTCAAAAAGAACAAATACTAATACAAATTAAAACCAAGTGTAAAGGACAATAGTTATCTATAAACAATACAACAGAGAAAATGAAATGGACAAATACTAATACAGTATAAATAAAAATCAGCTACTGCAAAAGACAATAGTTATTTAAATTGAATACAATCTTAGTAAATAAAATGACACTAAATACCCCAATTATAACCAACTTTCAGGTTGAACAGGGTAGACCAAGATGGAACGAGAAGAGGCAATAATGGTCAGCTGTTAGTGCCCGATCTCCACCTATCAACTCATCAAAACAACAACAACAGTGAAAGAACACACACGAACTGAAAGAACGCAGAGGACAAAAGGAAAGAGCTAGTCACGTATTCCTTCACCATTGAGTATTTGTGCTGGCCTGCCTTTGCCAGAAGTAGTCCTGTTAGTATTTCCGAAAAAAACCCCAGAGGGTAAGTAGGGCTACTGTACCTATTTTGTTAATGCATAATAAATGTAAATATGTCACTTCATTGAACAATCATGCTGTGAAACTATCCTGAACTGATTTCTGAACTATCCTTGTCCTGTTTTAATGTGTTTATATGAATGTATCCTGCTCTATGATTATCCTATCCGGTTATATAATTGCTTATAACTTCAACATAGAACTATGTAACGATGGGCAACAGTACAGTGTCGTGGAACGACTTCTCACCGATTCTTTTCTTCTGTCTATTATTTTATATCTCTACTAAAATCTCTCGCTAGATTGTAAAATAATTCCCTTCAGTTGACTTTTTCATTCTTATAATGAAAAAGTCTCTCTCTCTCTCGCTAGTCTTAGATTTAACAGTATTTTACTAGCTCAGGATTCTCGGTCCAAGGTAATAAATTATTCACTTCGCCAGCAAAAGTCGAAGGTGGAACACGGTACAACGATTCGAACAGGAAGTCGACCGTCTTTGTTGTTCACGAACTGGACGCATGTAAAACAGCCGGAAACGATGGACGCTAGTGCGAGTTGAAATGAAGGTAACTTTATACCCCTGGGACCAGAACAGAATTTGCACACAACCCACCCCTGCCCGGAACAGATCCTGGAATATTGGAGGGAATTTTCTGCATTCTTCTGGTAACCATCGTTCGTAGCAGATGTGATTTTATGGGCCTCGGTCGAGGCTACTTTGTACTTGTTGCAAAATATCCTTAGTGAATTCGTTGAGCGAAGTAAGTAGATCTAACTAATAATGCTGATTTTATAACATGAATAATCATATGTTTATCAACAGCTTGCTATTGCAGTAACTTTTTGTAAAGTTTAAATGCATTTCCATTTTCAGTGACAATAATTGTTATTTGCATATTTACAGATCACTCAAACTAATGTATGAGTTGCTGAGGTCATAGACCTAATTAACTCCTGATCTTTATCTCACAGCCTGGCAGAATTTCAATGTTTAAGAATCAAAATGCCAGCAGTTCTCAATGTTAGCCTTGAGATTATTTGCTACAGACTACCTTCCACATTGATTTACTGCTGAATTTACTCAACTTGACTGTAAGTCAAGAATACTTGTAAATTAATGATCATTGGTTCTCAGACCTTGGCAGCAATGACATCCCAACAGGTTAAAGCAGCATATGAAACTATTACCCGGTGGTTCTCAAACCATTGTTGACAGTGACCCCAGAATTAAAATACTGCTCTATGGGCACTAGGTGAACCAGTGGTTCTCAACCATTTGATGACCCCAGCCCCTACCTCACAGTTTGTGAAACTACTCATTGCACATGGGGAAAACCACTGCTGTAAATAAGCAGACAGCCAGATAGAGACTGAGAACTCAAGATACACTATAATGTCAGTTAAGAAGTGGTAGTTCATATCTAATAGATAACACAGTTACTAAATAGTAGTTAACCTTGTGTTAATTTAATTTCTGATGGACGCTTACCGGCCATCAGACTTAGGAGATGACTGCTCTTGAAACCACTAATGGGATTTCAATTGCTTCCAGTCCACCCAGGTTGCGGTTGCAAAGATACTAAACCAGGTTGCGGTTACCAGATACTAACCCAGGTTGCGGTTACGAGGTACTAACCCAGGTTGCGGTTACAAAGCAAAAACTCAGGTTGCGGTTACACAGCACTAAACCAGGTTGCGGTTACCAGATACCTAAACCAGGTCCAGGGTACAAGTCCATGGTACCAAGATTACCCTTACCCAAACTTATCCTATCACCCAGTAACCATCCCACACATCACATAAACAGAAGAGGCATTCAGCAGAGGTGACTTACCCCATCCTTATCTGTGATGTGCACTGAGTCCAGGGAAGCAGACTCTGACACCCTCTGAACCCATTAACTGTTATAAGACCAACCTACTGGGGCAGACCAAACCAAGAGAGTTCGAACCAAAATCATCTCCGCAGCTACTACAGTCCTTGAGGAGATGAGTATTAACACCTACCAGCAACACTACCATAGAAAAGATCTCTGGTCCAAGTGATGACCACACTAGTTGATTTTTTTTATAAACAGTAGAGCTAAACTTTTTTTCATATTTATATGTGTATATAAAAATGTAAGATTCCATACCCTTTTATCCAACTTTACATAACAGAGTCTGTTGTTATTTTTCTTGTTAACTTTATTTGGGTTGTATTTTGTTTTAATATAAATCTACACCCTGGGGGCTCAGCCATAATTCAATTAATTTCTATTGGGTCGGGATATTTTAATTGTGGCTGGACACCAAATCTCTTTCTCAACCTTGTGTGTTTTACACAGTCCTTTTGTAGGATCCCTGAGGAAGAATTTATCGTCCAGAAAATATCTTGTTTAGGTACCAGAATTCTCTTTTAAGTAATTTCTAGTACACTATTTCCCGAGGAGAGGCAGTTCTATTATAAACTCGGAAGCTATCAATAAGACATTATTATCTTTATTCTTCCATTCCATTCAAGCTGACCTATCTCCGTCAAATCTCCTCGCGACAACTGGGACGCTCGTGTCCGGGATTAACTTTTATTTCATATTTAGACACTTGTCTGAGATAGGAACTCTCTTTATCTTTCCTAGACCACTACTGCTGTAGGTACTTGTCACTTATTGGTGTCCAAGTCTAGGATTAGATTAAAGAGGGGACATATAAATTACCCTAGACTAAAATACATATAAATTTTTGCAAGAAACACAGATTTTAAGTTGTGTTATGAGAACTCTTCTTGGTGGTACTGCTGGAAATTGGTTACCTATTGTTAACTAATTTTTAATTTGATGGTTATAAATGCTGGTTTGATTTAATATATGGTTTTGTAATACTTTAGTATAGTTAAGACTATACAAAGTATTTTTGCCTTAATTATTGTTTGTGAGTTAGAGATCTCATACTCGCTCAACGAACCACTACGGATATAATGGAGGAATCTGTAGAGTTGAATGAGTGGAGAACATTCTGGACAGAGTTAGCCATTGAGTGTGAACTCTCCGGAGAAGAACTGGATACTTTTGTTTCACAAAAGATGGAAAAATGCAGGATGAGAGAGAAGCAGAAAAGGAAGAAATGGAGAGCAAAAAAATACACGGAAGAGAATGTGGAACATGAGAGACAAAGACAAGAAAAAATCCCTCCAGTGTAAGGAAGAACTGGAAACTAAGTTTCAAACCTACAAATATAAAAAATGGAATCCAGGGATAAACTTGAATCTAGGAATACTCATCATGCCACTCCTTTGCCAGTTGCATCACCATCTTCAGTGGTAAATATAACTGCACCACATGAAGCCAAGTCTATGTCTCAGAATTCAGGCTCACAGACAGAGCAGAGGTACGGATGTCTAAACAGAGACTTCTAGACCATCCTGAAAACAAGATTGAGCACAGCGGTGCTAATAAATCTGAAGAGACCTTCCTCATCCTCAGCAAAAACTCACAACAGGCATATCGAAAACAACCGCACCAACAACCTGGTAAATAGGATTGCTCTCAACCAAATAGGATCACTCAACAGAAAAGGATTACGCAACCCTATGGGAAGGTTGAAGGGATGTTCTTGAACATCACCTGTCGGCCAAGCTTTACATCAGTTAGACTGTAATGCGCCGAGACCCAATCCCTACACAGAACTTCTTACAAAGCTAAGGTCCCTTGCCATGGAATGGGAAACTTGACGAAGGCCCCGGAATGGATACAGGGATTCTCAAAATGTGGAGACTGCCACAGTAAATGGTGGAGAAGAAATCACCTGTTTGTATTATTCAAGGTGGGTGTGTCTTTGGTTGGTTAGTGTGTAGATTCCCTTGTCTCAGCCTCTGTTTATCGACCCATTGATCAAGTCACCGAAGAGGATGTTGAGGTAACCAGCACCCCTGATAAATCAACAGAAGGATTGATTTTGCCTTTAGCTTATGTAGAAGTTAGGTCGAACTTTGTAAACGGCAAAGTAAAGGCCGCAATATTAGATGAACGAATTTACCCGATACCTCAAGGAGGGAAAATATATCATCATCTTAGGAGACTCAGCACGAATCCAGAGATGGCGTGACTGAACAGGCTATGGAGAACTCCAATGCCTAAACTCATCTTCCAACATTCTTTTATTCACTGAAAAGTTGGAAGAGTGCAAAGAGGGATTGACCACCCCAGTGCACTTAAATTCTGAACAAGTTTTGATAGTCTCACCCACTATCTGCGTGCAGAAAAGAAGAAGTGAAGCCGGGCCAGAGTTTTCTTGGTACCTGGTGGGATGAAACATGTTCAGAAATATCTTCTTTTTAACATGGGGAGAAGCGGCTGTAGAGGAACAGGACTCTCATGCACTAAGACTTCCACTCAATTCCCGATAACCTAACCCACTCTCTGGGATCAGAAAGTGAAGCGGGAGGTCCAATTTCTCTTTGGTACATGTGGT
>JAMPIV010005721.1:0-29255 GCA_024509875.1 Oreohelix idahoensis | reverse complement strand
TTTACATAACCCCCCCCCCATCACCCCCCCCAAGTTATCCCCCCCCCCCCATTTTCCCATTTTTTTTACTTGTTTTGATATTTTTTTTATCTTTTGTTTGTTCTATTATGAGTACCATACCACACAACATTTATATGTTTTTTTTTATTTTTTATTTGCCTTTGTGGGGGAGTGGGGTTGTGGGGATGCTTGGTGCCCCCCCCCCCCCCCCTGGGGGTCTTTGGAAGTATTGTGGGTGATTTGGCTGCTGTGTGACGCAAGCTAACCACAATCAAATAGCTATTCCAAAAAGTTAGTGGTGGGACTTAATACAGCCTTTGTTTCACCACTGTTTCTACTGTAAACCATTCTGTATTTCCCTTTATTTGTTCTATCACAACATTTGCATTGTCTTTATAGGACCATTTTTATTAAGGGTGCAAAGTGAAATGAAAATGAAACAATAAAAAATCCAGCACATCAAAATATAAACATGACAAGCTTATCAGTGACAATCAACACTATTTTCATGCAAGCCTCTGAGCGACATTTCGGACAGTAAGACCTTCCTGCAACCACGCAATGGCTCTTCCTTTATCCACTACACTCAGCTTTCGTCATTGAGGCATTTGTTGAGCAATGGTTTTATGGCAGCATTGTGTTGCTTATAAAAGACAAATTTTGTGAGTACAGCTCAAGACCAACACCATAGTCTCCCAAATGCATCACACATTTTTGGAATAGCAGGTATTTTTTTCATGCTCAGACATCATTAAAAACACCCACATTTTGGTGTCTCAGCAGCATTTTTTCAGCGTGCATGCTGAGATAAACACTAGCCACACGGTATGTTGGTGGCCCATACAGCACGTGTTGAATGTTTGTTGTTCGAGAAGAATCAATGTCAGATTAATTGCTTATGAAATATAATTTTTTAAATTGTTATTATTTTTGGGTCATTTTCACTTATTGGTCCTTAACTTCTTTTGAAGTGTGTATATATATATATATATATATATACATATATATATATATATCAAGAGAGAGAGAGAGAGAGAGAGAGAGAGAGAGAGAGAGAGAGAGAAAGAGAGAGAGAGATAGATGATTTTTGTGACGTCACGTAAGCGGTAGTTTGTATTTTTGTGACAATTTTGACAATGGGGAGTGCGGGGGTTAAAAATGCCAAAAATTGCGTGATGTCATTTGTGGACGACCCCTAATTGTTATAATCTTTAACTCGTTTAAAAGTTTTTTTTTTTTCATTATATTTTTAAAAAAAATTGATATAACATAGAACTTTTCAAAAAACGATGTTTTCTGGAAGTAAGTTTAATTCTAGTTCGTTCAATGGAGAATTATCTTCCACTTCCGTTTGATAATAATAACGGAGAGAAATCATTAACTGATAACAACTTCAGTTTTTAACCTTTGATCTTTTGTAGATTTTGTCTGAAGTTTAACATTATTTTATGAAAATTTAAAATAAGGAAGACCTGCCAGTTATTGATATGTTTACCTTACATTAAAATGTTTGTTTTATCGCTTAAAATTAATGTAAGCGAAAATGAGCGATTTGTCTGTCACATGATTGTCTCCTCTCCACTACAGTGACAGTCCATCAAGTCCATCAATTCCAAAATGTATAGTATACAATGAGGGTCTGTAAAGGTATCTACCTTCGCTCAAGATAACTCTTGGCACAATTGTAAATAGAAAGATGGTGCTTCTATTTCAGGGAGGTCGTTCGTAGGAGTTTTCCAAGAGGGTCGTGAACGTTAAATCTGCCCCCCCCCCCCCTCCAAGAAGAGAAAAGATATATTATTTCGTTTCTGATGCTCCTACCTGCCCACTAGAATTATTTAGTAAAAATTACTTTAGTAGCTCTTCTGTATTTATATTTAAAGATAAACTGATTCATACATACGTGTGCACAAAATAATTATATCAAAACTATTAATTTGTAAATACAAATAACAAATTTAATAATCAATAACTGTTTATCAACGAGTAACATAAATAAGTGAAGTTGATGAATTGAAAAATGTTGGAGAGTTTTTCTTCACTAGTTTTTCTTCACAGAAAATAGTTACAAAGTGGTTTGAGGGTGCTGGTGGTGAGAATTATTTATGCTATGTCCTGGTTAAAATAACATAAATGGCCAAATGTTGAAACTGGTATGCTGACTGCTCCGTCAATTATCGACTTATGTAGTGAGGGTACGTCCTAAGCGTAATTGCACGGGTAACCGCTCCGAACGTCAAGGCAAAGATCTTTACAACCAGTCAAAGGCAGGCACCTGGCGCAGACCACAAGCTGTTGATCCACAGACTCGTATCACGCTGGTAGCACACTGAAATCTCCAAACTGAACCACAGACTTTCAAAACAACCAAATGTCTCTGCTAAGTATAAGTTTCCTGACTCTAGTCAGGCGCCTTCCCTCTGTCAGTTACACCAACCTTTTCCTTTATTTCTCAGTAGTTTTACCTTCACAGAACGTCAATCATAACCCAGTGAAATTACAAATTGGATTGAAATATCATCAGTACTCTCCGTTAATATGATGAACAAAAGTGATTGGACGAGCGGAAAATACTTTTGCCTGATTTAACATCAAAGTTTAAATATACATATCAACTTATTAACATTTAAATATAATAAATATGTACACCAGGTTGTCATCTTCTACACTCCCTGCCCTACTGTGAGCCTGGGGTTACTTCTGCTTTTAATTTTCCTGTGAGAGATCCTGCATGATTAAGCAATCACCAGAGCTTGCAGTGAAGTTTCATGAATCTAAACATTCTTTGCATATGCTGAGATATCCAGCCTCGTATGAACCTGTACAACCACCAGCAAGTCAAATGCAAAATATAAAATAGTAAAATGTACCACTTACCCGGAATTTTTTTTTTCTGGAATAAAATTATACAGACGTCTGGCATAGCAAAACTTGTGAATAATGTCTGGCCCATTAGTTATGAGGCTGTCTTACAGGTAGTTAGGGTATTAATACTATTTCTAATCCCATTGTTATTCTTTTATATAGGTTCCAATGACTTTGTTGTTTCCAGAATTATAAAATTGATTCTCTCTCGTTAATTTCAGAAGATCCTCAATACTAAGGCCGCTTACACACGAGCGTTTCTTGACGCGCGTTTCTCTCGCGTGACGAATGAAAGAGTACGGATTTACAGACAGTCTCGCTCGGCTGAGCAGCCTGTAAATCCCTTACTCCTTCATTCGTCACGCGTGAGAAACGCGCGTCAAGAAACGCTCGTATGTAAGCGGCCTTAGTCCGGTGTCCTTTATTTGAATCCTACTTTTCTTCGGTCTTGGCTTGTCTGAAAGTGTCGTCATGACACTACCAACATCTAGTTCTTAACAATAGTTTTTAATAATGCCCATTCCTCACGTGTCCCATGTTATTATTTGTTACACTGCCAACATCTGGTTCTAACAATATAGTTTTTTAATCCCATTCCTCATGTGTCCCATGTTATTTGTTACACTATCAACATCTGGTTCTAAATCAATAGTTTCATGATCCCATTCCTCATGTGTCCCATGTTATTTGTTACACTACCAATCATCTGGTTCTAACAATAGTTTATGAATCCCATTCCCCATGTGTCCCATGTTATTTGTAACTACTACCAACATCTGGTTTAACACAATAGTTTATGATCTCACATTCCTCATAGTGTCCCATGTTATTTGTTACCCTATCCACAACATCTGTTCTAACAATAGTTTATAATCACATTCCTCATGTGCCCCATGTTTAATTGTTACACTACCGAACATCTGCTTCTAACAATAGTTCATGATCCCATTCCTCATGTGTCCCCATGTTATTTGTTACACTACCAACATCTGGTTCTAAACAATAGTTTATGATCCCATTCCCCATGTGTCTCATGTTATTTGTAACACTACCAACATCTGTTCTAACAAATAGTTTATGATCGCATTTTCCCTCATGTGACCCATGTTATTTGTTACACTTACCAACCATCTGGTTCTAAACAATAGTTTATTGATTCCATTCCTCATGTGCCCCATGTTAATTGTTACACTACCAACATCTGGTTCTAACAATAGTTTATAATCACATTCCTCGTGTGTCCCATGTTATTTTTTACACTACCAACATCTAACAATAGTTTATAATCCCATTCCTCATGTGACCCATGTTATTTGTTACACTACCAACATCTGGTTCTAACAATAGTTTATGATCCCATTCCTCATGTGTCCCATGTTAATTGTTACACTACCAACATCTGGTTCTAACAATAGTTTATAATCACATTCCTCATGTGCCCCATGTTAATTGTTACACTACCAACATCTGCTTCTAACAATAGTTCATGATCCCATTCCTCATGTGTCCCATGTTATTTGTTACACTACCAACATCTGGTTCTAACAATAGTTTATGATCCCATTCCCCATGTGTCCCATGTTATTTGTAACACTACCAACATCTGGTTCTAACAATAGTTTATGATCACATTCCTCATGTGTCCCATGTTATTTGTTACCCTACCAACATCTGGTTCTAACAATAGTTTATAATCACATTCCTCATGTGCCCCATGTTAATTGTTACACTACCAACATCTGCTTCTAACAATAGTTCATGATCCCATTCCTCATGTGTCCCATGTTATTTGTTACACTACCAACATCTGGTTCTAACAATAGTTTATGATCCCATTCCCCATGTGTCTCATGTTATTTGTAACACTACCAACATCTGGTTCTAACAATAGTTTATGATCGCATTCCTCATGTGACCCATGTTATTTGTTACACTACCAACATCTGGTTCTAACAATAGTTTATGATCCCATTCCTCATGTGTCCCATGTTAATTGTTACACTACCAACATCTGGTTCTAACAATAGTTTATAATCACATTCCTCGTGTGTCCCATGTTATTTTTTACACTACCAACATCTAACAATAGTTTATAATCCCATTCCTCATGTGTCCCATGTTATTTGTTACACTACCAACATCTAACAATAGTTTATAATCCCATTCCTCATGTGTCCTATGCTTTTGTTATACTACCAACATCTGGTTCTAACAATAGTTTATAATCCCATTCCTCATGTGTCACATGTTATTTGTTACACTACTAACATCTGGTTCTAACACTAGTTTATAATCACATTCTTCATGTGTCCCATGTTATTTGTTACACTACCAACATCTAACACTAGTTTATAATCCCATTCCTCATGTGTCCCATGTTATTTGTTACACTACCAACTGTCTGGTTGTCTATCTATAGTTTATGAACCCATTCCTCATTTGTCCAATGTTATTTGTTACACTGCCAACATCTAACAATAGTTTATAATCCCATTCCTCATGTGTCCTATGTTATTTGTTACACTACCAACATCTGGTTCTAACAATAGTTTGTAATCCCATTCCTCATGTGTCCCATGTTATTTGTTACACTACTGTGACGTAGTCTAGTTTGACAAGTGAATTTTCCCTGATTTGATGGATGATTAAAGGGACTTTTAGCTTTTCATAACAGCAGTACCCCCGAACATTTGTTGCAACTTTTTTGTTCCACCTTGGCTCATTAGCTATGCTCAATAATATCGTGGGAGTTTACACGTGGGCTCATTAATATTCACTGAAGCAGAGCGAACTTTTTACCACGTTGGCTATTAAATATGCAGACCGTTATCTGCCATGCCTTCTGAAGATCGCATTATCTTAGGATAGGTTAAGCCACACCCACTGTTACCTCTAGAGCTATTTAGAGCGATTATAAGCAAGCATGCTACTAGACTTTTCGTTCGTACCTGCCTTAAAGGAGTGGCCAGAATCAAACGTAGGAGCGACATAGATCTAAGGCACGATGGTCCTTAGAAGCAGCGTCTCGCAGGAATTTCGCACTTCGATGCGAACCACAGAACGCTCGGAAGACCGAGGAAGCGGAAGAAGCGCAGCGGTTTAACAACCAGGAAGCCAGGAACGGCCTCTCTGTTAGCACGACAGCAAGAAATTTCGATTTTACCTCCAGAACAAGAAAGGTGTCAGAATCTAACATGTCCCCCTCATTTGTCATTCCTAATAGTATATATGCAGACCTCTGGGGGGTTCTGGGAACTGCCGTTATCATTCGTTTTAACAGAGCTTTTAAAAGTATCACTAGCTTTTAGCTGAATTCTGCTAGACTCCCCAGGGATCTTTCGGCTATATTGGAGTGTTCTGTGCTTAAACGGTATAACATTTTTTTAAAGTGATCAGTGGTCTAGTTCATTCATTTTATTTCACTGGATTTTGTGGTTAAATTAAATCTATTAAATTAAACCTTTCTCAAAAGTTCCAGTTGAAGAGTTAATGATGTCTATTAAATTATTTCTAAGATAATAGAGGCTTAGATGCTTAAAGTAACCTTTAAAAGTCGCGAAGGAATTTATAAACTAATTCATTTAGTTTAGTTCTGTACATACATAGATGTGTTTTTAAACTATCAGGCTCGCGGGGAGCTTTTCTTGAATTTTAGAATTAAAGACGCGAGTGTGTAGAATAGTTAACTGAAAACTTATCGCGCTTTAGAATGTTATTTGATTTTCGGTATGAATTACATGTTTTATCTTTCATATATATAGGATGATCGTAACCTTGCATCCCAGCAAGAAAGTAAGAAAGAAAGTAAGAAAGAAAGAAAGAACTTTGTAGAGAGTCTCCCAGACTCAGTTCTTAAAACACCCTCCAGAATTTGATGAGACTGGTTAAATTTAAATCTTGTGGCGATCCTCTATTTTGGGGATTCAGCTATCTAAAATTAGCAGAAAGAAAGCAACCCCAAGAAACAATTTAAACACACCATCAATTAATGTAAGTTTTACTGGAGACGAACATTGCCAGACCCTTTTACTGTATTTTACTGCTCGACGGAGAAAGAATATATATATTTTCCTGAACCCTGACAGTGCATAATTCTTCACTGGATTTTAACCCCCCCCCCCCCCCCAAGAACCCCATGCTTTACTGGTCAGTCGTGTCACCATCAGTGGCTAAAGCATATAAACCACCACATTGTCACCACCAGGACTTGTGACCGTGCCATCTTTTAGAACTCTTTTCCCTAACAAAAACAAAGAACTCTGTATCTTCATATTCCGGCGATTTCAGGAACCATTGTGCAAACAAACAACCCTGTTACTCTGGGGCCGGCAACAGAAGAAAAGACACTAACTTAGTAAAGTGTTTTGAAGTGTTTTTGTAATATTTCTAAGGAGCGCCAGAATCCATGATTCGGTAAGTCTGTGTATGCGACAGTACGTTGGCCAACTGAGCGTGCAAGAATGAAGGGAGATCTATATTTTAAAACTATTATAAGTTGTTCACCTAGTAAATAAGTGTTCGGTATCCCCAGTATTATTTCTCTTAAGTGGGATTTTATTACCTTTGTTCCCCCCGTCCCTACCCCCCCCCCCCCCGGCATTAAATCTGCTTAAGAAGGGGAAACTTTGGTTTTTGAGAATTTAATAGGATAATTTGTTCCTACACCCCCCACACTTCATAACTGTGTAACATCTCTTATCAGAGTCACGAGTTTACTGTTGAGTTAAATTACCTATCTCTGATCATCACCCCACCCCCTTTTTGTCTTTTGGGACCGGGTCTATCTTATTAATACAAGCGAGAAGGGATTATTAGATACTCCTCCAAACCCCCCCCCCCCCTCCCCCTTGTATTTGTAATTTCTGTAAACATATGATTTTTACCTGTGAACTGATATATATGTTGTGAGTTGATTTTATGATAAATAAACCTACTAAAACTTTTGTCGTGTGTTGGAAGGTCCAGGCCCAAAATTACCCCTAACTGTTTATCTGTAGTTTGTATTTACGTTGTGTCGGAGTGTTTGAAACACCAAATTGGTGCGTGCACTTGAGTGTATGGAAACTGGCAATTAATTGGTTGTCCAGTAGAGCTGTAGGAGTCTTTGAGAT
This sequence comes from Oreohelix idahoensis, assembly GCA_024509875.1. Taxonomy (NCBI): domain Eukaryota; kingdom Metazoa; phylum Mollusca; class Gastropoda; order Stylommatophora; family Oreohelicidae; genus Oreohelix; species Oreohelix idahoensis. The sequence goes on along the minus strand of JAMPIV010005721.1, from coordinate 21,279 downwards.
AAACAAAGATTGTCGTAAAAGAGACTGTCCTTACTCTATTCCATCACTTGTAAATTAACTACCTTTTTTTCTAAATTCTTATCTTTCACAGAGCCTTCACTATCATACTCCACTCTATAACGGGATCACTGGTTCTCAGAATCATCTCAATAAATTTACGACAACTACCAACATCTAACTATAGTTTATAATCCCATTCCCCATGTGTCCTATGTTATTTGTTACACTACTAACATCTGGTTCTAACAATAGTTTATAATCCCATTTCCCATGTGTCGTATGTTATTTATAACACTACCAACATCTGGTTCTAACAATAGTTTATAATCCCATTCCTCATGTGTCCCATGTTATTTGTTACACTACCAACGTCTGGTTCTAACAATAGTTTATAATCCCATTCCCCATGTGTCCCATGTTATTTGTTACACTACCAACATCTGGTTCTAACAATAGTTTATAATCCCATTCCCCATGTGTCCCATGTTATTTGTTACACTACCAACATCTGGTTCTAACAATAGTTTATAATCCCATTCCTCATGTGTCCCATGTTATTTGTTACACTACCAACATCGGGTTCTAACAATAGTTTATGATCCCATTCCTCATGTGTCCCATGTTATTTGTTACACTACCTACATCTGGTTCTAACAATAGTTTATAATCCTATTCCCCGTGTGTCCCATGTTATTTGCTACACTACCAACATCTGGTTCTAACAATAGTTTATAATCACATTCTTTACGTGCTCATGTTATTTGCTACACTACCAACATCTGGTTCCAACAATAGTTTATAATCACATTCTTCATGTGCTCATGTTATTTGCTACACTACCAACATCTGGTTCCAACAATAGTTTATAATCACATTCTTCATGTGCTCATGTCATTTGCTTCACTACCAACATCTGGTTCTAACAATAGTTTATAATCCCATTCCTCATGTGTCCCATGTTATTTGTTACACTACCAACATCTTGTTCTAACAATAGTTTATAATCCCATTCCTCATGTGTCCCATGTTATTTGTTACACTACCAACACCTGGTTCTAACAATAGTTTATAATCCCATTCCGTGTGCTCATGTTATTTGTTTACACTACCAACACCTGGTTCTAACAATAGTTTATAATCCCATTCCTCATGTGTCCCATGTTATTTGTTACACTACCAACACCTGGTTCTAACAATAGTTTATAATCCCATTCCTCATGTGTCCCATGTTATTTGTTACACTACCAACATCTGGTCCTAACAATAGTTTATAATCCCATTCCTCGTGTGCTCATGTTATTTGTTACACTACCAACACCTGGTTCTAACAATAGTTTATAATCCCATTCCTCATGTGTCCCATGTTATTTGTTACACTACCAACACCTGGTTCTAACAATAGTTTATAATCCCATTCCTCATGTGTCCCATGTTATTTGTTACACTACCAACATCTGGTTCTAACAATAGTTTATAATCCCATTCCCCGTGTGTCCCATGTTATTTGCTACACTACTGTCTAACACCACATCGTTTTGTTCCCCATTTTTCCTCTTCTCCGGGTAATTTATTTATTGTCCATGATTGTCTTCAACGTAACATAAATTCTGCAAACATAATCGGTAAACCCGCTACTCTGACGGCCCTCTGCCTACCTCACTATATCATTGTACGTGAAGATAAAATGTCATATATATTGCCATCTCTAGAAGACAAGACTAATGAGGTTGTCCAACGTTTTTCTGTCTCTCTGTCATATGTCATGTCCATATGTTACGGAACGAGCCTCCATAAATTGTTAGATTAACCTCCCAATCTCGAAGTGCTACATTTCATGTGTTTAGCTGCAGTAGTTTATGTAGCACATTAAGAGATTGTTCACACGTTCTACAACCTGACTTTAGTCGCTAGTTAAAACCTGCATGTAGAGTAATGGTCTTGGTCTAGTATCTTCACAGACATAAGTCTACACGGTCAACAACAAATGTGGATTACTCACAATTGAGCCTATAGATTATGTGTTAAGAACAGCACTGCCTCTATGTACTCTAGATTATTGACACGTTGTACAGATTCAATACTATGTATATTATAGAAATATCTTTTCCCATAATTTTGATCGTCTGATCCTCTTTGACACTCTGGGGGCGGACCCACTAGGGTCTGTATCTTCGGTGTTATCCTGTAGTTGGTACGTTCGTCTACTTCTGGAATTGAACCTCATTTGTTATGATTGCATTTCTAACATGGCCTTTTTTACTGTAATACCAACTTAAGGTGTTTGTAAAAAAAGCGATTGTACAGATACATTTATTTTTCTCATTTACATAGGTCATTGTGTTTAACAATAAGCGTGATGTCACCATTTTTTGTTTTCCATTTGTTTCCTTAGTCCATGTCTTTTTATTGTGCCTTCACTTCACCGTGTGTTTTTCTTTTGTGTCTGTCTCCATCTAATTTCTTATCTGGATATTACAGAATACTGACTGTTTTGTTGTTGTCTGTCTTTATCTAAATTCTTATCTGGATATTACAGAATACTGACTGTGTTTTTGTTGTCTGTCTCCATCTTACTTCTTATCTGGTTATTGCTGAATACTGACTGTGGTGTTGTTGTCTGTCTTCATCTAATCTGTTATCTGGATATTACAGAATACTATGGTGTTGTGATATTATCAGCTGGTTTTGTTTTACATTCCGGACCACAAAGACATTTATGGTTGGCTAAATGTGCACTGATATTCTGAACATTGTATTGTCATACATTATTTGGGAGCTGAAATAATTAAGTTTAAGTATACAATTTTATTTAGTTTTTTTAAACACTTTTTTAATCAAGTCTACACTTAACAAGACATAACACACACCTATTCATATCAATTAATTATATGAAGCAATTCATAAGATTCTCCAGTCAATTTCACACATTTAAATGTATAACATATGTACCTACTGAACTTATGTATTTGCCCACTGTCTGTTTTTAAAACCTCGCCTGTCTGAACAAATTGCATCCATTTTTGGGGCCTGGGTAAAACCCAACAAAGAGCCTGCGAGAGAATGAGTTAATACAATCGGCGAACCTTGTGTCTGGGTTGAACTAGATGCGACTCACCAAAACGAGACAAAACTCTTAATAATAAAAAGTAAAAATATTAAACGCCCATGTCTTCACCTGATGTCGTGTTTCATTGGTGTTTGTTTACTTTTCTTCATAAGTTCTCCATTGCTGATATTGCCTTATATGTCAATCGTGAGCCAGGGTGATATCACGAGAGGAAAAGAGGCATCAGATTAGGGTGGGGGAACAAGTCCTGGAGCAGGTCAACCACTTTAAATACCTTGGCGTTGCCATAGACAGGAAGGGAGGCATCAAAGAAGTGTTGGCTACCGCAGAGAGCCAAGGGGAAGACTTTTTCAGGACAATAACTCGAAGATTCCCCAGCAAAAGATATATTGGCAAGAAGACGAATATAGCTGTATACCGTTCCGTCTATGTTCCACTCTTTACATATGGATGTGAGTCATGGGCAATGACTACAACAAACAAAAGCCATATCCAAACCTTAGAAATCTGGTATCTGCAAAAGGTTGTTAAAATAACAAAAAGAGATATGGTCCACAATCAGACGATTCGTCATAGAATCCAAACCCAACCCCTGCAAACCCAAGTGGAACAGTCTCAATTACGATAGTTGGGCCATATCTGCAGATTGGCTACCACAACAAATATCCAGGATCCAGGCCTCCCAGAGTTTGCTAGGAAGACAACACAATATTAGGCAACCCTTGAAGGTCTCACGAGCAGACTAGAATCAGGCCAGGAGGAAGACAGCAGATAGGATAGTTTGGTGGTCTCTCTGGCAAACATCTATATCCCTTGGTTGAAGAGGAACGACTGAGTAAGAAAGTGAGTGAGTGATATGATCCTTTTCGCACACCTCATAAGGTTTTGTATTTGAAAACTAGGTAGTGCACACAAAAGCGTAAATGCGAAGGTTTCTGAATGTGGTTGCAAGAATAACTTAGATTTGTTTGTAGAAGCAACTAGTTCATTCTATAGACTGTGCACGGCAGGATCGCTTGTGTATTGAAGAAGTGTCTGATGTTACGAATAAAGAATCCCAAAGTGTTATAACTTGAAAGGAAAATGTCGAATAGATGTTTGTGGATAGAAAGACATATGTATAGGAACTGGATGTATCTAGCTCATGATAATTGATTCAAATAATGTCCCCCAGTGGACCTGTTGGAGAAGACGTAAATAAAATATACTTATATTCATAGAATCATCGGCATGTTCAGTATGTTTATGAATCACAAATGTTATGAATAAGCAATGACAAATGTAATTGAGGAAGTTATATGTGAAGAATTAGAAATGGATGTCATTAAATATGTTAAGTGTGATGATGGAGTAGAATTGAATTATTGATCATATTGTACTTGGCCGTATTTTCGTGAAGTGTTATATCACTGTTGATCGACTGCCCATCAAACGGTAATAGTAAGTCAATCATTTTATTCTGTGCTAACCCCTTTTTATGAAAGTCTTTATCTTTTTAGGTTGTCTTTTACCACATTAGATAAGCCCAGCCACTCTGTATGTTATCATAAATGAAAAAAAAAGGACAAGAGTCTGAAATATTTCGTATAACCAGTTTTACTTTTGTTCACGAGTCCTGGCTATTGTGCAAACAAAGGCGGTGATCGCTGACATCAACTCAAATGTGGATTCTAGGAACAAAAATAGGAAAATAATGGACGGCAAAATAGCAAATAAAGAATGATTGATACGTACAGATAAACAATGATATACAATAACAAGGATTAGAAAGCCGTCGATATGTATACTCCATACCATACGAAGACGAGTGCTTGATTCCAGTTATTTATCGGGGAAAATAAAGAACTTGAGAAATAGAGACGACTGTGAGAAAATATACTAGACAATCTCACACAACACATGTGGGTAAATCGACGATATACTTCATTAAGAATATCACAGATCAATATTGGTGACAAAGCACGATCGTCTCCACCGTGTGGTATGTGAGTTCATGAAGATGACACAAAGTTCCAAATGTAGCAAAGTTTGATTTGCTGGGGAGGTTATGATGGTATCCTAAAAGAATGAAATCCGTGTCTGTATTAACCCTGTGAGGTCAAGCACATGTAGGTCCCTGACTCTATAAATGATGATGATGAATTATGTGCAGGGAACCTAACGCTACCTCCCTAGATCTCACACGGTCACTATTTTGGCTCTAGTGTCTGGTGTATGATGTACCTAGTGTCTAGGGGAGAAATGAAATGATGGTACACAACACAAAAACACTTTAATTTTCTATGAGGAAGTGAATAAAACCAGTGGTTAAGTTTTTCTTTAAAAATGAATGATTTCTCTATACAATTTAATCTGCCTGTCCAGCCATATCTTTTGGACAGGTCTTTGAAAATGAGGACAAGGTAGTTTACAGAAAAGATCAACTAAAAAATGTGTGGATAATTTGCCCAATAACTATAAAGTCAATATATGTCTTTCCTGTGGGAATGTTCACAGCTTACACTTTATTCATCTAAGAGGGAGAGTCACTGTGTATGAGGGGCTGTAGTTTCATCACACCCCATAAACTTCCTGAGTATGATTTGAAATACCAGAGTTTATTCAAACGAAAGTGTCAGATAAACCCAGATGCTTAACACATCACCTGGGATTCCATGTAGAATGATAATAAGGTAAGAAGTTGCAGAAAATCTCGATCTCTCAAAATGCCATGGCTCCTCCCGTTATCTTTTGACAGCATAAGCGAATGGTCGGAGACTTGATGGCTTTATTCTCTCTCAGCAGGTTTCTTGTTACCGGCTGGCAACAGGAAATAAAACCTCACAAATTTCAAGAAATATAAAAAAATGACGCTGACTTGCAAAGAAGTGGTTTCAGTTTCTTCTGCACTGTCCAGACTGTGAATACTTCTTTATTTAATTTTAAAATTAACACAGCTGATCTCAGCGTATTTGAATGAAAAGTTTTGTTCAACTGGCAATGAATAGTGAAAGCCTTTTGCTAATATTTATTAGCACTGGCCAATCGAAAGCTTGCAACTACCAGAATTCAAATGTAGTTTTTGAAAAACAAAAATAGTTCCAAACAAACTCTGCGTCTGGTAGTCGATTTGCTAGTCTGCCTTAGTTATGCCAATACAAAAAGATGTTAGTTTTGGGTAACAATTTTCCTACCGCTCCCCTTTCCCCCTATACTCTTTTTACCCAAGCGAATTTGAATTTACCTCAATGCCTCTTTTCTAAGCTGCCGTCCCCACTAACGTTATGAAAAAAACAAGCAGGAACAACAGTCTGTCTGGTCGCACGTCAGTAGACAGTTAGTATTTTCTCAATAACTTGGCTAATATTGGGACTACCATATTATTTAAAACATATTCTTGCTCAGTGGACTCTAAGCTATACTATCATTTAATTTTTATGGTCAGTTTCATTATGGTTTAGATTTTCAATTTTGTCACGGTCAATCGTCAAATAAAAATTTTATACAAGACGGCCATCTTTCCCCCCTTTCTCATCTCTCGCTAGCATGTATTTTCAAATAACTACTTGTTTTAGTGACGTCAGAAATACTACCGCGAGGAGGAAATAAAATTGTCTGCGTGTTTGCCTCTGTTGGCTTTGCCACAGCGTGTATATGCAAGGCACAACGTATCAAGCGAAGCGGGGTTTTGCGCGGCGGGTATTTGAATAGGCGTTAAATATTTGGATTTTCTCGTGTTACACTACCAAAAAATGTAAGGATTACTACTTATTACCAGCGTTAAAGTTAAATATTACGTTAATTCAGACAGTAGTTTGGCGGCACACTTCCGCAAAATCGTTAATTGTAAGTTTTGCCGCAGCCTCTATCAGATCGGGCAAAATGTTAAAAATGTACGTCACAAGGAAAGCGAGTAGGTTTAAACGGCGGGGTCGGTTCTAAGCCTGTCCACGGCACAAAATTCAGCGCTATGCTGGCATGTGAGAGTATCACCGTCAGACACAATAGGGCGGGTTTATTTATTATCATTTTATGACTAAAACCTTACTGAAATGAGCGATTATTCTCGCAGATTTTACTACACCAAAGTAGCACTGGAAGCACAATACGAAACTGGAAACGCAGCATAAAACTGAAACACAAAAATGGCACTTCATTTAAATTATTGTTGCGTTACAATGTAATCTGAAATTGTCAAACAAGTTTCTCAATTCTTATTCTACGTTGTTTAAGTTTTTTTCGGGTGGCATCAAATAGTGAAACATTTATCCTCTGATTTGTTTCATTGTTTACTTACAATGCCACTGTCTGTATTCTTAGATTGTCTGCAGCTGGGAAAGATTTCATAAAAACTGTGTCTGTATTTTGTACTCATTTTTAAGTACAAGAAAATATTAACACTGGAGTTAATGGTCTCAAACAACAGCGCGAATGACCATAAAACATGATACATATTATGATATATGCCACCAACAGTAAACTCGGGTACAAAGAACGTGGTTACAGCTAATAATACAGATGGGGTGTAGCATATGATTAAAATACTAGCGATCAGGACCACCATACTCATTGTCTTTCTGTCTTTGTGGGACAGTGATTCCGACTTTCCCTGACTCACACTTGCTGTTTGACGCCAAACATTCTTCTGTCTCAGGTTCCTCATTAAGATCAATGTTAAAATCACAACCGCTAGGAAAGACAACATCCCAGCAACAGCGTGGATAAAGTAAACAGCAGCTTCAACTGTATGGTGGTCGCTTGTAACTTTCATACCTAGAAGGGTTTTGTTCCAGTCTGGGTAGAACTTCCAATCTATATACATTGTCGCGTAAAGTGGAACAGCATACAACAATGTCAAACTATAAATAAGAACTATAATTGTCCTTGTTCTCTGTGGAGTAATCATCTGTTTGACGTGTAAAGGAAAAGCTATACACAAACATCTCTCCGCCGTAATATAAACGGTAATTAGGCAGGTGATTCTAGCAAATATTTCTCGTGGAACTCCACTTGTAAGGTGCTGAACATCAGAGTACACCATAGGCAAATCCAAAATTCTCACACATTGGGTTCATTATAGAGGTTAAGTAACTGCTGCATAATAAGACTACAGAGATCTGCGACACCCATGGCGAAGAAACTAATGTTGATAGTTGTATAAAGACCTTGTCTAAAAAAATATAACCAAGTTGATAACATTAGTTATCGTTCCAAATAAACTAATAAATCCACACAGAAATACGTAATTTATAACAATGACTACCTGTCTTTGGGTGTCACTGACCAAGGTTGCCCAGTAATGCACACTTGTGTAGTCTATACTTGCTGTTGAATTATGTGTCCCAGTATCAGTCAATTCCATTATTAGCCAGCACAAAGAATAAGCCAGATCCACCGTACTTGTAGTGTTTTTCTCACTTTCACTTTCTCATCAAATGTTTTTTAAAAAGTCACTTTTATTGTTTCCTTTGGACGTTACAGTTTCTCCCTAAAAAGAACATTTGATCTGTTATAACATCTGACTGCAGTTTTCAAACTGAAATTAAAGCAAGAAACTGCGACGAGATGTCAGTTTTTGATAACATGGAGGAACATTCTCGTCAACGCTAAAACAGTCTTTAACAACACAAAGGAGATTTCTGATGGTACATAATATTTGGTCACATGTAGTTGCCGGAGTTCTAGCAGGAGACACACAATAAGATTATCCCCCTCCCCCCTTCCCGCCCCCCCCCCCCCCCCCCCCCTCAGACATGTGATAAATGGTAACCTATAGCAGGTCATCATTATGTTTGTTTGGTCACAAGTAGTTGCCGGAGTTCTAGCAGGAGACACACAATAAGATTATCCCCCCCCACCCCCCCCCAGACATGTGATAAACGGTAACCTATAGCAGGTCATCATTATGTTTGTTTGGTCACAAGTAGTTGCAGGAGTTCTAGCAGGAGACACACAATAAGATTATGGTTTACATGATGAGGTTGTCAACATCAAACACTTAATCTCTCTAACAGCGGTCATGTCTGTGTCATTATGGTTTACATGATGAGGTTGTCAACATCAAACACTTAATCTCTCTAACAGCAGTCATGTGTGTGTCATTATGGTTTACATGATGAGGTTGTCAACATCAAACACTTAATCTCTCTAACAGTGGTCATGTCTGTGTCATTATGGTTTACATGATGAGGTTGTCAACATTAAACTCTTAATCTCTCTAACAGCGGTCATGTCTGTGTCATTATGGTTTACATGATGAGGTTGTCAACATCAAACACTTAATCTCTCTAACAGTGGTCATGTCTGTGTCATTATGGTTTACATGATGAGGTTGTCAACATCACACAATTAATCTCTCTAACAGCGGTCATGTCTGTGTCATTATGGTTTACATGATGAGGTTGTCAACATCAAACACTTAATCTCTCTAACAGCGGTCATGTCTGTGTCATTATGGTTTACATGATGAGGTTGTCAACATCACACAATTAATCTCTCTAACAGCAGTCATGTCTGTGTCATTATGGTTTACATGATGAGGTTGTCAACCTCACACATATAATCTCTCTAACAGCAGTCATGTCTGTGTCATTATGATTTACATGATGAGGTTGTCAACATCAAACACTTAATCTCTCTAACAGCAGTCATGTCTGTGTCATTATGGTTTACATGATGAGGTTGTCAACATCACACAATTAATCTCTCTAACAGCGGTCATGTCTGTGTCATTATGGTTTACATGATGAGGTTGTCAACATTAAACACTTAATCTCTCTAACAGCCATCATGTCTGTGTCATTATGGTTTACATGATAAGGTTGTCAACACCAAACACTTAATCTCTCTAACGTCAGTCATGTCTGTGTCATTATGGTTTACATGATGAGGTTGTCAACACCAAACACTTAATCTCTCTAACGTCAGTCATGTCTGTGTCATTATGGTTTACATGATGAGGTTGTCAACACCAAACACTTAATCTCTCTAACAGCGGTCATGTCTGTGTCATTATGGTTTACATGATGAGGTTGTCAACATCAAACACTTAATCTCTCTAACAGCGGTCATGTCTGTGTCATTATGGTTTACATGATGAGGTTGTCAACATCAAACACTTAATCTCTCTAACAGCGGTCATGTCTGTGTCATTATGGTTTACATGATGAGGTTGTCAACATCACACAATTAATCTCTCTAACAGCAGTCATGTCTGTGTCATTATGGTTTACATGATGAGGTTGTCAACCTCACACATATAATCTCTCTAACAGCAGTCATGTCTGTGTCATTATGATTTACATGATGAGGTTGTCAACATCCAACACTTAATCTCTCTAACAGCAGTCATGTCTGTGTCATTATGGTTTACATGATGAGGTTGTCAACATCAAACACTTAATCTCTCTAACAGCAGTCATGTCTGTGTCATTATGGTTTACATGATGAGGTTGTCAACATTAAACACTTAATCTCTCTAACAGCCGTCATGTCTGTGTCATTATGGTTTACATGATAAGGTTGTCAACACCAAACACTTAATCTCTCTAACGTCAGTCATGTCTGTGTCATTATGGTTTACATGATGAGGTTGTCAACATCAAACACTTAATCTCTCTAACAGCGGTCATGTCTGTGTCATTATGGTTTACATGATGAGGTTGTCAACATCAAACACTTAATCTCTCTAACAGCGGTCATGTCTGTGTCATTATGGTTTTTACTGGTGATGGAGGCTGATGTATGGGGAAGTTTTATACTCTCTGAACAGCAGTCATGTCTGGGAGGGCGGAGTGGGGGATGGTGTGTACGGAGGGAGGTCGGAGGTTGTCAATAGGGCATATTAGTTAAGCGGGGGTAGTGGGGAGAAGGGAGTGGGAGGGGATGGGGGTATGGTAGTGGAGAGTGGGTTGGGTGGGGAGGGTTCTGGGCATAGGGGTACACATGGTGTACGTGTGGGGAAGGGATTATTGATTTATAGGTTTGAGGAGAGCATACAAGAGGCGGGATGACACAGACATGACCGCTGTTAGAGAGATTAAGTGTTTGATTTTGACAACCTCATCATGTAAACCATAATGACAACAGGACATGACATCGCCTTGTTAGAGAGATTAAGTGTTTGATGTTGACAACCTCACAGACATGACTGCTGTTAGAGAGATTAAGTGTTTGATGTTGACAACCTCATCATGTAAACCATAATGACACAGACATGACTGCTGTTAGAGAAATTAAGTGTTTGATGTTGAACCATCATGTAGACACAGACATGGTACCGCTGTTAGAGAGATTAAGTGTTTGATGTTGACACAACCTCATCATGTAAACCATAATGACACAGACATGACTGCTGTTAGAGAGATTAAGTGTTTGATGTTGACAACCTCATCATGTAAACAATAATGACAGACATGACGCTGTTAGAGAGATTAAGTGTTTGATGTTGACAACTTCATCATGTAAACCATAATGACACAGACATGACTGCTGTTAGAGAGATTAAGTGTTTGATGTTGACAGCCTCATCATGTAAACCATAATGACACAGACATGACCGCTGTTAGCGAGATTAAGTGTTTGGATGTTGACAACCTCATCATGGTAAACCATAATGACACAGACATGAAAGCTGTTAGAGAGATTAAGAGTTGGATGTTGACAAACCTCATCATGTAAACCATAATGACACTGACATGACCGCTGTTAGAGAAATTAAGTGTTTGATGTTGACAACCTCATCATGTAAACCATAATGACACAGACATGACTGCTGTTAGAGAGATTAAGTGTTGGATGTTGACAACCTCATCATGTAAATCATAATGACACAGACATGACTTCTGTTAGAGAGATTAAGTGTTTGATGTTGACAACCTCATCATGTAAACCATAATGACACAGTGCTGTTAGAGAGATTAAGTGTTTGATGTTGACAACCTCATCATGTAAAATCCATTAATGACACAGACATGACCGCTGTCTAGAGAGATTAAGTGTTTGATGTTGACAACCTCATCATGTAAACCATAATGACACAGACATGGACTGCTGTTAGAGAGATTAAGTGTTTGATGTTGACAAAAGCCTCATGTAAACCATGACACAGACCATTAAACATCATCATGACACCTTAAATGGACACAGACATGACCGCTGTTAGAGAGATTAAGTGTTGGATGTTGACAACCTCATCATGTAAATCATAATGACACAGACATGACCACTGTTAGAGAGATTAAGTGTTGATGTTGGACAAACCTCATCATGTAAAACCATAAATGACACAGACATGGTTGTTAGAGAGATTAAGTGTTTGATGTTGACAACTCATCATGTAAACCACATAATGACACAGACATGACATGCTGTTAGAGGATCTAAGTGTTTGATGTTGACAGCCTGATCATGTAAACCCATAATGACACAGACATGACCGCTGTTAACAGAGATTAAGTGTTGATGTAAACCTCATTCATGTAAACCATAATGACACAGACATGACATGACCGTGTTAGAGAGATTATGAAGTGTTGATGTTGACAAACCTTATCATGTCATCATGTAAACCAGAGATAAGTGATGTTGACAAACCTCAGAAACATGACACTGACATGTTTGCTGTTAGAGGGATTAAGTGTTTGATGTTGACAACCTCATCATGTAAACCATAATGACACAGACATGACTGTGTTAGAGAGATTAGTTGTTTGATGTTGACAAACTCATCATGTAAATCCATAATGACACAGACATGACTGCTGTTAGAGAGATTATATTGTGTTGATGTTGACAACCTCATCATGTAAACCATAATGACACAGACAAGAACGCTGTTAGAGAGATTAAGTGTTGGATGTTGACAACCTCATCATGTAAAACCATAATGACACAGACATGACCATGATTAGAGAGATTAAGTGTTTGATGTTGACAAAGCCTCATCATGTAAACATAATGACACAGACATGACCTGCTGTTAGAGAGATTAAGTGTTTGATGTTGACAACCTCATATGTAAACCATAATGACACAGACATCATTAGAAAGATTTGTGTTTGAAACCATAATGACACAGACATGACCGCTGTTAGAGAGATTAAGTGTTTGATGTTGACAACCTCATCACGTAAACCATAATGACACAGACATGGGACCGCTGTTAGAGAGATTAAGTGTGTTTGATGTTGACAACCTCATCATGTAAACCATAATGACACAGACATGACCTGTTAGAGAGATTAAGTGTTTGATGTTGACAACCTCATCATGTAAACCATAATGACACAGACATGACTGCTGTTAGAGAGATTAAGTGTTTGATGTTGACAACCATGTAAACCATAATGACACAGACATGACAGAGAGGATTAAAGTGTTTTGATGTTGACAACCTCATCATGTAAACCATAATGACACAGACATGACCGCTGTTAGAGAGATTAAGTGTTTGATGTTGACAAACCTCATCATGTAAACCATAATGACACAGACATGACCGCTGTTAGAGAGATTAAGTGTTTTGATGTTGACAACCTCATCATGTAAACCATAATGACACAGACATGACTTGCTGTTAGAGAGATTAAGTGTTTGATGTTGACAACCTCATCATGTAAACCATAATGACACAGACATGACTGCTGTTAGAGAGATTAAGTGTTTGATGTTGACAACCTCATCATGTAAACCATAATGAGAGACATGACCACTGTTAGAGAGATTAAGTGTTTGATGTTGACAACCTCAGACATCATGTAAACCATAATGACACAGACATGACTGCTGTTAGAGAGATTAAGTGTTTGATGTTGACAAACCTCATCATGTAAACCATAATGACACAGACAGACCGCTGTTAGAGAGATTAAGTGTTTGATGTTGACAACCTCATCATGTAAACCATAATGCACAGACATGACCGTTTTAGAGAAATTAAAGTGTTTGATGTTGACAACCTCATCATGTAAACCATAATGACACTTAGACATGAACCGCTGTTAGAGAATTAAGTGTTTGATGTTGACCAACCTCATCATGTAAACAAATGACACAGACATGACTGTGTTAGAAGAGATTATGTGTTTGATGTTGGACAACTCATCATGTAAACCACAACGGGACACAGACATGACTGCTGTTAGAGAGATTAAGTGTTTGATGTTGACAACCTCATAATGTAAACCATAATGACAACGACATGACTGCTGTAGAGAGATTAAGTGTTTGATGTTGACAACCTCATCATGTAAACCACATTGACACAGACATGACTGCTGTTAGAGAGATTAAGTGTTTGATGTTGACAACCTCATCATGTAAACCATAATGACACAGACATGACCGCTGTTAGAGAGATTAATTGTGTGATGTTGACAACCTCATCATGTAAACCATAATCACACAGACATGACTGCTGTTAGAGAGATTAAGTGTTTGATGTTGACAACCTCATTCATAAAACCATAATGACACAGACATGACCGTTGTAGAGAGATTAAGTGTTTGATGTTGACAACCTCATCATGTAAACCATAATGGACACAGGGACATGATGTTAGAGAGATTAAGTGTTTGGTGTTGACAACCTCATCATGTAAACCACAATGACACAGACATGACTGCTGTTAGAAAGATTAAGTGTTTGATGTTGACAACCTCATCATGTAAACCATAATGACACAGACATGACTGCTGTTAGAGAGATTAAGTGTTTGATGTTGACAACCTCATCATGTAAACCATAATGACACAGACATGACTGCTGTTAGAGAGATTAAGTGTTTGGGACACAACCTCATCATGTAAACCATAATCACACAGACATGACTGCTGTTAGAGAGATTAAGTGTTTGATGTTGACAACCTCATCATGTAAACCATAATGACACAGACATGACCTGCTGTTAGAGAGATTAAGTGATTGATGTTGACAACCTCATCATGTAAACCATAATGACACAGACATGACCGCTGTTAGAGAGATTAAGTGTTTGATGTTGACAACCTCATCATGTAAACCATAATGACACAGACATGACCGCTGTTAGAGAGATTAAGTGTTTGATGTTGACAACCTCATCATGTAAACCATAATGACACAGACATGACTGCTGTTAGAGAGATTAAGTGTTTGATGTTGACAACCTCATCATGTAAACCATAATGACATAGACATGTTGACAACCTCTGTTAGAGAGATTAAGTGTTTGATGTTGACAACCTCATCATGTAAACCATAATGACACAGACATGACTGCTGTTAGAGAGATTAAGTGTTTGATGTTGACAACCTCATCATGTAAACCATAATGACACAGACATGACCGCTGTTAGAGAGATTAAGTGTTTGATGTTGACAACCTCATCATGTAAACCATAATGACACAGACATGACCGCTGTTAGAGAGATTAAGTGTTTGATGTTGACAACCTCATCATGTAAACCATAATGACACAGACATGACAGAGAGATTAAGTGTTTGATGTTGACAACCTCATCATGTAAACCATATAATGACTGTTTAGAGAGATTAAGTGTTTGATGTTGACAACCTCATCATGTAAACCATAATGACACAGACATGACCGCTGTTAGAGAGATTAAGTGTTTGATGTTGACAACCTCATCATGTAAACCATAATGACACAGACATGACCACTGTTAGAGAGATTAAGTGTTGGATGTTGACAACTGTAGAGAGATTATGACCGTTTAGAGAATTAAGTTTTGATGTTGAACCTCATCATGTAAACCATAATGACACAGACATGACCGCTGTTAGAGAGATTAAGTGTTTGATGTTGACAACCTCATCATGTAAACCATAATGACACAGACATGACCGCTGTTAGAGAGATTAAGTGTTTGATGTTGACAACCTCATCATGTAAACCATAATGACACAGACATGACCGCTGTTAGAGAGATTAAGTGTTTGATGTTGACAACCTCATCATGTAAACCATAATGACACAGACATGACCGCTGTTAGAGAAATTAAGTGTTTGATGTCGACAACATCATCATGTAAACCATAATGACACTGACATGACTGCTGTTAGAGAGATTAAGTATTTTTGATGTTGACAACCTCATCATGTAAACCATAATGACACAGACAATGACATGCTGTTAGAGAGATTTAAGTGTTTGATGTTGACAACCTCATCATGTAAACCATAATGACACAGACATGACCGCTGTTAGAGAGATTAAGTGTTTGATGTTGACAACCTCATCATGTAAACCATAATGACACAGACATGACCGCTGTTAGAGAGATTAAGTGTTTGGTGTTGACAAAACCATAATGACCTCATCATGTAAACCATAATGACACAGACATGACCGCTGTTAGAGAGATTAAGTGTTTGATGTTGACAACCTCATCATGTAAACCATAATGACACAGACATGACCGCTGTTAGAGAGATTAAGTGTTTGATGTTGACAACCTCATCATGTAAACCATAATGACACAGACATGACCGCTGTTAGAGAGATTAAGTGTTTGATGTTGACAACCTCATCATGTAAACCATAATGACACAGACATGACTGCTGTTAGAGAGATTAAGTGTTTGATGTTGACAACCTCATCATGTAAACCATAATGACACAGACATGACTGCTGTTAGAGAGATTAAGTGTTTGATGTTGACAACCTCATCATGTAAACCATAATGACACAGACATGACTGACGTTAGAGAGAGACATGACCGCTGTTAGAGAGATTAAGTGTTTGATGTTGACAACCTCATCATGTAAACCATAATGACACAGACATGACTGCTGTTAGAGAGATTAAGTGTTTGATGTTGACAACCTCATCATGTAAACCATAATGACACAGACATGACCGCTGTTAGAGAGATTAAGTGTTTGATGTTGACAACCTCATCATGTAAACCATAATGACACAGACATGACCGCTGTTAGAGAGATTAAGTGTTTGATGTTGACAACCTCATCATGTAAACCATAATGACACAGACATGACTGCTGTTAGAGAGATTAAGTGTTTGATGTTGACAACCTCATCATGTAAACCATAATGACACAGACATGACTGCTGTTAGAGAGATTAAGTGTTTGATGTTGACAACCTCATCATGTAAACCATAATGACAAAGACATGACCTGACACAGACATGACCGCTGTTAGAGAGATTAAGTGTTTGATGTTGACAACCTCATCATGTAAACCATAATGACACAGACATGACCGCTGTTAGAGAGATTAAGTGTTTGATGTTGACAACCTCATCATGTAAACCATAATGACACAGACATGACCGCTGTTAGAGAGATTAAGTGTTTGATGTTGACAACCTCATCATGTAAACCATAATGACACACACATGACCGCTGTTAGAGAGATTAAGTGTTTGATGTTGACAACCTCATCATGTAAACCATAATGACACAGACATGACCGCTGTTAGAGAGATTAAGTGTTTGATGTTGACAACCTCATCATGTAAACCATAATGACACAGACATGACCGCTGTTAGAGAGATTAAGTGTTTGATGTTGACAACCTCATCATGTAAACCATAATGACACAGACATGACCGCTGTTAGAGAGATTAAGTGTTTGATGTTGACAACCTCATCATGTAAACCATAATGACACAGACATGACCGCTGTTAGAGAGATTAAGTGTTTGATGTTGACAACCTCATCATGTAAACCATAATGACACAGACATGACTGCTGTTAGAGAGATTAAGTGTTTGATGTTGACAACCTCATCATGTAAACCATAATGACACAGACATGACCGCTGTTAGAGAGATTAAGTGTTTGATGTTGACAACCTCATCATGTAAACCATAATGACACAGACATGACCGCTGTTAGAGAGATTAAGTGTTTGATGTTGACAACCTCATCATGTAAACCATAATGACACAGACATGACCGCTGTTAGAGAGATTAAGTGTTTGATGTTGACAACCTCATCATGTAAACCATAATGACACAGACATGACCGCTGTTAGAGAGATTAAGTGTTTGATGTTGACAACCTCATCATGTAAACCATAATGACACAGACATGACTGCTGTTAGAGAGATTAAGTGTTTGATGTTGACAACCTCATCATGTAAACCATAATGACACAGACATGACCGCTGTTAGAGAGATTAAGTGTTTGATGTTGACAACCTCATCATGTAAACCATAATGACACAGACATGACCGCTGTTAGAGAGATTAAGTGTTTGATGTTGACAACCTCATCATGTAAACCATAATGACACATGTAAACCATAATGACACAGACATGACCGCTGTTAGAGAGATTAAGTGTTTGATGTTGACAACCTCATCATGTAAACCATAATGACACAGACATGACTGCTGTTAGAGAGATTAAGTGTTTGATGTTGACAACCTCATCATGTAAACCATAATGACACAGACATGACTGCTGTTAGAGAGATTAAGTGTTTGATGTTGACAACCTCATCATGTAAACCATAATGACACAGACATGACTGCTGTTAGAGAGATTAAGTGTTTGATGTTGACAACCTCATCATGTAAACCATAATGACACAGACATGACTGCTGTTAGAGAGATTAAGTGTTTGATGTTGACAACCTCATCATGTAAACCATAATGACACAGACATGACCGCTGTTAGAGAGATTAAGTGTTTGATGTTGACAACCTCATCATGTAAACCATAATGACACAGACATGACCGCTGTTAGAGAGATTAAGTGTTTGATGTTGACAACCTCATCATGTAAACCATAATGACACAGACATGACCGCTGTTAGAGAGATTAAGTGTTTGATGTTGACAACCTCATCATGTAAACCATAATGACACAGACATGACCGCTGTTAGAGAGATTAAGTGTTTGATGTTGACAACCTCATCATGTAAACCATAATGACACAGACATGACCGCTGTTAGAGAGATTAAGTGTTTGATGTTGACAACCTCATCATGTAAACCATAATGACACAGACATGACCGCTGTTAGAGAAATTAGGTGTTTGATGTTGACAACCTCATCATGTAAACCATAATGACACACACATGACTGCTGTTATAGAAATTAAGTGTTTGATGTTGACAACCTCATCATGTAAACCATAATGACACAGACATGACTGCTGTTAGAGAGATTAAGTGTTTGATGTTGACAACCTCATCATGTAAACCATAATGACACAGACATGACCGCTGTTAGAGAGATTAAGTGTTTGATGTTGACAACCTCATCATGTAAACCATAATGACACAGACATGACCGCTGTTAGAGAGATTAAGTGTTTGATGTTGACAACCTCATCATGTAAACCATAATGACACAGACATGACCGCTGTTAGAGAGATTAAGTGTTATGTGTTGACAACCTCATCATGTAAACCATAATGACACAGACATGACCGCTGTTAGAGAGATTAAGTGTTTGATGTTGACAACCTCATCATGTAAACCATAATGACACAGACATGACCGCTGTTAGAGAGATTAAGTGTTTGATGTTGACAACCTCATCATGTAAACCATAATGACACAGACATGACCGCTGTTAGAGAGATTAAGTGTTTGATGTTGACAACCTCATCATGTAAACCATAATGACACAGACATGACTGCTGTTAGAGAGATTAAGTGTTTGATGTTGACAACCTCATCATGTAAACCATAATGACACAGACATGACTGCTGTTAGAGAGATTAAGTGTTTGATGTTGACAACCTCATCATGTAAACCATAATGACACAGACATGACTGCTGTTAGAGAGATTAAGTGTTTGATGTTGACAACCTCATCATGTAAACCATAATGACACAGACATGACTGCTGTTAGAGAGATTAAGTGTTTGATGTTGACAACCTCATCATGTAAACCATAATGACACAGACATGACTGCTGTTAGAGAGATTAAGTGTTTGATGTTGACAACCTCATCATGTAAACCATAATGACACAGACATGACCGCTGTTAGAGAGATTAAGTGTTTGATGTTGACAACCTCATCATGTAAACCATAATGACACAGACATGACTGCTGTTAGAGAGATTAAGTGTTTGATGTTGACAACCTCATCATGTAAACCATAATGACACAGACATGACCGCTGTTAGAGAGATTAAGTGTTTGATGTTGACAACCTCATCATGTAAACCATAATGACACAGACATGACCGCTGTTAGAGAGATTAAGTGTTTGATGTTGACAACCTCATCATGTAAACCATAATGACACAGACATGACCGCTGTTAGAGAGATTAAGTGTTTGATGTTGACAACCTCATCATGTAAACCATAATGACACAGACATGACTGCTGTTAGAGAGATTAAGTGTTTGATGTTGACAACCTCATCATGTAAACCATAATGACACAGACATGACCGCTGTTAGAGAGATTAAGTGTTTGATGTTGACAACCTCATCATGTAAACCATAATGACACAGACATGACCGCTGTTAGAGAGATTAAGTGTTTGATGTTGACAACCTCATCATAAAAACCATAATGACACAGACATGACCGCTGTTAGAGAGATTAAGTGTTTGATGTTGACAACCTCATCATGTAAACCATAATGACACAGACATGACCGCTGTTAGAGAGATTAAGTGTTTGATGTTGACAACCTCATCATGTAAACCATAATGACACAGACATGACTGCTGTTAGAGAGATTAAGTGTTTGATGTTGACAACCTCATCATGTAAACCATAATGACACAGACATGACCGCTGTTAGAGAGATTAAGTGTTTGATGTTGACAACCTCATCATGTAAACCATAATGACACAGACATGACTGCTGTTAGAGAGATTAAGTGTTTGATGTTGACAACCTCATCATGTAAACCATAATGACACAGACATGACCGCTGTTAGAGAGATTAAGTGTTTGATGTTGACAACCTCATCATGTAAACCATAATGACACAGACATGACCGCTGTTAGAGAGATTAAGTGTTTGATGTTGACAACCTCATCATGTAAACCATAATGACACAGACATGACCACTGTTAGAGAGATTAAGTGTTTGATGTTGACAACCTCATCATGTAAACCATAATGACACAGACATGACCGCTGTTAGAGAGATTAAGTGTTTGATGTTGACAACCTCATCATGTAAACCATAATGACACAGACATGACATGACTGTTAGAGAGATTAAGTGTTTGATGTTGACAACCTCATCATGTAAACCATAATGACACA